>CM023099.1:5444958-5862199 GCA_013103745.1 Gardenia jasminoides | reverse complement strand
CCAATAATTTGTTCTGTCAATCTTTACAAAAAAGGCGGCAAAATGTGTGTTCCGTTTGTTATGAAACTAAATGATAAGCAAGTACTGAGTCGTGTTTGCTATCATAATAGTTTAATTCCAATCCGCGAAGTACCAAACCTCAAACTTGAAAATTATGTAGGCAATTCTAGAAGGCCACAAGTATGGCATTTCACATTGAGGCATTGAGGAACTATAGAACCATACAATTGAGGTACAACAGAGATCCACATTTAACTGTATTAAAACACCAGTTGTCTTCTAACTATGAGCAGTATGCTAGAGATGACAAATTGAGTTCAAAAAACATGTAAATCAGCAATCCCTTTATCATGACTTCAAATCAATTGAATCACACTGGAAGTTTTAAAAGCACTATACCCCTCATCAAAATCTCTTGTGACTTTGGGCTTATCGAGGCAATAAAGCAAAAAGAGGACGCTGCCATCCTTGATGTTACTTTCCAACTGAAGTGCAATTCCTTGCTCAGCAAGGAAGGCAGGACTCTCAAGCAACATACACATAAGAGACATTGGATGAGGTTCCCGTTGAGCTGGGCCTTAAAATCACAAATGCAAAGCACAGCGTAACTCAAACTAAGATGGCATATACTTGAGAATAAAGCATACTGGAACCAGAAAATTGTGGTGGTATTCTATCATCATAACTAATGCTGCCCTTGGGGTAGCTAAAACCTATAAAAGCAACCAATAATCATAAAAGCAGAGAATTTAAGAGCCTTATCAAGGTGGATTCATTAACAGCAGCAAGTCAGCACAGGGCAGATCTCCCGGAATCAACCACCACGCCCAAAAACATTCCACTTAGACTTGAATGTTGAAAGACCATCACTGTTTTGTGTAACTTTACTGTTCTAACAGTACATCTCTCCTTCCTTGATTCAATTAAAACATTTCATGATCTAGCGATCACACAGCATCTTGTTTTATATGTAATACCATACTCAGATATTAGTATGAAAGTCAAATTATAGTGAAATAAGTATAGCTAGCTATCTAAATTATCAAAATTCTTAAACCAAAACACAAAAGTCAAGGACCAACAGCTGCAAAACACCCCATTGACCTTGTACCATCGCGGAGAAAAGCCAAAAAACAAAGTGAAGTGAGTCGTAAATGACTCTGATAGAGCCACTACTAGTCAAATGGTTCAGATAGGTATGTAAGTTCATTATCAAGAAGTAAAAGTTCAGAGAAACCATTTCATCCCTTAGAATCAAAGGTGGTTTAAACAGAGTTGAGCTGACTTTAGCACACAATCCAAGCAACCACAGAAGCAGACATGGAGTCAACAGAACTAGACTGTTAGTTGTCTCAAACGTCGAGCCGGCTATCTGTGGTGAAAGCAGGCTAAAAGTTATTGAGTTCCAGCGATATATAGATGGAAAGCCGAAAGAAGCTCAAAATTCTAACCCCATTTGTCTGCTATGTGGAGACCAAAAAAATCAGCTGGAAAAGTTTTGAAAAAAAAAAGGAGTGAGTGGTCGAATTGCTTGATTTAAAGACAGAGAAAAGTTTCATGAATTTCCTCTCCATACATGGAATAAAACAAAATGATTCTTCACCAGGTGAAAATTCAGGATAACCCTACTTCCATCCCTTGATTCAACTAATTTAGTTTAAAGTGAAAGCTAAACCTAGAAACCATGATTGCCAATAGATCAAGTCATACATGATGTAAACAAAAGTAAAGTCAAATCTTAATTTCTTGTACATTGTTGCTTGATTAGTTGATTGTTTCATCTTCTCCTCTTTTTCAGGTAAACTGAGCTTCAGCCACCCAAGAAAAAAAATTCAGTATTTGTTATTAACTACAGAAACAAGATAGACCAAAGTGAAGACATGCACCATTAGTCAATTGATATCATCATGTTATGAAGTACCCATAACTTTGAATCATGATACAGAAACTCCAAGAAAGCCACCAAACAAAATTGAAAAGAACTACTCATACAATTTCTTGATTTTGTTTCAGCTGACCACTAATATAAGATTTACTCACCATCATATAGACCAAGTAATTTTGAATAAATCCATGAATCTAGAGTAACATGATATTTTAACTGCAAAGAGAGAACATGAAAATTCAGAAATAATGTTGCATGTAATGGAGCTAAGATACAGATCCCCAAAGAAAAGGGGTGGTGAAGCAACTTGCGAGATCGACTAACAGAGAATAAGTAGTCGCCAAGACAGACTCCATTTTCTGCAACTAAGTTGCGAAGCAACTAGAGAGACAATCAGTCTCAGACAGAAAATCAAATTGACCATAACCAGTCACTACTTTCACTCATACCGCACCATTAGAAATACAGCTGAATTATAAGTTTGAATGAACCACATTCACAATGTAGAACTCAGGGTTTGGGTGCATTGCTTCTTTCTAACATAAACGAGTACTGATCATTTTAGGGGCGTCGAATACATATATCACCTCACCTACAGCACAAACAAAAAATCTTCTTAAGAGGTCATTGCAGCTATCTCTTCACTAAAGGAAAAAAGCAGAAAAACCATAAATTAAATAGTCTAAAATCTTTTCTAGTGTTAGCAAATGCACAAATTTCTGTGCTGGGACATACCCATTTGACACTTTATTCCATGAATATAACACATTATTTTCTTCTAGCAAATCAATAAGTGAATAAAACTTTTCACAGTAAATGCGTGTATGCATCTGGAGTTTTGGATGAGCTCAGAGAATCAGCAAGTCAAAGATAACCAGCATTTTTCTCTCGCAAACCAAGTTGTAGCTAACTCGGTAGAAAGAGTCTGAGACAGAAAAACAAATTAAGGTTCATAACCACTCCATGCCTGGGCTCAAGGCATCACATAGTAGTGTCAAGCAAGAAATTAATCCCCAGCCTAGATAGTGTCCCAAACCCTGGTTTTGCAGCTTGTAGAGAAATAAATGTGGCAGCCAACAAGCCTGACAGGCAGATACAGTTCAGGAAATCACCAGGCAAATTCTGACCAAACCAAATTTACAGCTTCAAAAGTTCGTCACAGTTAGACTTAAGCTTCAATACCAGACTGAACTTCAAGAATTAAAACCAGCAAAGGATAACCTACCTAGTCTCCTGCAGCTTCATTGTGAGAACAATACCATTTTTCCTTGGCAACCCCAAAAATGACTTGGAACATGTTCCTTTTTACCTTTTCGGGTGGGAACGGGGTATAGCGTTAACAAATTGAGAATCAAACTGCAAATCTCAATATTACATGTGTAGCAAGAAAAGTTTTATCATAGATTTGGAGCATTTCTTTAAAAAATGGTATTGTAGATTACCAGTCCATTCGACAACAATGTGACAATGAGAATTTTCAATGGACCATTGTCCCTCATGCCAAGAAATGGTAACCTGGGAAAGTTGAGCCAAGCCCCATCTCTAAGAGACACGGTAGAGAAGATCAGTACCTCAGATAGTTCAGAGTGACAAGATAATAACATTTTCGAGAGTGAACATTCAGAGCAACCATTTTGTCCCCATAGAATCTCAGGTTTAGGGAATCAATGTACAACTTGCAAGGCAGCCATATGTGATGAGCAAATATAAACCCTACTCTTTATTGAAAGACAGCAAAGGCATAATTCTGAGGGCAAACGGTCTTTAACTACGATATTGCTTCACTGTCCACACCAAATAATCTATTTTAAATATCTGCATTCTATATTGAGGAGGAAAGGACAGAAGCCAAGTAGACTGTGCCTGAAGTAAATGCATAATGCTTCATCAAATGGATCCTTACATCTGGAATGCGACCCCTGCCCAACTTATACCGAAAAGGAGACGGATGATGAAACCAGCCTCTCGAGGGAGGTAAGTCCTATAAAGCGCGCATACATGTGTATTCTTTGTGTAAGTGGAAGTCTTAGCCGGTGATGTTATAGTAAGTGAGGTTTACTTTACTTCGCCCTGTAGTTAGATGTTTTCAGACCGTCTTAAGTTCAGTGCCCAGACATCTGCCTTGAACAACAAGCAATTGCATCCTTCCCGAACGCCAATTTACTTCCATGATTAAAATATTTATAAGATTGCATAATCAACAATTGACATCTCTAATTTCAAACTCTAATCAATTGAAGCAAGTCCACGAATCTTAGTGCTGGGACATTCTTTCATTTGATGCTTTATTCCAGGAATATAACACATTATTTTTTTTTCGAAATCAATAATTAAACCAAAATTTTCACTGCAGGGTTTTGGAGGAGGTGTACCGAGGTTGGATGAGCTCAGATTTAAAATCTCAAGAAAGATACACTGCATTATAAATAAGAAGACAGAAGGAAGTTCCATTATATTTTGAGCTGGAAATTTTGCTGTAAAAGCAAGAGTTTTTTTTTTTTTTAGTTTCCAAACCCAAGTAATAAGTGTTAATAAGACTTGATATTTACACAAAATATTTATTTGTTTAAAAAAATATGCTAACCTGTTCCTTATTTTTCAAAGTTGGCAAAACCAATGGTTAATGTGGTAATCTTAGCTCATTGCCAACAGATGAATAATGGCACTAAGTAATGACCGTTTTCAAAAGACATCACACAAGTTAGTAAGAATTTTTGGGTTCAACTCGTGACAGGCTAGTTACATTAACGGCCAAAACTGCACCAACCATTGGTTTAGTGTCAACAAGTTTCAAAAGACAAGCAAATCTAATAGCATGTTAGTTCGTACCACTCGAGCCTCATGAGTAAAAAAGGCATATTTGAAAGTGGGTAAGCTCCCATGATAAGGACATCAGGTGTTGGCTATCTGAGGCACCAAGATGAAAGAAAAGAGTTAACATAAACATTTCAAACCAACTCAAACAGATCCGGTTTAACACAGTCTCATAGATGTTGCTCAGAATTAGGAATTACTACATTGTAGATTCGCCTTTGAGCTCCTGTCAGTCAAAATAGAAAATTTGAACTCTGCACAGCATGTAGGAACAAGATATTTCAAATAGTCAAACAACCAATGAAAAGCTAAAACTAAAGTTTTGTTGGTTTTGTTAAATAAATAGCGCCACGTGGCAGTTGTCCCTACTTAGTGGCTCTTGTTCCAAGCGGTGAAGTAAGTCATTACGACCATAACTTCAAAAAATAAGTAATTTGTAGCACAATGACAATGAAAACAATTTAATATCAACGACATGTAAAAATGAAGAAGCTTAAATATAACAAGAAATTCACCATCCATACTCCACCTTGTTATACCGAGACATGAAGCTATGGAACTCGAAGAAAGTGCTTGTTTTCATACTAACCTGATTACGTGAGTATTAAGTGTAGAGGGATGAAATGAAAAGCACCAATGTTTTCTTCCCAAAGAAATGTAAGAAATGCTAATGTAAAATAGACGATAAAATGAAAGAGAGAATTGTGAAGAATAATGATAGAACCTTCCGAAGGTTAATTAGAGGTGGCATATCCAAAATGACAAAGACATTGATTATAAGTACAGGTAGAGGCAATCCATGATTGAGACCAAGCACCTGAGATTGGAGAGCTTGAGATTTGATTTGATGATAAACCTGTTAAACAGTTGTATTTGCTTAGAAACATAGTTTTCAAGATGAGAAACCTTGGACCATGGAGTCGTGGCCACTGCCTGAGAGTGCACCCTTCTCTAATAGAGGTGAATAAAAAATTTCCGGTACCTTCTCTCAATTTGGTATGCTCATAGCATCCTAGGGTAAATGTCCAAGCTTTTCAGAAAAGACTAAAGTAAGGCTTTGAAGATCGCAAGTTTCCAAACTAACTGGTAGAGCTTCTATGCCTCCAAAGTCAAATAGCTCTAATGATGTGAGGGAGGTCAAGTATTGGAGCTGATGCAGAGACTCCATGTGTGGCAACCCATGTAATTCCAGCTCACTGAGAGTGGATGAGGAGGAGGATACCAACCACCAATCAAATTCATTGTAAGTTGAAGAATTTTCATCATCATCATCATCCGAGAAGGGACCAATACTAAGCTTCCTTAAACCGGCAGGAAACCAAATCCTCACAGCCGACTTGTTTTCAATTTGGGACACCCCTGTAATCCAGCCCAACAGAGAAGCCGTTGTAAATCATGGAAAGGAGATGAGATTGTGGCAATCAATCACCGAAGCTTCGGAGAGAGGCACAAGAGTGTAGCATGTCACCAGTGTAGAGCTCTATGCCTCCAAAGTCAAATAGCTCTAATGATGTGAGGAGGTCAAGTATTGGAGATGATGTTGTGAGACCCATGTGTGGCCACCCATGTAATGGTGAGAGTGGATGAGGAGGAGGATACAATCAGACCAATCAAATTCATTGTAAGTTGAAGAATTTTCATGATCATCATCATCATCTCGAGAAGGGACCAATTCTAAGCTCCCCAAAGAGGAAACCAAATCCTCTGGGTCGACTTGTTTCACTTGGGACACCGTGACAACCCAGCCAATAGAGAAGGCGCTTGTTGCAAGTCAAGCTGAAAGGAGATGAGATACGCAACAGTCACCAAGCATCCGGAGAGAGCACAAGAGTGTGCATGTCACCCGGCGATCCATCAACCCATCGCAACTATCAATCACCCGCATTTTAAGAGACCTAAAGTTTGGCAAGTTTAGGGAATTCTCTGCGACCGCCGCATGAATTAAAACTCAAATAGGTTAGTTGGGGAGTGTTGTTGCCAAATCCATTAACCATTGAGGAAATTGATCGCCCATAAAATACCAAATTGACAACTCTCCAAATTGGTGAGGGTCAAGGCCTTCCACATCTAGGTCGGAACGGACTGTCTCGGCCCACTATGGGCCCCAAAGGCCCATGCAAGTTGCAGCCCAAGCAAACTAGCCTTTCTGATAGATTTGTTTCCCTCCCTTCCTTATCCTTACTAGTTGAAGATTCCTTATAGTTAGATGGCCTTTGAGGTTTTAAGCTTCCAAGTTCTCCAATTTGACCCTTCTCTCGACCCACGTTAAAGAACTCTAGTGTTTGAAGGCAAGTCAATCGTCCCATCTCTAGCAGATTTGAAAATTTTCACCACCTGTAATGGTGAAGGTGCCTCAAAGAGATTAAATGCGATCCCCTTTGAAGACCTCTAGAAACACATCCTCTAGCCTCGTTATGTCGCAAATTATAGAGTTTACAAATAGATTCTGGCAAAGTTCTAATTGCAGAATTTGAAAAGTCGATGTACTGCAAGTGTATGAGTTTGCCAATTTGGATTGGTAGCTCCTCAATTGCTGCACCAGACAAATTCAAAACATACAAGTTCTTCAATTTCATTAACATATCACCAGATAATTGACCCCTCCTTACAAACAACGTATGAAGCGAAGTTGATAGACTCTCAAAAAAATTTTCTCTGTCTTTTCCACCAAATGAGTCTACTGCAAGGTAACGAATCACATTACCATCATCTACTATATGAGTATCCCTATAATCAATGACTTTGGTAGACTTGGACATTGACTTTTGCAAGGTCGGCACTAGATCATGCATCTTATAACATATTTTCCCCAAATATTTTCTTGTTTCTTCAAACAACGAACTCGCAATAAAATTTTCAGATAACTCATTCCCCAATTTCCTCCATCATCATTTGTTCCCCGAGATCCGCTTGGAGGAAACCTTCAGCCATCCAAAGCTCAATAAGCATATCCCTTCCATCTCAAGTATCCTTGGGAAAAATAGAACAATATGAAAAACATTTTTGATGGCCGGTGATGGCAAATTATCAAAACTCAACTTGAGTATTTGCATGACATCATTCAAAAGCCTATTCTCCAAAATTGATTGCCATTCTCCTCTCCTAGTTACGCGATAACAAGCCTCCAAGTACACTTGCAGCCAGTGGTAACCCGTCACATTTTTTTATAACTCGGTCTTTAATTGCTTCCAATTCATTAGGTACTTCTTGCTCTCAATTGCTTTTCTTTAGGATAGACCAGCAATCATCATTAGGTAGACGCCCTAAGACATGGGGCTCTCAGATCCATCATCAAAATTCTTGACACGGTGTTCTACAAGATGTGAACAGTAGTGATAAGACACCAGCTCCCTTTGGGATTGAGTCTCTTCAAGGTGGTGAAGAAGTCAGACCAAAATGCCACTTTATGATCCCCGCATTGTCATCCCACACATTATCATCCCACCGTCATCTAGAACGAGGAAATATCTATTTGTCCCTAGTTCATTCCCCATTTGATCAACGACGTTTGCCTATCATCCACTTCAACCTTTTCTTCTTCAATTGCACTAAAATGAGTTTGAAAAGATCCACTATTTCAACTTCTTTGGATACACAAACCCAAATCTTTGTGATAAAGTACCTTGCAATTTGCTCATTGTTGTAAATCGATTGAGCCAAAGTTGTTTTGCCTAGACCTCCCATACCATTATGGGAAGAACAGAAACAACCTTGTCAGATGGTCTCAACAACATGTTCACTATCTTTGATTGATCATCGTCTCTTCCAAACATTGTAACGCATGTGAGAGTCGGTCTGCCGATTACTTGTGGCAGGGAGCAGCAGGGAGGTTAGTTGTCAAGATTGGCCTACTGGCCAGTCCCAATCCATGGGCATCTTGATAGATGCCACTCAACTTAAGTTTGATGTCTCTGACCTTACAACCCATTCTCAAGCGAACAGCAAGATTCATGTTAGAGAAGGAGTAGAAGCAGCATACCTTAGCTTGTGGTCGGTTTCTGGACTCCACCTTGTGACGAAGAGATTCATAGTGGAGCTCATCCAACACGTTGTTGGCATCATAAGCAACCTCCTTAAGCCTCGTCAACCATTCTTGCACTGCCTGGCCCTGGTTTTGCATTTCTTCAGCATCAGCCAAGACAGCATTGATCAGACGGAGAGAAGGTGTCATGCTGGCCACATCCTTCTTGAACCCAACTAACAAACCAATCCTATCAGAGGCAAAAGCCAGTGCCCTTTCCAAGGTGACCTGAGTTGTGGAGCTGATGAGAGCGTCAGCCATTTTTTTTTTTTTTAAAACTTGGATTCAGTTTTGAGATCAAGATGGTTTTAAAGTGGAAGGTATTAGTGGGCAGAAATTGGTACTGTTAAAAGTGGTTCAAAGAGAAGAGCATTGATATTTGGGTCCGCTTAAAAGTGTAGAGTTATTTTAACTTGATGCCTTCCTTCGCAACGGAAATATATATTCCTTGCTTGGCATCTTCACTTTAAATTTCTTGGTTAACGTGGATGCCTTGAAATGGAATTTCGTGGCTTGGGGTTTTCACTTTTCACTTCAACTTTCTTGCTGGAGCCTTCATCTTTATTCCATTGAAAACTGACAATTATATTTGCTGTTTGCTTAACACATAATTCATTCGTTAATCCTTGAAAGATGAACTTAGAGTCTTATAACTACTGATCCTTGGGAGTTAGATTTTGCACACAGACCTTATTCTGTTAGCTTCTGCACTAGCTATGTTGGATTTTGCTTCTTCGCTAGAGACATATATTAAGCGAATAGTTGCCTTCGTGTCTCGATAAATTTGATATTTGCGTTGAGCCTTCTCAACTTTGCATCATCAAGATGCTGAGTCTAACTTGGTGGTGATGCCATTAATGAGCACCCTGCAATATATTCTTTGCTTGCGCTAGTAGCTGTGGTGAATAGAGTTTGGCAAAGAATATCTTGAAATGTTGATTTGTTTCAAACTTATCCGAGAAGGGGAATCAACAATAGATGATACATCGAAACTAAAGTATGAACTTTAAATATAGTATATGTTCTTTATATGTGCAATCGTAAACTATTTACTTAGGAATTTTTTTTAACTATAAGCTTGCCTTCCATTTCAAAATGAACTCTCTCTATCCCCAAATTACAGTCATTTTTTGTTCTTTTTTTTTTTCTGTTGAAGAACAAAAGTTCGATTTTCCGCCCAGAATTCTTTTCCGCCTAGAATGGAAAAAATATTTATCATTCTAGTATTTGGTAACTAAGTCGAATGGAATGTTATTTTCTTCCCTATGCGGTACAATCATATTGAGAAGCTAGAATGGAATGAAAAAAATTACTATATTGACTTAATTGCCCCTAGATATAACATTCTATATACATCTTGATTTAGAAACAAATGAATTATTAATTAATAAATAAATTTTAATAGCATAAAATAACAATAACTTATTAGGTAAGAACATAATTTTTTAAATAGCGTATAATTACAATAGTTACATACTAACTATAATATAATTGCAATAGATGAATACCAGGTTGTAACTAAATTAAAATTTTAAATTGCATGCATATTGAATCCCATGGATTTCTCATATACATTAAATTCTCAGCAGCTTGATTTGTTTTCGAAGGTTTCTAAGAACTATTTATAAATAGGAAAATCTAATTGTGTCTTAACAGATGGTCTAGTGGGTTTTCTTTTTTCTTTTTTTTTAATTTTTAAACTTCATATGATTGTATTTTGGCATGTTATTTTTTGTTTGAATTAAAAAATTTTATCATATAATCCAATATTGTGAATAAAAATATATTAAAAATGTCAACTGAATATTTTAATTCAAAGTAAAAAGAAAGAAAAGTCATTAAATAGAATTAGAATTATTTCTAAGTAAAAACTAATAGACTTATTAACCAAACTCACAAAATGGACCTAATATTTGACAAAGAACATGACAAATTAATATATATGAAAACTAAATACAAACACGTGAAATAGAGATATACAATATAGAAGGATAATATTGATTCCTATAATTAGGTACTTTCTATATAGAGTGAGAATGGGTTTTCGCTAGATTTTTGTGAGAAATGGAATTCTAGGAAAAAGTTGAAATAGGTTTTCTAGGAGGAAAGGGCTTTCCAATATAAAATGTTCATACCAAATACTGAAAACGGAATGGAGAAGTTGGAAAAGTTTTTTCATTCTAGACCTTTTCACCATACCAAACAAGCGGTACTATATTATGTGAAAATTTGGAATACTACCATACTCTATGGAATACTATCTGAGAGCACAATATGAATGTTAGATGTCTCTAGTGGACTTACATATCTTAACCCACTAAACAAACAAATTAACGACACATCCACTATATGGGAGTTGAGACTGAGAGGGAGGGGAAGGAAAGGAACGACCTATATCATATGTGTATCCCATTCCATATATGTCCCGTCTTTCTGGGGCAAGGTGACCATTCCCCTTTTACCATGTATTTTTTTGGGTTCAGATTCTTAAAATCTACAAAATTTAACGTACTTTTAGGACTAACTCATTTTGAACAGAACATAAATATAGAATAAATTTTTATAGATCTCACATGTAACAATAAAAGCCATGTACATATAATAATCTGAATCTTTTATATATATATATATATTCTTTTTTTTTTCCAATCCTGATCGTTAACTACTCAGACCGTTACTATCCAGTGTCCCATCCCAACCAATCCATTGGCCTAAACAATGAATCTGCCTCAATCTTCAAGGTGAAGTGGCAAGAGAGGCCTAAACAATTATTTAGCCTAATTGCTTTAGAAAATTTATCTGAAATCAACCATAGTGCGACAGTGATTTACATATTGGTTAGCACATAAACATACAAACACATGCTTATAATGTATATAAATGATATTTAAGGAAAACATTTGAATTGAAGATTAAAAGAAGTTGTAAACATTAGTGCAAGAAACACGTAAAGCACTAAAGATGAACACAATGCAAAAATCCATTTATTCTAATTATTTTAAAAGAAAAATCCAGAAGGAGTAAGGACTGTTCACAGGTCGGCAAAACGATGCACATACGATAGGATATCAAGCTGCGTACTATAACTCCTCAATGCATTGCAATGCATGTTAAGTTATAATGATTAAAGATGTATCAAACTATTCGATATTCAAATTAAACTTCGATTTGGTAAGAGTTCATTCAACTTGGTTCGCCAGTAGTCAAATCAAAACTTCAAATAGCATTTTATGTTTGATAACATTTAAGTTTGATAAAAGTTCGTTTCTACTTTGGTTTAGCAAATAAACAAGCCAAATTTAACCAAAATTTTAAACTCAATAAATAATTAAACAAGTTTGAACAGTAGGATTTTGGTTTGATTAGACTTGTTTATATCCCTAATTAAACTTCAAGTATGTGATATTGAACTTTATTAGAGTCGGAGGTAATATTTATGTCCCCTTCCATCTTATGATTGTTTTTGAGTGAGTTAAAGAAAAATTTAACGAGTAGAATTACCTCAATCAATGAGAAATTTCAGATGTCATAGCAATAGATGTTAAAACTTCCATTTTCCACCTCAAATTCTGATTACCAGTAATAAGCACGTGATTGTAATGACCTAGAACACAACAGCATTGAGGTACAAAAATCCTTGGTAAAATTTTGACTGTCAACATGAATATTCACCAATCGTCTTGTGGATGGTTGCTAAATGCATTACATATTTGCCCGGAAATGAGCAATCAATGTCATCTATTCTAGCAAGTAGAAAAAAAACCAAACTTCAGCAGCTAAAAAAATAAAGTGAAAAATGTGTAATTTTAGTCCCAATGTTTAGCGCCTGTGCACTTTTAGTGCTTAAAGTTTTCGACAAAAAATAAATTTAGTCCTTGATTTTTAATACTTGTGCAGTTTAAATCTCTGAAAGTTTCTATAAGAATAACTCTGTCCCTAATGTATTCACTCGAAGGTCATACATCCATTATATCAAATTTAAATCTGTGCACTTGTGCAGTCATACAGCCATTCTATTAAATTTAAAGATAAGGGAAAAAATAGCTGTTAACTTACATTAAGAATTAATAACTCATGTGCTAAATAATTAGTCAGTAAAAAAATTAGTAAAGCACAAAGTTCAAACCAATCGAACCACTTAAATTTTCAATTTAGAACTCATTTTCTCTCTCTATCCCTATCAATCCTAACAAAAAAAAATCCTAACACTTGATTTTTGTGTTTAATTAAATAAATTTCTTTTTTTCAGTTTCTCAGTTAATTAGTTACTTATGTTTCATCACGTGAGTTATTCTTATTATTTAAAGTTAGCCACTTATTTACTTCTTTTCTAACAAAATTAATGTAACGAACATATGATTGAACATTATTAGATTTCCTTAGTAATTAAAAAGAGTTTGTCAATTTTCTTAAATTTACTCAAAATAAGAAACATTTTCGGACAGATTTAGTTTTGTTCAAGCCTTAAGAACTAAAATAGTACAATTGCCAAAAATTTAGGACCATACTTGTTTATGCCAAAACTTTAGACCTAAAATGGTACAGATGCAAAACATTAAGAATAAAACCTGCATTTTCTTTTCAAAAATTAAAAGAAACTTCAAAAAACCTGAAAAAGGAACATCAGCAACCAAGGGCGAGATTTAAGAAATAGGAGTTTTAAACCTAGGATACTAAATCCCCTTATTCCTTCATAATTAAATGCCAATACAAATTTACTGAAAGAAGGAGGAGCTGCGCAAAACTGGTGTAGTTGTATATAATTGTATCCTGAGTTCAAGGGGATAAAGTGTTTATTCACGTCTCACTCCCAAGTTCAAGAGGGCAAATTGTAATCAACACTTATATTCATTCATCATTCTCTTAGAATCTTATTGGTCAGCTTCTCAAAGCATAAAGACGCAGGGCCAAGAATCAGAGCAAAGAACACAGTCATACACATTTTTCTTTTGCTAAAATAGTTGAGAATGTTGGGCCATAACCCATAAGTCCTTAATCATATCTTCTAAGTTTTCAATTGAAGATCAGAGAAGAAGTTTACTTGTTCTTACAACCAACTTCAGCATTTATATAGATCTCAATGGAGAATAGAGTCATCACCAGAAATAAGAAATTCAAAGAAACGCAAGGAAATGTATTAATGCAGTACAATATTATAGGCAGTTGTTAATACACCTAAACTATACATAACTTATCATGTTAAAACACACAGTTACAATTAATGCATCCCATGCATTTAGACACTTTTCTAAAAGATTAACCGTGATACCCCTCTAAATGAATGTTCAATGAACATCCATTAGCCAAAGTGTATGACTTTTACTTTTTTTTATTTTTTTTCAAGCCTCAACTCTACTTCTACTATATTAAGAAAAGATCCAACTAGACCAAGGGGGATAGAGTGAGAAGATCCCACCTCTAAATTAAAGGTGTGTGCTACTGTACTCTCTTTAAATTATATTGTTGGTACAGAAATTTGAACCCTTGACCTATATTCAAATTCGCACCTTATATTTCCAATAAAGTTATACCTATGTGCAAGCAACTTCAACCCTTTAACTAACGATTGTTAAATATGAAAAGGCTTCGTATAGTTTTGTAATATCCACATGATTTACTTCTGTATTAAGGTAGAAAATCTTATTGCGGTCTAAACTATTTGATAACTATAATAATCAGTTTTTGACTGATTTGATAATGCCAATTCGAGAAACAAGCACTCCATAATCTTATTTAGATTGTATTAATGTGAAATGAATGAGCTCCACAATCTCATTTAAAATATTTTCATTAATTAAAAATTAACTACTGACGTGTCAAGTAATTGGTCTAAACCAAGATAAAATTTCTCGTATCATACCACTATTTGCCGACAAATAACTTCTCATTTTTGTTTTGTGTTTCAAAAACCATTAAGTAAGCTACACTCAGAGAAGTAGAGGAAAATTTTGAAAGCAAACTGTATTGTATGCTAATGTTGGATGGGAAGAAAGACAAGAAGATCTTTAAATTGACCATTTTGACATAAGTAGTTAAGCATTGCAAGAAGAACAATGCAATCAATGGGAAGGGCCATAAACTTCAGCATATTCTCATACCACTTTAAAATTAAGAAACAACATGGCACATGCAGATTTGGGTGTGCAAAGTAAATTTGGAAAACCTCTGTTTATATTCACAAGTGGACTTAAATGCAGCTTGACTTAAACCCCTAATTTGTAACGTAGAGAGGTTCACTCAGAAGAAAATCAGCTTCTCAATCTAAAACAGCCTGGTAGATGGAAGCTAGCTACTTGGAGTTTGATTAGTGTCCATGATCAACAATTTTCTATAAGCACACAGGGTCAATCATAGTAATAAAATCACATGAATTATTTCAGGGGTCGAATCTACAAGGACAATTAAATTTTTTATTTTAATTATTCTAATAATAAAATTCAAATTAACAAGATTTAATCTTTAACTAAGAAAATATGACAAGAGTTTATTTTGCCTATAATTAGTCTGTATTTGGTATTATTTTTATGGTATTTTCTAGCTTTATTTAAGTGTTTTTAGTTATTTTTATTAAAAATATCCAAGTTACATTTTCTTGTAATTTAGCCAAATTGAATGGATTAATGTGCAAATTGATGTTATTCTCATAGGATTTGGAGCTTTGTTCATGTTTACAAATTGATTGGAGAAGAGATTTCAATCGAATTTCATCTAAGTAAGTTTGAATTTCAAGGAAATATTAAAGAATCGAAATTGCACTCAAATAGAAGAAAAAAACAGGGGATGTCGATCCGACTTCGGATCAACCATACACCCATGGATCAAGATCTCGAATACACTTTGATCCCAGATAGAAAGAAAAGAACCCTTTTTTCTCTCTAGAAAAGTAGACATACTTCTATTTATTTTTCTTGGAGAAAAACTTGAAAAACATTAGATGTAATCCTTATTTTGATGGCAATGAAGATGATGAAGCTTGGAAAATGTGTTTCTTCCTTTGAATGAGCATTTCTTCTTCTTTAATTTCTTTATTGTTTGAAAAGATGTGTGGTTATATCTTGAGTATGAGTTTATGTGTTAAAATTAGCATGTCTAGCTAGATCTAGTTGTTATAGGGGTAGATGAAGCTTTTCATTGCTTGATTATGGATAATTGATATTGTTTTTACCATACTTATATTTGCTAGTTCATCTATCTATGCTTTAATACTTGTGAGTGATTGATCTCCATTTGCAAGTCATATTGTTATCAATCTATGAAAATAGTTGATAATAATGGAACAAAGATAGAAGAAACTTAAATAGTAGGCACATCGAAAGTAGTGGTACATTTAGGTGGATGTTATTTGATTTCTTGTGCTTGATTAAGTTGATACTTGTGATTTTATCACGAAAGTAGGTAAATCCAAATGTTAGCTAGTTTGGTTCATTGGCGAAAGCAAGTTCCAATTGATTTAGTGAAATCCATCCCTAGTAAGGCAAGTGAATCGGTCAAAGTTGATATTGGTTTTAATGATTAAATATGATTAGTGGATTCTATGCCCCTAGAACATTTGTGTGATTTAAATATTCTCCAAGAAAGCTATTTTTTATTACATCTTTTACTTGTTTGTTTGTTGAGTTTAACTGGTATTTGTTGGATAGTGTTAGATAATAGAGTAAACTAATAGCCTTAGTAATTTAAGAGTAATTCTTATGGGAATGATCCTAATTTTTTATACTACAATTAGTGGCCTATATACTTGCAATAGAACGAGAAATTAGGTATTCAAATTTAGAGTGCAGGTAAATCCTCGACTAAAAGGAAATAAATAATCAAATCAAATAAAGAGTGGTTGAGAAAACAATATATGAGAAAGTCTAGGGTTTCAGCTTTTAATCCAAATTTTTGAATTGATTCTCCAATTATTTTTTTGATAAGTTATGAACGCATCATACAATTGTATTTTAGATCACCTCTAGATACATTTAAAGTGTGTCTAATTAAATATTACATCTCTTTCTAGATCATAAGCGTTTAATTAAACCCATTAAGGTTGTAAGTGATATAAGTGCGTCATACAAACCCTAACCTACTCTCTTGATGAGTTTAAGTATGTTTATTTATCTAGAGCATGGTTGTATCTCCTTTCTCAATTCAATGCAAATTCAAAAATCATGTCTATGGTAGCCAATCACAAACAAGCAATTAAAATCAAGATAAATAAATCATAACAATAGCTAAGAATTTAAATAGAAAAATTAATCAAAATCTTTTCATAAAATCCATAACCCTAGAAAAGAACCACAAATTCAAAAAGTTTACAAAGATAAGAAAAAGAATTAAAAAACATCTCAATTTGCTCGCCTCAATCTTCTCCTTGGTCGCACCTTAATTTACCCATAAATGATCTTGATTTCTGAAAAAGAAGATGAAAAAGATGTTTTTGATAAGCTAAACTAATTTTTTCTAACCCCTAAAAATATCCTAAATACTCCTATTTATAGTTTTCTAAAATTACAATTGAATTCCAAAAGAAATAGGTTTCCAAAAACTAATAAAAACAAGTTTCGCTTAACTTTCCAACAAAGACCGACACCAAAACTGGTGAGAAAACCGACGCGGGTTATTCTTCTTCCATTTTTAAATTTTTCAATCGATAACCGGTGACATAACCAACGGCACAAACAACCGGCGTTGGTTGTTGGCTGACGCATTTGATTAGTCACTTCGTTTCTTGCTATTCCAAGCTTGCATGACCATTCCAAATCCTTTGCCTTTCTTTTCCGTGAGATTCTCCAAGCATGATGCCAAGCCTTGCCACGTCATAATCACATTCCATGTCAATTTTTCCAAGCCAATTTTGCATAAAATTAACATTCTTCCTCTTGAAACAAAATACAACCAAATTAAATGATTTTCATTTTCATTAAAACTTAACATGACGCACTAAGCACCGATTATTCCTATAAAATAACTATAAATTATACCCTATCAAATTCCCCCACACTTAATCTGTACTTGTTCTCAAGCACAAGAACAACCAATTAAATACAAACAATCGTTTAAGGCCAAACAATGACTAGTATCCAAGTTAACTATCATTAAGGCACGTTCAAATCAAAGGTCAAGTGTTAATAGCATGCTCAAAAGACACTTCTCAAATTAGCCTTTAGATATAAATGACTCTTCCAATTCTGGTTAACTAAACTAATAATATAAAATATTCAGCCAATCATTTTTCTGCAACTGGTCCAACTATTAAGTAAAGTCTCAACACATAACCAATTGGATCCACTGGCTAGCATTATAATCACATATATTCCAAAAAAAATTCAATTTCACATTTGATCTTCTTTCTCCTTTCCTTTTCTTTTTTTTCCCTTTTTTTCTAATTCCCCCACACTTATGTTTTTTTCAATCTTTAACATAGGGGATAGACTTAATTCTCAACCATTCCAATCTTTTGATGCGAACTTTGATATCTCCCAAATGAAGAAGTCTTGTTACTCAACCTTCACTGTTCAAGAATCACATACTCATAACTATCATCACTTTTTAACACGGAAGTTGACACTTTAGGTGGAAATCCCCGGTTACTAGGCAACGACAACTAGCATAGTATAGCCAAATAATTTCAACAATTAAAGACCAATTTATAAAAAAAATAAGAATAAAGCCTACTTTATATCCCAAAATAAGAGTATGACCAAATTATAAGAAAAATACTAGAAAAATATTTACAATATCTAAAAAAGTTAACCAAAATCACAAAAACCTCAAAATTTGAAAAATTTACCAGAGAAGCACCCTAAAACATCACTATTTCACACTTAACATATAACACAAAAAAAGTCTTAACAATAACCAACTTGAAATAAAAGCCATTGTATGTCAGGGAATAACAAAAATTTGAAAAATTTTAACCAAAGTTTCACTTCACCAACTACCCCTCCCCCACATTTAAAACAACATTGTCCTCAATGTTGGGGATAGAAATAAAGAAATTAAAAGCAAGAGAAAAGATGAAAATAAAACTCCTCTTATACATAGTAACATCAAACACCAAGTAGGGTGAGATTGAGATTGTCAATTACCTTCCAGTAGTCGAGTCCAAGAAGCCATTCTGGCAAAACCAAAAAACAAAAGAACACTACAAATGGGAATTAAATACACCACCAAACAACCTAAACATAAAAACAATAAATTTGTAAAGTAATAAACACCACTGCTAATCCCAAAAACAAGAGAAAAATATGAAATAAATTTAAAAAGAAATTTGGATTGCCTCCCAAAAAGTACTAAGTTTAATGTCTTCAACCAGATGTGCTCGTTAGGATTATGAGAGATGAAAAAGTTCAAATGACCTCACAACTTCTTTAGCAAATGCCTGAAAGCCTTCACAATTTCACACATCAAGATGCCACTTTCTAACTAACGAAGAGGAAACCTGACGATTATTGAGCTTGGACCTTAACCCCAAATCCCGCGCTGTGATAAATTTCTCACCAAGCAAATCATCAATAGCATCAAGAGCTGCACAAGACTCATAAGAAGGATATTTTATGGATTCAAACACATAAAATTTTTTCTTTTCTTTACCAATCCTTGAAGTTCATTTCCCTTCTAATAAATCTATATTAGCCCCTCCCATAGTTAAGAATCTTTTACCAAGGATAATTGGCATAGAAATATCCTCCTTCATATCAAGAACAAGAAAATCAGCAGGAAAATAAAATTGACCAACTTTTACCAATAGATCTTCTACAATGCCTATAGGATATCGAACTAAACGATCAACCAATTGTAGAATCACTTGAGTCGGTGCCATCTTAGCAATTTCAATTTCCTGAAAAATGAGAGAGGCATTAAATTAATACTTGATCCAAGATCACACAAACATTTATCAACTAAAACATTTTCAAATTGACAAGGTACAGTAAAACACCCAAGATCTTTCATCTTGATAGGAAGGCGATTTTGCAAGACTGCACTACACTTCTCGATCAAAGATACTTGTGCAAAGTCTTCTATTTTTTTTTCTTACTTGATGCTATACCTTTCAAAAACTTTGCATAAGCCGGTGTATTCATTAACACCTCAAAAAAAGGCATTGTCATTTGGAATTCTTGAGCATATCAACAAACATTTGATAGAGCACGTCCGTTGCATTTTTCTTGAACCTTTGAGGCAAGGAGATAGGCAGCACATACAGTTTGCCTTTAGGAACCTTCCTAAATTGACCATCCTCTTGAACTTTTCTACTTGAACCATTTCTCACATCTCCAGTTTCTTCACTTTCATCATTCAAATTGACCTCATGTTTCTTCTCAGGTACCTTATTTGCTTTAGCCACAAGATCATCTAGCACTTTACTTGAGTGAAGGGTTATTGCCATAATAGCCTTCTTTGTATTCACCTCTGTAGTGCTAGATAATTTTTCTGGTCCCCTCTCAGTTACAACCTTAGCTAATTGACCAATTTGCTTCACACGAGTCTGAATGGATACTTGTTGAGATTAAACCATTTGCTCCATCTTCTACATATATTGTAACATCATCTCTTTGACACTTGACTTTGTCTCTTGAGGAAGTGAAACGGATACTGAGAAGTGTGCTGCAAATTCTGGAATCCAGGTGGTCCCATAGGGCTAACCCCTTGATTTCTCTATAAAAAATGAGGGTGATTTTTCCACCCCTCATTATACGTATTAGAGAAAGGGTCACTTCTTGGTTGTAGTTTCTGCCCACCATATGCTCCAGTAAAGTTGGCATCTTGTAACATGATGCGAGACTTTTGATTATAATAGCTAGCAGTTATATGCCCATACATGTGACAATAAGAACACAATGGTTGAAATTGAGTTTCTTGATTTAAAAGGAGCTGCACTTGACGACTTAACTCAACAACTTGTGAATCCAAATCTCTTGATGAATTCACTTCATGGACTCCTACTCTCTTACCCCGAATTGCTTTTTGTTAAGAGTTGCTAGCTAATAACTCATAGAGACCAACTAATTCCCGAGGTCTTGTTACCAATATATCCTCTTGCAGCTATGTCCACCATATTTTGGGTTGTGAGTATCAACCCATCATAGAAAAAATGTACTTGTAAAGCCAAAGCATATTGGTGGTAGGGATATTGAAAAAGAAGAAGCTTAAAATGATTCCAGATTTCATGCTCACCTTCCATATGTGAAAAGGTGCATATTTTGTTCCTCAAAAAGATGGTCTTCTGAGATGAATAGTACTTGGTCATGAAAATGTTATAAACATCTTCGCAAGTCCGTAAAGATCCTTCAAGTAAATTAAGAAATCAAGATTTCACATGATCTTTAAGGCAGTAATGGAAGCACCTCATCCTTAAACCATCCTCTGAGATCCCACTTAATGGAAAGGTTTGCACTATAGAATAAAATTTTCGGATGAAAAAGAGTAGATCCTCATTAGCTAACCCACAAAAGGCTAGCAGCATATTAAAATGAATTGTTTTTAACTCATAATTACGTGCTTCTTCTCTCAAACAAATGCAATGCAGAGATGCTGCAATTATGAGATGTTGGATGTTCCTCAAATGAAATCCAACAGGTGGATTAACCCCCAGTCATTGATTGTTGCCATTATTCTCATCCACCATCTCCTCTTCGAGTTATAAAACAATATATCCAAGAAAGAAAAATGAAAAAAATGAAAGTAAAGAAATAAAAATAAAATAACAAAAATAACTAAAGTAGAAAAACTTAGCGTCGTACCCGACAATGGCGCCAAACACTTGATCGACAATTTCTTGCAAATACACAGGATCAATCGTAGTAATAAAATCACTTGTAGTATTCCAGAGGTTGAATCCACAAGGACCAGTAAATTTTCTACTTTAATTATTTTAAAGATAAATTTCAAATTAACAAGATTTAATCTTTAACTAAGAAAAGGAAATAAATAATCAAATCAAATAAAGAGTGGTTGAGAAAGCAATATATGAGAAAGTCTAGGGTTTCAGGTTTTAATCAAGAATTTTGAATTAATTCTCCAATTATTTTCTTGACAAGTTATGAACACATCACACAATTGTATTTTAAACACCTCTCGATACATCTAAAGTATGTCTAATTAAATCTTACGGTCTCTTTAGAGATCATAAGTGTTTAATTAAACCCATTAAAATCCTAAGTGATATAAGTGCGTCATACAAATCCGAACCTAGCTACTCTCATGATTAGGCTAAGTATATTTATTTATCTAGAGCACGGTTGTATCTTCTTTCTCAATTCAATACAAATCCAAAAAATATGTTTATGGTGACTAGTCGCAAACACATAATTAAAATCAAGATAAATAAATCATAGCAATAGCCAAGAATTTAAATAGAAAAATTAATCAAAATCCCTTCATAAAATCCTTAACCCTAGACAAGAAATTAGTTTGACATAATTGAAAAAACTAAAACCACAAATTCAAAAAGTTTACAAAGATAAAAAAAAGAGTAAGAAAATGTCTCAATTCGCTCGCCCCAATTTTCTCCTTGGTCGCTCATTAATTTGCCCATAAACGATCTTGATTTCTCAAGAAGAAGGTAGAAAAAGATGTTTTTAGTAAGTTAAAATAATGTTTTCTAACTCCTAAAAGCATCATAAATACTCCTATTTATAATTTTCTAAAATTACAGTTGAATTCCAAGAGACATTATAGGTTTTCAAAAACTGATAAAATCAAGTTTTATGCAATCTTCCCGACAAAGACCGATACCAAAATCGGTGAAAAAACCGATGCCGGTTATTTTTCATTTCAATTTTTCAATTTTTCAGACGATAATCGGCGCCACAACCAACGCCGGTTGTTGTCTGACGCATTTGATTAGTCACTTCGTTTCTTCCTACTCCAGACTTGCATGATCATTCCGAATCCCTTGCCTTTCTTTTCCATGAGATGCTCCAAATACGATGCCAAGCTTTGCCACATCATAAGTTCCATGTGAACTTTTCCAAGCCAATTTTGCATCAAATCAACACTCGTCCTCCTGAAACAAAATACAACCAAATTAAATGATTTTCATTTGCATTAAAACTTAACACGACACACTAAGCACCGATTATTCCTATAAAATAACTACAAATTATACCCTATCAGTCAAAAGCATGTTCAATGACCTAATTTGCATCTAATAGACGCATGTACCAATAGAATTTGGCTATATAGTCATGACCTTGAGATACTTTTCATACTGTGAATGGACATTCTGATTCTTATCTGTATCCATGCAAGCCATCTTGACCTTTGAGAGTCACTAACATTTCAACATTTGGTCTCTGCACTGGAAGTACAATTATCTGACATGAACTCGTAGCATGGAAAAATCTAAAATTAAAGGATGAATTACCAAAAAGTAACTTCATTGTATGCCAATCTTCTAACCATTGGGCCAATGGTCCAATGGCCAGAGGTCTCTTAAGACTCTGCCATGCAATAGGTGAACCCCGTTTAGTGCATCATAAGTAAAGTGCTTCTTGTTCTCAAAAAATCCTTGATTAATTCCCCAACCCCGATACAAGTCTCTTTAGCCTTCGCACCCCCATAGAGTAGGAGTAGGTTAGATAGTTACCTCCATTTGAACTTTGACACACCTTTAATATTTTAAATGTTGCAATTTTGAAAGTTATGGTAAAGGAAAAGAAAAATAGAAAGTTTCTAAACTATGGTTGCTGTAATCCCACAACACAAATTTTATTTCTTGAGCATTTTTTTTTCATAAAATACTAAATTTGGCCTTCTCAAGTCCAAATCCAGTTTGGACTTAATGCATTATTTTAGCAAAATTTGCTCTGAAATAAAATTTGAACCATGGCAACTTGATTTGTCCAAGCTACTCAAGCAAACTTGTCTAGATAAAGTATCATTTGCAAAATTATTTGAAATAATTACTTTAGCACTTTTTGTAATGTGATGTATGCGAGGTAAAAAGTGGTTGGAAATATAAAAAGGTGAATTGAAAAATATGTTTATGATGCAAATAAAATATTATTTGGAAAAAATTTAGCTATCCAAACACTATTATGACTGCAAATCATTACCTTGTCTTCCTTCCATCTATTGATAAGTGCGTCAATTATATTTATCATTCCATTATCCAAGACTTAGAATAAAACATATGCTTTAGCTTCGTTTGAGGGCCCTCAATCCGTGTGAGCACGAACACTAACTTGTTCGGATTGTCATTTTTTGGAAGCATTTTTGTAAGAAAATTTATATTGTAGCACTTGTTTTATCACAATGCAAGTGAGGTAAAAATTTTGTTCGAAAATGTATTATGGTATATTCTCGAGAAAATCAGAAAATTTTTTCTACAAAAGAACACAATCCAAACAAAGGCCTAGAGAAGCCCAGCTGACCAGTAATACATACGGGCTAACAAGACACCAAAACCCAATGTACACTTAATCTTGCCCAACTGCCCATGGCCTGGTAGTGCTGTTATGAGTCAGGCTCGGGTTGATTTCGATAATTATCGAACTCGAAAGGCATTTCGATAAATTATTGAGTGAAAATCGAGCGACAGTAAATTTCGTTGTCAGTCGAGCTGGATTATAGAGTCACCAAGGAGTCGAAGCTTCGTTAAGCTCAATTTCGATTTCGGTTCGATTATGAATAAATTCTAAATTAATAAAATGAACTCTAAATTAAGTTTGGATCGATTTAAGCTCTATAACAATTCTCTAGTTAAATTTAGTTGCTATAGCACTATCTTTCATGTATTAAGTTAGCCAATGATTCATATATTCTTCATTAGTTCATGGGTTCTAACCAATTTTGTTACCTTAATGTTCAACAACTTGGCGTAAAATTATTTATTTGACAACAAATGAAACCTAGAATGTTCAATTATTAATGACTTGATCGGTATTACAAATTCACAATTTGGAATGAACAATATATGCAATCAATCATTGGATCTGAGTTATTCTAACTTAGTGATGTGCTTCAAAATAAATGGAATCAATTATACCCCAATAGATGAAAGAATTCACTAATATCAACTTGACTTTATATTGATAGTTGGGAAAATCATGGTCATATACTTTTTTTTACAATTAAAACTAAAATAACAAATTTGCCTTCAAATCAATTTCAGAGGCTCAACCGACTGTTAATAAAAGAGTATTTTTTTAACGAGCAGAGCCCAGCCTTGAGCCAGTAATACAAGCCGTTCGAGCTACTGATTGCCCAACTGCCCTGGCCTGGTAGCCTTTTTTTATTGGATTTATACAAGAAAAGTTGAATGTTCACCCAAAAAGCTCAAGAATCCGGAAGGAGAAGATGAAGAATTATCCCATGATTGAAATTTGAAACCTGGAGCAAAACCAGAAAAAGGAACAGGGCAAACGGTGTCAATTTTAGGGGCTGGAAATGATAGTAGGAGTTAGAAGAGCCTTCTCACCATTAAAGCTGAAGAAACTTTTACAACCTCTTTCCTTCTCCACCTATACATATAAAGAGCCTGTATGTAGTTCCCTCTCTTCAGCTTCCCCAACCCAAAACCCTGCTAAAACCCTAAACCCATTGCTCTTCTTCAGACCCTTTTCTTCAGAGTCTGTAAAGATTCAACCTTTTCCGGTAAAACCCCTTTCCAGAGATGGAAATTACGATGATTCCTTCTCACAGGGCCTTGTCATTTGTCCTGGCTGTGGTGTCCAGATGCAAGATTCTGATCCTAAACAACCTGGATTCTTCGTTGTACCCACCCCAA
Organism: Gardenia jasminoides; assembly: GCA_013103745.1. NCBI lineage: Eukaryota > Viridiplantae > Streptophyta > Magnoliopsida > Gentianales > Rubiaceae > Gardenia > Gardenia jasminoides. Next base: position 5,836,762 of record CM023099.1, on the reverse strand, counting down.
AAACTCCCAATTACAAAACCCGGATTCATAAAAATCCAGTCTTTGATGAGCCTGAAATCTCTGATTCCCTGAAGAAGGGCCTTCTGAGTGAGACTGTAGAACCTCAAGATGTGGAAAATGTCGAAAACCCGGATCAGAAATTGACTGACAAGCCTCTTGTGTGTGCTAGATGTCATAGCTTGAGGTATTATGGTAAGGTGAAGGACCCGAGTGTTGAAAACCTGCTGCCGGACTTTGATTTTGATCATACTGTTGGAAGGAGGCTGATGTCCGTTAGTGGGGCTAGGACTGTGGTTTTAATGGTGGTTGATGCATCTGATTTTGATGGTTCGTTTCCTAGGAAGGTGGCTAAATCAGTTTCCAAGACGATTGATGAGAATTCAAGGTCGTGGAAGGAAGGGAAATCTGGGAACGTGCCTAGGATAGTGTTGGTTGTGACAAAGATTGATCTTTTACCGAGCTCACTGTCACCTACTAGGCTGGAGCACTGGGTTAGGACAAGGGCCAGGGAGGGTGGAGCGAGTAAGCTGACGAGTGTGCACCTGGTAAGTGCAGTGAAGAACTGGGGAATAAAGAATTTGTTTGATGATGTGGTGGGGTTGGCAGGATCAAGAGGGCATGTGTGGGCGATTGGGGCGCAGAATGCTGGAAAGAGTACTTTGATCAATGCGATAGGGAAATGCATTGGAGGGAAGGTGAGTCATTTGACTGAGGCACCTGTTCCGGGCACGACTTTGGGGATTGTAAGGGTGGAAGGAATGCTTCCTGGCAATGTCAAATTGTTTGATACGCCAGGGCTTTTGCATCCTCATCAGATTACGACTAGATTGACCAGAGAGGAGCAGAAACTGGTGTGCATAAGTAAGGAGTTGAAGCCGAGGACATATAGGATCAAGGTCAGTCTGCCTCTCTTTTTTACATTTATATGCCTTTCTTTTTTTTTTTTTTTTGGAATCTTGTAGTAATAAATTCATTTTTAGGCTTTTGTACATAGTGATTTGTCTTTGCACATACTTTCGGTACAGCTATCTATGTGCAGTTGCTGATAGTGTTTTATTCATCACCTACACTCCTCCAACTAGAAGTCAACATAAATAGGAAAGTCTATGCGTAAACTTGAATCCTTGATTTCTCCCTGTTACTGAAATAATTTTATAGAAATTAAGTACCTTATTGAAAATGTTCCATAACCAAAACTTACTGGAATGTTTAATTTAGGAATTCTTGGTTGCAGATCTCATTACATGGCTGAGCTAGTTTCTTACCAGAACTGTTACACGCATAAGCTAGAGGTTGCATACAGAAGGACAGCACTAACATGAGAAGTAGAAAACACAAAAAAGCTTTTCTAATGCTAGAAGCCTATAACTGTCTCTGCTGGTGCAGTTCTTCTGTCTATTTTTTTTTTTCAACATTATGTATGTGAAAAGGCCCATCTATGGTTTTGAGCTGCTATTAAGTATGTGTGAGAGTCAAAATTTTGGAGAGGAAAGTGCTTCCCTGCAATGAAATAGTACAAATGGAGAAAGTGTAAGAAACAAAGCAAGTCCTTACTCCCGGCCAAATTTCCAATCTTCCAAAACATATGTAGATGATACTGATGACTGGTTTACCAACCTATGAGTTGACGTTTGTGCTCATGAACAATGAATTTCCATATGCTAAAAGTGGAGCTTGTTTTCTGTTTGCTTCTCTTCCCCCCCACCTCCCAGGATGGTAGAAGGGGGGGGGGTGGGGGGATTTTTGGGCAAGGAGGGGGGAGCTTGGAGGCCCTTTTTGCGCTTTCTGTACTGCACAATCTTTACTGGTCTTATCTTCATTGATAGGATATAATTTTGTTTGGATTTCCAACTCTCTTCCTGTATTTTGGGGGCTATATGTGTTATATTTTGTGTCACAGGTTGGACACTCCATTCATATTGGTGGATTGGTGAGATTAGACATAGAAGAATTGTCGACAGATTCTCTTTATGTTACAGTCTGGGCATCTCCTCTTCTTCCACTTCACATGGGGAGGATAGAGAAGTCTTCTGCTATGTTGGAAGAACATTTTGGTCATCAATTACAGGTACAGCGTACATTTTTTTTTGTTTGAAAATATAAATAGATCATAAATTAGCCAATGCTTGCCTCTTTGGAGAATTTCATGTAATGCTTTCCATTGTTCTGTTTCGGTACTCCTGGCCATGGTGTCTAATGATGCACAATGTATGATCTCATCAAGCAAATTTGTGGTGGGTCCTGCTAGTGGAATTCAAAATGAAGTTAGTATTGGAATCTTCATATTTGCGGGAAAGTTTTAGTTAATGCATCACAACATTGTTCACATTCTGCAGAGTTCAAGGTCTTGTATGTGCGTCAGTTGCAGTACCCATTGCTGCAATTTACCTTATTAGGTTACTTTTAAAATTCTAGACTTTGAGACTCTTCTGCTTTTGTGTTGTTAACCTGAGCTTCCTGTCTGGGAGAGAATGTCGTTAAGCTAGGAAGAGGTGTTTGAATAATTGTAATTATGGTTCGTTAAATATCATCATCTTGATGTAATGGCTAGATTTTGAACTGAAATTTGTCGTTTCTGTATACTAATGGAGGAAATCATCACATTGTGACCTGTGAAAAAGGTCTATTTCACAGCCTATGAGTATGAGAATGTTGCCTTAAGTTTACTAATGATTCTTGCATGGTGGGGGTAGGCATTGTTGGATTTTTTTTTTCTTTTTTAACCTTTTCTTGTATATTTGCCACTGAGTGTCCTGTTGTATATGTTAATGTCCTTATCTCAGCCTCCTATTGGAGAAGAGCGAGTTGAGAAGCTGGGGAAATGGGTGAGAAAGGAATTTCGAGTGAGTGGAAACTGGTGGGATACAAGTTCCGTCGATATTGCTGCTGCTGGTCTTGGTTGGTTCGCCATTGGACTTAAAGGAGAGGCTTCATTAGGTGTTTGGACATATGATGGAGTTGACGTTGTTTCCCGCAATGCTTTGCTTCCTCAGAAGTCACACAATTTTGAAGTTGCAGGCTTCACAGTTTCAAAAATTGTCTCCACAGCAGACCGAGCATCCAATAAAAAGCACAAGGATGAAAAGAATAGAATAGCAAGCGACACTCTAGCTCTAGCTGCTGATGCTCCTCCAGCATTAACTGTTGATGCTGCTTCTAGTTCTTGCTAAAACTGCCAGCATAAGCAACTGCAGAAATATGAAAAATTTTTGTTACTTAACAATGAACGAGTAGCACAATTGGATGATACCACCAAGAAAGAATGGTATCAAGCAGGATTGGAAGTGACGCTTAATCGAAAGCCTTGCAATGCTATCGGGCAGGATTGAAAATGAGGCTTAATCTACAGGCCTGCGGGAGTTTCTGAAGATTATCAAGTTTCTGCTGGAGTAGAAGTTAAAGATTCTCTACTGCCCACCCTGCCAAAGATAGCATCAACCTTTGTACGTTCCATTAAGTTAGCTGCATGCAGTACAAGAGATTGAACCGCATTGGCCAGGTCTCCAATTGAACCTCATGGCAGATCAATAAGTTTGCCAATGTGGAAGCTGAGCAGAGACACATTGAAGTTCTGCTCGTGCATCATGGTCTGGTCATGTTGCTCTTTTCAGTTGTTGATGGTCATCAAAGGCATCTGTTGTCAATGTTTGTGGTAAAATTGATTAGCTGATTTATAGGCCTCTCTCCAAGAAGTGGTATATTTGGCTGAAAAAGACAATCTGTCTATCATGCCCATCATGGCCTGCTTTAGTTATACATGCCTTCTCTAACAGGCTTTTGGAAGTGGAGTTTAAACATGGTTTTCGTTGATGAGTAATGGCTTTATTTTCATCTATCCTTTTTAATATAGAAACTAATTCTGAGATGATTAATGAATCCAACGTATTCCTTGAAGGGATTTCCTTTTCTTTCTGGTGGTGGTTATTTATTGTGCATGATTGTCTGTACAGGCTGGCCCTCATATACAGCACTATGGCTGCACCTGCATTTGCGTGTATGAATATTTTCCACTTGTATAGAGAACTAACATTCTCAACCCTGCAAATCTAAACATTAGGTATATATTTCATCTATTTTCAAGCATCAGTATACATCCATAGTTTTCTTGTTACCAAAAAGGAGCTTCTTCTTGATTATGCGCCATCTTGCCAAGGACATTTTCTTCAAAACCTGACTTTGCCAACGAGCAACCAATAATGGAGGAGTTTAAAACTGGCAAAACAAGAACCAGAGAGATATGTCTGAATTGCCAATGTATGTACTATAGATGGTCCATGATAATAATTTCCATTCACCTGACCTGTTATCACCAATTTATTAATAAAAATGTGGAGTATACAAATTGTGATGGTGAACTACCAACCCATATTTATTATATATATGTCATTAGGTTGATGTTCCATGTGGGCTAGGGATTGGTAGTTAGAGGAGGCATTTCCTCAAGCTCTAAATCACCCAGATCTACCTTCCACTTTCACAGCTAATCATTTTATCTCAAGGTTAAGTGCACTTTACTCCCTCAATTATAGATGCATCTCCTCTTATATATAATCAACTTACCACCTCACCTCAGGGCTGCTCAGTTTTGTGAGATTTTAACAGGTACCATCCATGTACTTTACTTGATGGACCATGTTTCTCATCAGATGGGCAGCAATATCTATACATATCTTTTACATGTCCAAATTCCGATGTATAGAATTTTCCTCAATCTCCGGACAATCAAGTTTTCAATTTTTGTACCATTAATTATTATGCTAAGTATTTAGGTAGATAATGGTATTGAATTCACTTTTAATTCATAAGCTCTAGGAGCTCAAATCCTCTGTCCCCAAAACTCTCTATGCCCCTTTGTCTTGTAACATCAATAGCTGCCACGACATTAATTGGTCACGTGAAATAACTTGGAGACATAATACATGGCAGTTATTGATATTATGGAATACAGGAACACAAAGACTTTTGAGAATAGAAAATTTGAAGCGATAAGCTCTAGCAATACACTGATGAGAAGAGATGTATTGTATTTTTTAACTGGATTCTATAATCAATCGATGCAATCGAATATTATACTCGTCACCTACCAACATATTTGTCATATTTTATTACAATTTTGACCCTCAAAACTATTTAATTGAACAATCTACTAAGATAATGCTGAGACAGGAAAGAGAAAAGAAAAAGTTACTCAGATAACATAATAGATGTCTTTGAGGGTCAAAATTGCACTTATCCATAATTCAGCGCCATCACAGATTCATTACACTTTAGGGACAAACATACTGATGAGATAAATCATACTTAGACCATTTGACAGAAGATTCAAATTTACACTGGTCAAAAAGAGCAAGAACATGGAAATTTTAGCTGCAAAAAGTGACAATAGACAGTAGACAGTATCGCAGGAGTAGTGGTGGTGTACTTCTTGTTGGTGGTGTGGCCACTCTGGACTGAATCTCTGAGGAACCAAATAAACACCAAAACCCCTTTTGTTTCGGAATACAGATAGATCAATGATTTCTTCTTTCTCTTGTCTGTAAATTCCCCATCTTCAATTATCAACTGAGCCATCCCATCACTTCTCCATTCTCTCTCTGCAGACAAAGAAATACAGTACTATAGCTACTATTTCTGCTTCAGACAGGCCTACAATCTGAAGGACTCTGATCTTTCTTCCTTCTAGTAGGAAACCAGCATCATGTCTACTAAATCCAAGTGAGTTTCTTTCTTGCAGATCTGATGTGGGACTTCCTTTCTTTGTTTCTTTAGCTCTGATTTTCTCATCATTTTTTCTTGTTTTGGGCTTTTTCTGCATCAGCTGCTCCGCAGTGCCGCATTAGGCCCTGATATGGGATTTTTTTCCTCTGTAATTCTTCCCATTTTCTCTGTCTTGGTTGTTTCCCTGCTGCAAAGCACGTTATTACGTAATTGTGGTCTGTTCGGTTAATCCCTTGGATTGTGTACTTGTATGTTTGAATTTAGGGTGCTTGCTAGAGTCCTAATTTGCTGATATGGATATGGGATCTGATCTTCTTGCTTAAATTAACTAAATTTCACTCGGGATTGTTGTCATCTTTGCTTGTTTGTTTTCTCTGTTTCCTTTTCTTGGTCCATTGGATGGAATGTGTCAGTAGATCTCGCATTCTTTGCCTTAAAGTTGTAAAGATTACATTTTGCTTGCCTCTTTGTACTGAATAAGGAGTCAAGAATTGAATCATAATCTGCTGAATATGATATTCAACCAGTCTCGTAATGGTGCCATTTTGTGAACTCCAAACAGATCTAGCGGTTTATCGGAAACAACTCCGAATAGCAAAGCATCACCAGCAACCCCAAAGGTTAGTAAACTCAGCAGCAGGGGGGGAGTGACTAAGTCTGCTTCTGATTCACCTTCCTCCCTGCAAAGTACACGCATTTCAATTGATCGTTCGCCAAGATCTGTTGCTACCAAGCCAACAGCCGAGCGCAAGCCCACGAAGCTTGGTACCCCTCCTGATGTAAGTTTTCATGAACTCCTTCCTGTTGCGTACCCATGATTTCATAGTAAGCTCCTGTTCTATAAGTGGTATGATTATAATTCTGCAGAAGAAACTGACTGCACCTCCAACTCCAACTCGTATATTGAAGCCGTCAGAACTACAGGCTGAACTAAACGTTCTCCAGGAAGATCTCAAGAAGGCCAAGGAAAAGCTAGTCTCATTAGAGAAAGAGAAATTGCAGGCTCTTGACGAATTAAATGAAGCCAAGAGATTGGCTGACGAAGCAAATGAGAAGCTCAGTGAGGCCTTGGTGGCTCAAAAGCGGGCAGAAGAAGATTCTGAGATTGAGAAGTTTCGAGCTGTTGAGATGGAACAGGCTGGCATTGAGGCAGCTCAGAAGAAGGAAGAGGAATGGCAGAAAGAACTTGAAGCTGTGAGGAGTCAACATGCTTTGGATGTGTCTACCCTTCTTTCCATTACTCAGGAGCTTCAGAGGGTGAAGCAAGAGCTTGCCATGACTTCTGATGCAAAAAACCAGGCACTCAGCCATGCTGATGACGCAACTAAGATTGCTGAGATTCATGCTGGAAAGGTTGAAATTCTGTCCGGTGAAGTTGTCCGATTGAAATCTTTGCTTGATTCAAGGATGGAAATGGAGGCTGACGAGAATGCCAAATTGGTTGCAGAGTTGAAGCTAGAGATAGAGACTTTGAAGCAAGAACTTGAGAATGCAAAAATCTATGAGGAGAAATTGGTGGAAAAGGAGGCTAGTCTTGAGCAACTTAATGTTGAGCTGGAGGCTGCAAAAATGGCCGAGTCTTATGCGCACAGTTTGATGGATGAATGGAAAAAAAGGGTTGAAGAATTGGAGCTTCAAGCAGAGGAAACAAAGCGTTTGGAAAGATCGACATCAGAATCTCTCGAATCAGTAATGAAACAACTTGAAGGGAGTAATGATTTGTTGCATGATGCAGAATCTGAGATTGCATCTCTTAAAGAAAAGGTCGGATTGTTAGAAATCTCACACAGAAGGCAGAAAGTGGATTTTGAGGAATCAGAACGTCATCTCCAAATGGCCAAGGAAGAAGCTTCCAATCTGGAAAAGAAGGTTGAATCTCTTACAGCTGAGCTTGAAGCCGTGAAGGAGGAGAAAGCACAGGCCTTAAACAATGAGAAACTTGCTGCTTCCAGTGTGCAAACCCTCTTGGAAGAGAAAAACAAACTCATAAATGAGTTGGAAAATTCTAGGGATGAAGAAGAGAAAAGTAAAAGAGCAATGGAAAGCTTGGCATCAGCCTTGCATGAAGTTTCTTCAGAATCAAGAGAAGCCAAAGAAAAGTTGCTCTCTATCCAAGGTGAGCATGAAAATTATGAAATGCAAATAGAAGATCTGAAGCTTGTTTTGAAAGAAACAAATGAGAAGTATAAGACCTTGCTTGATGATGCAAAACAAGAAATCGACGTTCTAAACAATTTGAATGAGCAATCCAAGCATGAGCAGCAAAACTTGAAGAGTGAGTGGGAGCAGAAGGAGCTTCAACTGATGAACTCTGTCAAGAAAATTGAAGAAGATAACTCTTCAATGGAAAAAGAGATAAGCAGATTGGTTAATTTGCACAAAGCAGCAGACGATGAAGCCGGAGCAAAAAAGGAAGAAGAAATTCGTTTGAAAACTCTGCTTAGGGAAGCAGAGTCAGAGGTCTCTTATTTAAAGGAAGTTCTTGGAGAAGCTAAGGCAGAAAGCATGAGCTTGAAAGAAAGTTTATTGGACAAGGAGAACGAATTTCAGAATATTCTTCAGGAGAATGAGGAGCTCCGAAATAGTGAGGCAGTCTGTCAAATGAAGGTTGCAGAGTTGTCTAGACTGCTTGAAGACGCTTTGGCTAAAAAGCAAGCTGAAGAAAATGGTGAGGTTACAGACAGTGAAAAAGATTATGATATGCTCCCAAAGGTGGTGGAATTTTCTGAACAAAATGGAGGTGGAAGCCAAGAGAAGCCAAAGGTGGAGCTTCCCACTCAGCAATCTGAGCATCATCTTGAGGAACACCTTCCAGAAATAGAAAAACTCTCACATGATGATGCTCTACGGACTGGCAATGAGAAAGATGTATCAAATGGAAGACCAAAAGAAAATGAGAATAAAGATAAGGAAGACGATGATTCTGTAGAAGCTGATTCAAAAATGTGGGAAAGCTACAAGGTTGGAGAAAAAGACTTCTCTCCAGAGGGCGATGCTGAGCAGGAATCTATTGAGGAGGATTTGGAATCCAAGGCTGATGGTAGTGAGGGCAATGAACAGGCTAATGGGCTTCCTTCAACAGAACACTTTGATAATGGTGGAAGTTCACCAACTAAGCAGCAAGGTCAAAAGAAGAAGAAACCTCTGCTCCGCAAGTTTGGCAGCCTACTCAAGAAGAAGGGCACTAGCAACCAGAAATAGTATACCTATGCACATGTAACATCTTTGTAAACATGAACATGGTTATGTGACTTTGTGTGTGTGATTATTCTCAAGTATGCATACTGATTGGTTTTGTAACAAGTTCTTATTGACGAGATTTTGTTAATTGCATTTCATTTCCAAGCAATTATTCTTTTTCCTTTTTTTTGAGTTTAATTGATTCTCAGATGACGCTGTAAGCAGTTTTGGGAATGCTGTATTATAGAAGCTTCTGTTTGTTCTGCAATGCTCAAACATTGCATGACGCATGCTGGAACAGAGGGAAACTAACGTACTAACAAAAATTGAGCAGACAGATATACATGGTGTTCCTTGCTACTACCCTTTATTCTGCCACTTTTTCTTATTTTTTTGTCCAGCTCAGAATTTGAAGATCCATAGTTGTATGAGAAACAGAATTCTATGATAGGCATTGGCCACCTTCAAGGAGTTTTACATTACATTGGCTTGTGACTGCCTCAATGAGGAAGATCTTGAAGGACAAGTCAAACAAGAGCAAACAATGAGAATCTCTGCCTATGCAAAATTTTTGCTGCTCGAACAACAGGTAGTATATTGCTACTTTGTGATAACCTTGTTTTCACTTTACATAGCCTGTTGTAAATCAATCCTTTCATTGGTTTCTAATGAATTTGTGGTGCATTTGCTGGTTAACAAGTGTTCATGCCGTCTTTCAGCATGAAACTACCGTTTAAGTTGAATAATGATGGAGCAAAACAAACAAGTGTTTCACATTTTGAGAATGATGGAAGAAACTAAACTTCTCAAGTACGTATTCCATGCCTCACCATATGTATTTTATGTCCCCTAATCTGACAGATTTATTTGAGAAAAATTTCTCTGTTTATAGAGAATGAAATGGCTAAAACCTTTTCTACCTTGCATTTAAATGGTATTTCTTCACCGAAGCCTTACTTTTGAAATCATGTTGAACTCTATTTTTGGTTCTCAGATTTTGGTCGTGCCTGCAGAACAACTAGTTAACAATAAATCTACTTACATGATGACCTGAATTTAGTTGGCTTGGTAGTTCTGTATCATGATAAATACTGATATGGTGAAAATTGCTTGAGATGTACGGTAGAAGCTCAGGAAAAGAGATTGTTCATGCATAGGAATAGGTATTCAAAGTGTCTTTACCTTTACCATTTTCTTCTCACATAATTCAATTTTGGACTTGCTTGAGTATCATTTTTCTGGATGATCTCCAAAATCGAACATGGAAATTAAGATGAGGCAACTTAACAGTGCCTCCTCATTTGCGCTTGCTGTACTTTTCACATGAGATTTTCTGATCCTAAAAAGCTGGAGTTTGAATGATGTGCAAGCCTTAGATCCCAATAACAAGTCTCCTGTTGATAAAAACTCACATGATTGATGAGTATAAGATTCCACTATTTTGGAAGGGGTTTTCAATCAAGCTTCTTGTGTCCCATATGGTCAAAAATCCGGAAACTGATATCAGAAATTGCCAGAGCAATCTGGTTTTGTGGGTGTTACAATTGAGGCATAATGTGAAGGTGAAGGACATGAGTGCAGAGAAGTTATTCCTGACTCATATTTTTATCAGATGGTTGGATGACATCAATGTAGTTAAAATGGTGGTTGATGCTTCAGATTTTCATTTTCATTTTGTAGGAGCAGGGCTGATTAGTTTTGAAGACAATTGATGAGAATTTGCAAGCATGGATGGAGCAAGTGGTGAGATTTTGCTTAGACTGACAAGAGGGACAGATAGTTCACATGAATAACTAAAGTCAAAACCAGAATTTTTTCTCAAATGGATCATTATTTTAATTTCTTCTAAAACACAAGGTTTAGTTAACCAGTTGGATTTTGCACCTAAAATTATGTATCCTAGTTTTTGTGTCCTCTAGTTGTCGTTGTTGGACCGCTATCCTTCATATGCTGTTATGCAAAACCTGGAGAAGTAAAGGCTTAAAAAATGATTGGGTCAAGCTCATTTACGAACTAGTGTGAAACTATTGTAATTGTAATGTCTTGTAGCGATAAAGTTATAAATAGACTTGCTGTAACATGCACAAGCATATGTGCGTATTCTTAGTATAGTGCCTTCAACAAAATTGTAGTTCCTGACACTGTATATTCGGACACTTGGACTCTTTTGGAAAGTATCTGACCACAATAGGAAAGCTACATAGAGATGTGCAGTCTCTTTTACATTTGCTTTTTACTAAAATAGGTGCAGAGAAATTAATTGCCTCTCTGAGAAGTGGTCAAATTCGATCTTGGGTCCTTCTTGTTATCTATTCAGTTTACGCTTGCATAGGCTCGTCAAGTTGAGGCATTTCAGGATAGCAGTCAGCAGGACGAGTTCTTCATATATATGAAGTCTTGAATTCTGAAGGAAAATGGAGATGCTTCTTTTTAGATGGTGCCACGCTGCTGTCCAGCCTCTAACTTTGCTTTGTCAAAATTAGACAGGAAGAGTTCTTTGGAAAAAGATATTGGTGTGGCAGCTACTTGCCAAGTCCTTCCAGTCCAGTTGATTGTTATTGTCAGAATTTTCAGGTGCATCATTTCTGAGTGCGCTACAGTTGATCTGGATGGATTGGAAGGTAAGCATAACTCTGCAAGCCAGTGAAATTAGTTGTTCTATACTTCTCTCATTAATCGTCATGGATATATAATTCAGCTCTCATTTGGGACATCAGTTGTTATCTCAGACAATTATGAATCATTTTGTAGGTGATCAACAGTCCGAAGTCCAAACAATTAAAAGGCGCATGGCATGGTTTTCGTTGCCTCTGGGAAGATTGACAGGAAATGAACTCTCCCAGCAGAATAGTTCAGTAACATTTAGCTCAGCTGTCTCGAGTCTCAACACAATGCCAGCCCAAATGCTAATTGTATCATCTATCATGATGGCTAATTTTACTGGACTCTAGCAACAGCAATATGGAGCAAGACTAATGATTAGTTGTTTTCTTGTCTCTTGGTCTTAACTATGATACTGAGCGGCTTCAGTTTCTTCTGCCATTAATGGGTTAACATTATTGTGATCAGCTCTCTCAAGCTGAAGGATGCCAATACTATACTCTTGAACCTATAATTACCAAGAGATGCAGACACGCAGCACTGCACATGGCTGTTCTCATCATCAAATTTCTCATAGTGCTAGACTAATTAAACTGCCGGATTCACTCACTCCATCCCTTCTACTTCACTGAATTCATGTAATTAGCCTTCTTAATTTTATTTTAACCCCAATTCCACTATCACTATCACTGTCAATAATAATGGGTTTTGATCATATGTTAATGTGGAATGGATTTTATAATTTATAATTTTTCTTTTCATTGTTTCTTTTTTTTTTCTTTTCTTTCCATTTGTTGAAAGAACATTTTATTTTCTTATTTTTGCATTTAATGAGAATAAAAGGGTAATTAAGATGATTTAAAAAGAATAAGATGGGCAACTAAGATGATTCCCTAGTAAGTAGTTAATAAAAAAACCCATAGAATAGGTCTATCATTCATTAATTTATTTCCGCATTTTATATGGGTATAATTGAATTTGAAACCCATAGTGGGGGTTGAAACCTATTTACCAAACACCTCCTAACATCTCATTCCATAGTGTGCATTTGGTTCCATACTATTTTCATGGGGAAATCCTTCTTTGACCACAAGATTGCGTTGGCACTATGAAGCGGTAAGTTCTTTTTTTTTTTTTAATTAAATTGAAGATACCTTTGTATGATATGTTCTTTGTTTGTTAAGAAAATAACTGGATAATTAATTTAAACTCTAGATTGGGAACTAATAACCTAGTCTTTTGCCAATTGTTTTCTCAATCACTATCTTATTTAATTTAATTGTTTATTCGAATTCTTAGTTAGAAATTTTGAACCTTTTTAATTAGAATTTTATTTTTCATAGTAATTACAGTAGAGAAAATTTACTCGTTCCTATTGATCCGACCCCTGAAATATTCCAGGTGATTTTATTATTATGATTGATTCTATGTGTTTACAGAAAATCATCGATCAAATTTTTGATGCCGGCGCCGCTGCCGTTGCTCTGAAGCGGTAAATAGCAAATATGACAACTAAGAATCAAAGAATGCAAGCTCAGTTTAAGATACGACTTGGGCCCTTTTGGGTAGTAGGAGATTACAATTGTCAATCAGATGGTAGATGCCACGGTCTACAACAAAATTTTCAATTATCAATGCCCATTAAAATAGTTAGCAAAAATTTTTTGTAAACAAGCAGCGAACAGAAGGATTGGAAGTAAAATTACCCAAAGGTAAGTTGTTCAATGGATAAGTACCATTATTTATTGCTTTTCCAATTTCCATAATAGCTCCTATAACATAATTTGCCTAATTAAAAATGTCCAAATACTCCCCCCGTCCCACTTTGTTAGGCCTGTTTTCCTTTTCGGTATGTCCCAAATTGTAGTCCACTTTCCAATTGTAGAATATAATTAACCTGTAATTTCTCTAAAATGCCCTTAATTAATGGAAGTAGTTGTTTAGTACTACCTACTTTATTTAATGCAGTTAATTTTTCAAAATGTCTTGAGATATGAAAAGTCAAGTTTTGGAATCATTCCAAATAGGAAAGTAAAAAGTCATCATTGTCTTTCTTTATCATTTAATGCAAGCATTAGTCATACTATATTTAATTAAGGGTATTTTAGGAAGATATAAGTATTTTAACAACATTACCTAATTTTTCTTAATTTGTGTGAAAAAAAAAACTAAACCTAACAAAGTGGGACGAAGGGAGTACAACTTTTGCTCCATTTGCCTCATCAACTCAACAACCTTACACAGAACACAAAATTGAATATGAAGAAATGGTTCTGTGATAAATTTATTTGAAATCAAGTCTTTAATCTTTTGTTGTATCCTTAATCCTTCATTAAGAGCAATCCGGTTTGCAACAATAAAAGCAAAGGCATGTATTGGCGTTTGTGCAAAATCAACGAGCAATGTTGTGACATTTCCCTCCATGTTGGAATTGCAAAATCTATTTTTAGATTGTCTTAAGATTTTATTTACAAAAATTTCTGATTAAGGATATATATGCAAGGATGTACTAGAAAATCAAAAACCTTCTAAAAGGTTTTTGCTTCCCATTTACTGCCAAACACTATTTGACTAATTAATATCCAAGATAGAAAGGCTTTTATATGTGCATTGATGTGCATAGAAATTATAAAAGAATTCCATTGACATGTACAAAAGTCAAAATCCTTTAAGAGAGGGCATAACTTTATCCTTGTCTAAGCATAAAGAATGTCCCATAATAGAAAATTTAAAAAAACAAAAAAAGAAGAAATGCAAGACAGGATGGTGAGAGAATTAAAATTTTACCAAGTGAGAGAAGGAGCAGAAGAATTGTGGTAGCAGCGATGGATTACTCCCTCATAGTTTCCCTAGGGGATGAATTTGTTTTCTGAACTTGTAAGTAGCAAGGTTATAGTTAACATATGTTAAATCTTGCACATATATAAGTGCAAATTTAAAGGTTTTGGCATTAATTTGAGTCTTCTCATAAATGGAAGAGTATCCTTGTGGTTATTAACAACTTGAATTGGCTTGTTTTGAAAAGGAAAAAATAGCTAAAATGAAAGCCAGGGCATGTTTAGCTCATAGTCCATCCTAGCTAAAAGATAACAATTTAAAGAGATAATATGAACAACATTCAAACTCATGTACTTACCATCTTCCCTTTTTTTTTTTTTTTTTGTTTTGGGTTTCAATAATCAGGTGGTGACACAAGATAATGAATAAATTCTTGGTGAGTTGGTTGACTCTTACTAAAAGATAAAGTTTAATGGAACATATATGAGTGCAAATCTAAATCTTTTGACATAACTTTGAGTTTTGTCCTAAAAATATCCTTGTGGTAATTAACAACTTGAATTGTATTTTTTTTTTTTTTGAAAAGGAAAAATTAGCTAAAATGAAAACCAGGGCATGTTTAGCTCACAGTCCATCCTAGCTAAAAGATAACAATTTAAAGGTATAATATGAACAATATTCAAACTCATGTACCTACCATCTTTTTATTTATTTATTTTTTCAGTAATCAGGTGGTGACACAAGATAATGAATAAATTCCTGGTAATATGGTTTACTCTTACTAAAAGATAAATTTTAATGGAAAACTGTGAAGAGCATTCAATTCCATACATGTAAATGTCTACAACAACCAAGCTAAAATACTAGGCTGTCTCACCACATACTACCAACTGCATCGTTGTTTCGTTAATTGCCGAGTCTAGGCCTATATCCAAATTTAGTACTTCTTCAGTCCAAATTTTTTGGTCGCGATTCGGGATTCTAATTTTTTAGAAATCATGATTGATGGTAATGTTAGTAGATTTATTTTCAAAGTTGTCCTTGAAAAGTTAAATTTTAAACTTGAATTTAGTGTGAAATACAGATAAATGTCGTGATAATATTGGAAAAAAAAGATGAAAAATAACTTAGACTTTTGTAAGAATGACAAACAATTCGAGACATTTCAAAATGAAAAGTATAACACCTGCAATGGAACGGAAGAAGTAATACATGTCATTTGAACTCCATATGACCGAGTAATATATGTCATTTTCAGTTCATATGACCTTATCTGCTTTTCACTGTTCAATAGTAAGTGAGCACTTAATTATGCAACTTTGTCTTAATTTAGAAAACGTGAGTGTTTTTTAGAGAGATTTTGTAGTCCATGCATCAATACATAGGATATGTTAATGTTATATTGTTATATCACATGTTCACTTCTCAAGTTAATTAAAGAGTTATGTTTTTAAACTGTGTTAAGTTCTGGGCTCAATTATCAATCCCAGTACCATACATTAATATGGATTTACATATTACTACCAGTTAGCATCTGGAGAAGCTATGTTGCTTTTTTCCTGAATAGGAATGTGACTTAGAATGAAGCTTGCTCAGCCTTTTTTTTTTTTTTGGCAAAAGAAGTTTCACCTAATCCAAAGCAATTATTTGCTATAAAGGTATTATCTATGATGTCACCACCAAAATCCTGGTCCTGCTTTTGTAATTAGTAGTCCAGTAGGAATCACATTTTTGTATCTTTATTTGAAGAGTTCATTTGGGCAGGTTTCAAGCTCTGAAATCATGAATAACAGTCACAGACAATAATATTTGATCCTTTTATAAACAATTAGAAATGCATACACTTCTGGGAGTTCTGGAATGGTTGTTGTCAGTCTGTCCATGCCTCTTTGGGATTCAAGTAATATATGTATCATGGGGCATGACCATTAAAAATAGAGATAAAATCCAGGGAAGACTTTGTCTGAGATATTTTGAGGTCAATTTTTTTAGAGACTATTTCTTGATGGAAATGAAAGTCAAATAATTGCCTGTAAATGTGAGTAAACTCTTGGAAGACAGATATACAACTAAGAGTGCAATGTATAGACTGAAACATAGATGCATTTGTTGAAATAAATTACTATAATATGCTACAAATTACAACCTCACGATTCACAATTATAAGCAGATAATGCTTATATTGAGAAAATGTTTGATATAGATATTGTCTACTGATAGATTACCTTAAAAATAGATTAATTCCAGGCATATTAAGTTCAGTTGATTGTAATATGATCTACTTATAAACCAAGTCCATATCAGAAGAAAACCTTCATGCAAGGAAGGCCTCAAGGGAGATTGCTTTTTCCCCCCCCCCCCCCTTTTTTTTTATCTTTTCATGTCTATTTTCCAATTTTATGTGGACGTTTGATATTTTCCTCTCAAACATTTTTGCATTGCATGCATCATTTTGGCAAGATTTTCCCATTGGAATAATAACCGCACATTCTTTAGCTCCATCCACCTTTGATATTGATCCAGAGCCTATAATTGGATAAAGCAGAAAGAGCAAAGAGTTAACATCTTAGTAGAAACAGCAAAATCTATGTTTAGATTTTGAGTCAAAATTTTGTTTGCGAAAATTTTTTATTAAGGGCCCATTTGGGGTTGCGGTAACTTATTGAAAAATAGTTCATTGAATAGGGTTTTTAATAAAAACACTTATTAAGTGTTCAAGTGTTTTTAAATATATTGTTTGGATAAAAAATTCAATAAGTACCTATTATATTGGATAATGTGTAAATTTAAATTTTTTAAATGTATTTATCTATTTATTTAATTTATAATATAGAATAAAATAATTAAGTTTAATGCTTTACTTTTTAAGACACAAAAGTTATTCTAAAAGCACCAATTTTTAGCTTTCACTAAAAGTGCTTTTAGCATCAAAAACTCCACTCTTAATTTTATGGGATAATGTTCACCAAACATCTTAAAAGTGCTTTTAGCAGTTAAAAGTACCTTTCTACCAAAAGCACCACAACCCCAAACAGTGGCTAAGAACATAGAGAAAACACAAATACATACGTTCTATACTAGAGGCAAACGTGGGACTAACCTTAGATTGAAATAATACATGGACTTTTCCTTTGGTACACGTAATGCACACATAATTTTTCATTTAAAATGTACACATCAAATCTACCGTCATTTAGACACTTTTGCCATTTTGTGAAGTTTTGAAAACGAAAAAAAAAAAAAAAAAGACACTTCTGCCATTAAATTTTATTTTGGTAAAAAAAAATTAACACGTGAGACTCCTCTTAACTCATGGCTATCTAACAGCAGATGGACATATCCAACATATAAATATTGATATTTTCTGAATAGTTAAGGATACATTTTATGTGTACCTGTTCAACTTTATAAAAGCAAAACTGTGGACGATGCACATATATGAATCTTAACATTTTCCTTAAAGAATTGATTTCAATTTATAGTTCTACAACGATGTACAAAATCAAAATAATAAAAAAGCTTCTTAAAGGATTTTTTCTGATAATGCCAAATACCATTTGACTAATTAATCTTCTAATGGAGTAAAGGGAAAAAAATAAATATAAAAGATGATGGTCAGAAAATTTAAACGTTATCAAGGGGATCAAGCAATAGAAGGATTGTGGCAGCAACATTGGAGTAATTCCTCATATTTTCCCTAGGGGGTGATTTTTCTTCTTTGACTAATTAACCTTGTAATGTGTTTTTTTATGTAATTGAATTTATTGTATTTAAAATAATGGACGGGAAAAAAAATGTTGAATACTTTGAACAAAAATATAAAAGGAATCTTTTGATATGACATGGGGGTCCAAATTATAATTCCCACCACAAAAGAACTCTAACTTTATATAAATTCTGATTTGATATTCCAATTCATAGTCTTCATTATCTTTCTATTTTGCGAATTCAATTGTCAAACAATAAAACCATAATATGAATTTCTCGTTTCTGTTTTGATCTCTGGTGGCAATATTTGGATTTTTCATGCACAATCTGCTCCTTGTAAATTTCTGAGGTTGTAAGCTGATATAGTGACTGTTGCTCCAAACAATAGCAAGAAACATGTGGTTGCTTCAGTAATTGTGGAATCTGTGACTATATCCAACTTTAATGATACATGTCTTTTGCATTTCACCAACTTTAGAAGGTGACTTTGTCTTAGTTTAGAAAATACGCCATTGTTTACTAGAAAGGTGTTGCCATCCATGCTACAACAAGTAGGATATGTAATACCAGATGTTCACTGCCCAAGTTGATGTTTTCTTTGCTACTTTTTTCAAATCTAAAGCAATTATCTTTTGGTTCAATAGAAGCCTGTCTTAATCTAATGCAATTATTTCCTCCATGGCATGTTCATTGATGTTACCACCAAAACATCCATGCAACTTTTCTAGTTAGTAGTCCAGTAGAGATCACTTATTTTGTTTGTATTTGAACAGTTCACTTTGGCAGGTTTAAGCTCTTTAGTCATGATCATTAGCCAATAATTTTGATCATTTATAAACAATTAGAAATGCTTATGTCTTGTTTGGATTGAAAATTTTTATGCTCTCCACGATTACATTTTTCAAGCACTTTTTTATTTTATATATATCAAATCATTATAGTATTTTTTTTTTCACAAAATGACAATCCATATCGTTACAATATTTTTTTCTTTTTTTTTTCAGAAAATCGCAATCAAAACGAGATCTTACATTTCTGAGAGCTCTAGAATGGTTGTTGTTGATCACTAGAAATGCTTACATTTCTAAGAGTTCTAAAATGGTTGTTGTTAGTCTGTCCATGCCTCTTTGGGATCCAAATAACATATACATGGACAATAAAATAGGGGAAAAAAAAAAGTCTTTGTCTTAGATATGGTGAGGTCAACCATTTTAGAACACGGAACACAGAATTGAAAAAGGTTATGTTTGTATTGATGGATTTGGATTTGTAAAAGGAATTGAGAGGAATGAATTTCAAATGACTCTCGTATTGGATGGATTTGAAATTCTCTAAACTAACATACTCCATTGTATAAATGAATTTGGAATCTCATTTTTAAAATAAATTTTCCAAACGATGGAAAGGGATTTGGACTGTGAATTTGAAATCAATTCCATCCAAATCCACCTATCCAACTATAGCAAAAAGTATTTAGAAAAAGACAATATCAAAAACCTCCCTTGAGGTTTTTGCTAATATCACTTGGCTCTTTTGAGGTTTTAAAAATATCACCTACCTCCCCTAGTAATTGGAAAAAGACTATAATAACCCTCACTTGATACATAATTTACATATTAAATAAATGGAGCTCAAAAATTTAAAAAAAAAAGAGAAACAAAAGTCACTTTCTTCTATTTTTTCTTTTCTTCAACATTCCCTCTTACCCATTTCTTGGATGACTATACAATTTTTTATTTGTAAATTATAATAAATTGAAATTTGTTCATCTTTTACTTTTGTGATTGTGATAGAGAGGGGTATGATTTCTTTGTTTATTTTGAGTTGATTTTTATAATGATCAGTAAAATTTAAAGGTTTGGATACGAGCTGAGAAGAAGTTGGACAAAATATAAAGTTTGTTAGAAATCAATTTTGAGCATACACAATTAAATTGGTGCAAGTGTATTTCTTTGTGAATGTCATTTTTATTTTTTAAATTTATTTTTTATGGACTATAGCATTATGATGTGGCAGTACTACTAGAGATTGCTTTTAGGCGATGATTTTCTTGAAATAAACAAAGTAATTTAGAAGTATTTTTATTTAGCAAGTAAAGGTTAGTTTAGGATTTTTTTTAAAATTCTATTACACAAATAAAAAAAGTAAGGACAGTAAGTGATATTTTTAAAATTTTAGAGGTGCTAGGTGATATTAAAAGAAACTTTAAGGGAGGTTTCTGATATTATTGGAAGACTTTAATATGTTTATGAGATAAATTTTTAGTACACGAAAGTGGAAATTAGATATTTTCCTTCAAAGAAGTTGTGCTAATCTTGTTAGCATTTGAAATTAATAAATTATTCAAACTTTGAATTGCACTAAACAGATGCAGCCGTATTTGAAAATGGAATTCATAGCCGACTCACAGTTTTGGTAACCTTCTAAAGTTCATGATGTACATGAGAAAACATATCCCCTGACACGAAAAGCCAAAAAGTATTTCAAAAAGGCTTTAATGTGCTTGTGCGATAAATCTTTGGGTCTCTCTAAACAAGTACCCATTAGACACCCGTTAAAATATATTTCAAGTGTCATATTTTTAAAAATATAAGATTAATTAGGAAAAGTAAATGAATAAAAAGGAGGGTGGGTAAGATTAGATCGAAAAACTATATAGATGCAAGGGAACGTAATAATTGTTAATACGTATATAAACATGATAAATTAGCTGAATTTTTTTTTCCCAAAACATTAACTATCTAACCGATTGCTACTCTATGGATGAATTTTTTAAGGACAAGAAGCATTACAGTTTTTGTTGATGTACTAGACGGGATTTGAACATCTGACGTAATGTACGGGAAAGTCTTATGAGAGTTTTCTCTAACTATCACACCAAGACCCAATGGTTAAGTTAGCTGAATTACAGGTGTAAATCTAGGAAACCCCAAATTTTTGGTACACAAAATTGGAAATTAGATATTTTCCTTCAAAGAAGTTGTCCTGATCTTATTAGCATTTATGTTGAAATTAATAAGTTATTCAATCTCTGAATTGCAATAAATAGATGCGGATGAGAAGAACCTTTGCAGTCACACTCAGGAGTCAGGATAGCTACTGCTACTATTTATCAACAACTTGTATATATTTAATTTAGCTGCTGCTAAAAATTCAACACATGTTGCTTACTCATACACGTAGTCCCATTGAAGGAGCGGCGAGAATAAGTGCAGCAACAACCGCTTCAGACGACGATAAAGGACCAGGTTCAGCCTTGGAAATGCAAATACTAATATTTTACAAAAAAGAAAATTCGGCATAATTTCGAAAATGTAAGTGTAGGTTGTTATTGTTAATTTAATGCATAAGGTTGTAACTTACATGATGTTGGTTGTTATTCACAAAATGTTGGATTGCCATTCTTTTTAAAAAAATTTTTACGTTGCCATGAACACATTTTTCAATCAATTTTTTATCTAATATACATCAAATCGTTATACTACAATTTTTTGACAAAAACTTTAAAAAATAGTCATCCAAACGGGCTCTAATATTTGTCCAAATATTTTCCAATGCAAGACATTAAAAGTCTACAGCACGTTAGAACTAGGAAGCTTCACATATAACGCAGATCCATTCCCTTAACAATTACAAGTGGACAAAATTGACCACGGAATTGGAAAATGTAAGTCTCTATCTTGGTATGCGATTTTTTTATTAATTAATATATAAAAACACAATCATATGTAAACAACTGCAGCAAATTATTTCAGACAAAAAAAAAATATTTTGCAACAAATATGACAACTGGACTTCTATACAACACAATGAGCCAAAAAAGATCACTCAATCATTTAAAATTGCACTATTTAGTCACTATTTTTTTTTTTTGGCCAAAAAGTCCATAAAATAGTAAAAGTATACCCTTTTTAGTCCTTTCCTTGAATTCCGGTATTATGATAGAGGAATTGCATCCAGCCATCCACATGCGCAGTAAACTTAGATTTTGAATGACAAAAATATAGCACAATCTTTAGCACGTGTTGAGAAAAGATTAAGGACCTTTTAATCTTTTGAACTTTACTAATTTTCTCTATATATCAACCAAAATTTCCTGAGTATTGCTAAAAATTACAACCGTGATCCAAAGAGAATTGCTAAAGCTTGGAACTGAAGCGGTCTCTTAATTCCTTTTTTTCAATCCGGTCCAAAGGTTGTGAGATATTTTTACTGTTAAAATTTTAAGTGTATTGCTCGTGTGGTTGCATTTTCGGCTATTTGAACACTAGAATTCGACAAAATGACAAAAAATAGATATGCTATTATGAGTTTGGTGACTTTTTTTCAGTACTATTTTATTCTGAGGGGATTGACTATCAATTATTTGCAGTCTGCTCCAAGTCCAATCCCAATAACAAAACATAATGAAGTCACCAACTTTCTCCCATTTGATTTGGGGTTTGACATTAAGAAACACACACATGTGGTCTCACAGTAGAAATGCATTAAACTAACAGTAAATTCAAGACATAGTTTACTACATGACCTGATCCCTTTTGCCTCCGAGAAAAACTGATGCCTGAAATGATCATACAGATGGCACCGCCATGTCATTTCCCCTTGTGGAATAAGATGACAAGAAAATGAAATCTGTGGCAGGTTAAGGAAATGGTTTTGGTGGAAAAAGACACCTGAAACGGACACATTTCTAGTTTCTACTTCCCATTCTTGGATTCCATAGTCATAAAAAATAGAGCCCATTTAATTTAATCAGTTAGTTCTTCATTAAAACTCTGAGGATCGACATAAATAGAGCCAGAAAGTTGGAATTTTTGTTGGGTTTTTGGAGAAAAAGAAGCAGCAAAATGGACATGAGTAATAGCAATGATGATAGTGATGTAAAGGAGTCTTTGTTAGTGGATGGGAAGGCTCAGTTGGCCGGAGCTGGGAGGCGCAGCCGGAGACTCAGCCCGTTGTACTCTGTGAATTCACTCAGGAATGAGTTTATCTCGAGGCTGCCTGAAAAGGTCAGGGGCTGCGTTGATCTTGAGTCCTCTTCTCTTGTTGATCTCTCCAAAGCCTCTGGCTTGACTCAAGGTTTGTTTCTTCCTTCTTTCTGGGAATTTGAATATCTGTATATTTGTGTTTCCGTGGAAGTTCTTGAGAAAAGGTAAGCCCACAAAGGGGTTAAAAACGGGAAACGTGGATATATCTAAAGTTTAAATACTTGGAATCCAAAGCTTGGAGAGAATATCATTTTTGGAAAAGGGAATAAACTTTGGCTAAAACTTAAGATTGGTTGTGGGGTCTTTTTATTGTATGGCAAGAATCCTGGGAAAGAAAATTTTCCTAGGAAAGGGAAAAAGAAGAAAAAAGATGCTCACTATGGGATAATGTGTGTCTGCTTGTATGTTTACAGAGTTTAGTCCATGCATCTTCTTGTAGCAGATTCTATTAAGCATCAGATTTTCGAGTTATATTATTTTTTCTTTCTCGGGTTTTGTCTTTTGGTCTTTCGGTCATTTCTACGGTTTCAGAATGGTGAATTGAACTTCTATTGAACTGTTCTTTGTAAAAGCAAAGACCAGAAGGGAAAAAAAGGTTTGTGCTAACAAATAGCTCGGACATAGTGATGGATTCTTAGCACAATCTTTCATCAAGGCTGCCTATACAGGAATTAGTTGTTTTTCTAGTAGATGATAGATCAGATGAATTCAAAGTTCACTTTCTTTATGGCTTTGCTTATTCTCTTGGTCATGACCTTGCTCTAATGATGATTGTAATGCCAAACAATTTTATATTGCTTCATATCAGTTGATGCCTTGTCTAGAGATAAGAAGGTTAACTAACGGTTAAGGCTTATATACATTTACTGAACTTGCCCGCAGTAGCAGAAAATTATTGAAAAAGTGGAACTTGTAACAAATCTTGAACAGGGATAAAAAATGAGAAAAGAAAGGAAAATTCTCATACGAGCACGAGTTACAGATTCAGAATGGAGATTAAACCAAGGTAAATCTGGACGACCATTAATTGAGAGTTGACAGTTTTTTGGGCTAAATTGAGCTTCAGATGCATACCAAGCATCTTGTCATCAAGAATTCATTATGAATAAGCTGAATTTCCTTTTTCACTTGTCAAAAGTTCTTCCAAGCATCTTTCTGTTTTCTATTTTTGATTTCCTTGTATGTTGTGTTACCCTATGACAACTTGAAGTGAGTGTCGTCACAATAATGGCAGAATCGTGTGTTTTAACATAATGTGGCAGAAGGCCAGATGGAGAAAATTTAACTGAAAAAAGAAAACCGAAAGATTTGCACTCCGTTTTTAGTATCACTTTTGTCAACAGTTTGTCTTTTCTTTTATTTGTTGCTTCTGCTTCCTTATATCTGGTGCTTCTCATAATCTGAGAATCTGAAAATGTAGGAGAAAAGGATTACTATGAGAGCCAATTTGCCACCTTAAAATCATTTGAGGAGGTTGACACTATAGTGACATCTGACAGCCCTGATGTGGATGATCTGGAAGAACAATCCAAACAAGAACAAGCAATGAAAATCTCTAATTATGCAAATGTTGTGCTGCTTCTATTAAAGGTGACATCTTGCTACTTTATGTTGAACTTCGTCTGAAGTTACCTAGTGCAATGTAAATCATTTCCAATGCCAGTCTCCAATAGAATTTCAATTTTTGCATTGGTTGAAAGGTGTTCATTTAGGGCTTTATGCTGTACAATTTGCTGATTGGCATTTCATTTCAAATCAAATGCTACATGGCTGAAATTATTTGAATTAAAAAGCCTATCCTAAATAAATATATTTTGGAAGAACTTGTGAAGAATTCTTGACATTATGCGTTAGAATAGGTCACAATTTGTTTAGCACATTTGGCTTGTAATATTTGGTGATAGGAAATTTATGCTGCTGATGATTACTCCTTGGTCCATCTTGGACTACATCTCACCTAGAAGGAATATGGTACAAGCATTAATATGAGATCTCTAAGGGATGAGAAAGTATTTCACAAGGCAAGTCTAGTGGGAGTTCTTTGATGAGAAGTGAGATTACTGTAGGAGATGATAGTGTACTGCAAGCAGTGATGAGCCCCTTGCTTGAAGAGGATTTATCATACTTATGGTCTTTTTGAAGACGTTAAGCTGACATCTAAATTTGTGTCTTAACCACTGAGAGGGTGCCCTTGATCCAAATCATCACAGCTTGAATGTCAATGCAATGAAACTTGGAATTTTATCTACATTGGGAAGGGCAAGCACTCTGAATACATCTCCTGAGGCTAGTGTCCTAGTGATGCCTTAGCCATAACTACCAAAGAATGGTTCCAACACGCTTGGACTTTCTTTCCAGCATCTCGATTTGTTTAATTCTATGGCTATTTGACCTTCCTTTCTGATAAAGACAGAGACAAGAAGCTGCGAGAGTCCTATTGCAGACATCATTCTGACATCTTATATCCAACTCTTTTTTTCCCCAAATCTGCAAGGAAGTAATGGTTGATTAATTTGTTCAACTACCAATGGTGAATCAATACTGTGCTTGTATAATACTAAATCATTGGATCAGGATATTAACACACTATTTTTGACTTATGTGTAATTCCCAAACTCAACAGAACATCGACATTATAATTTCTTGATCATTACCTAATTGTCTTCAAAGGGTTCTTATCCTTATGATTAATACCAGCTTCTCTTTAGCAAAGACGAAAATTTCTTTACTTGCATAATGCCAGTGGTTCATGTAGAGCACCTGGTGCTGGAATTCAAGCACACGCCTGTTGCTGGATTTGTTTTTTGTCCATAATAAAGTAGGAGTACTGAAGGTTCATTTATTTGATCAAAGACCTATAAGTGCATCCAGAAGTCCACTTAAGCCATTCGTCTCTTGCAATCCATAAAGTGATGGAGGTTAACATAAATACTTCCAGTGTCTTTGTTGGGTTTCAAGGAAAAAGGAGCTTATTATCTATTCTGCAAAATAAAATTGTCTTGATTGTCTATTTTGCAGGCTTTGTTCCATAAGTTCTTGAGATAATATGATGTTGTTTGAACTATATCTGACGCAACTTTTGCTGAACAATTACAGATATATGCAACTGTGGAGAGTGGGTCCCTGGCAATTGCTGCATCCACACTTGATTCGTTGCTCGATCTCATGGCTGGTGGCATACTGTGGCTAACTCACCTGTCTATGAAGAGCATAAATATTTACAAGTATCCCATTGGCAAAGTGAGGGTCCAGCCCGTAGGCATAATTATTTTTGCTGCCATCATGGCAACACTTGGTATGTCCTCCTCTAACTTTCCTTCATTCCTAAACAATTTTGTTGTCATGACTCACAAGGTTCATGTTGCTGTTATGATTGTTCCCGGTTGGTCAGTTGAAACTCCGAGATTCCATAGAAAAACGAGAAGCAAGTGAGAAAAAATTAACACTAATCTTTTTGTGAATATCATTGCATTAAATTCACTCATTAAAGTAATAATAAACAAGAGCTTCATGTTTAACACATTTCAGTGGGGGTATCCTTTTGAAATCATGTTGTGCATTTGGTTTTAGGTTTTCAGGTTTTGGTCCAGGCTGTAGAACAACTAGTTGAAGATAATCCTTCTGAAAAGATGACTCACGATCAGCTTGTGTGGTTGTACTCTATCATGATAACTGCCACCGTAGTGAAACTTGCTCTCTGGTTTTACTGCAAAAGCTCTAGAAACGAGATTGTCCGTGCATATGCGAAGGTATTTAAACTGTCTTTTACAGTACTTTTTTCTTTTCTTTTGAGCAAATTCCCTGACTTGTTTGAGTAACACTTTTCAGGACCACTATTTTGATGTGGTAACAAATGTAGTAGGATTGGTTGCAGCAATACTTGGTGATATGTTCTACTGGTGGATTGATCCTGCTGGTGCCATTGTTCTTGCACTTTATACAATCTCCAATTGGTCTGGGACTGTACTAGAAAATGCTGGTAGACTCTCCAACCAATTTCTCCTGCTTAAGATGTATCTTTCTTCTGTGCCACCTGTTGAATAAGACAGAAATGTTAGCTTTAGTACGAGTTGAATTCAGACATCCACAATTCATTGATATTCTTTGTTTATTGAAAGAATAATCATGGACAAGCAAGTGCTTAGGCTCTTTTTTTGTCATTGTCACTCATCCTTTTTGGCTGCTTGCACTGTTGTTTCTTGTACAAGGGTAGCCAACTCTAGGAAGTTGCATCTGAAACTAAATTAGAATCTAGAGACCATCCTTGGGAGCAATTTTATTGCTTATTGTAATCTATTATTTATCTATGGTAAGCAATGTATCGTCTTCTATAGGAAATGACTCGTTGATGAGAAGATTTGAATAAAAATTTTATAGCATTGTCTGTTATCCAAATGTCGAGAGTGAAAATTGAACTGTTTAGTCAATATCACTATGCACATGTAAAAGAGATGAAATCCTTAACCTGATATGGGGTCTCTTAATGCAGTGTCACTAGTGGGACAATCTGCCCGTCCTGAAATGCTGCAGAAGTTGACATACCTTGCCCTCAGACATCCTCAAGTCAAGCGGATTGACACAGTACGAGCATACACTTTTGGCGTTCTGTATTTTGTTGAGGTTAGTCATTTATAAGTCATCTTGCATTATGAACTAGTTTCATTGGTTTGTAATTTCTTTTGTCCCCCCAATTGGTTTTGTCAACTCTTTTGTCTGCATGTTGATGAAAATAGGTTGACATTGAACTCCCAGAAGATTTGCCATTGAAGGAGGCACATACGATTGGGGAGACCCTGCAAATCAAGCTTGAGAAGCTTCCTGAAGTTGAGCGTGCATTTGTCCATCTTGATTTTGAATGTGAACACAAACCTGAGCACTCTATTGTCAGTAAGCTCCCCAGCACTGACCCGTGAATATTCAGTTCGTGAAGTTAATCAAGGACAGGTCCTTTGGAAAGATCAATATTAGCTTTAGAATCATCAAAATAGCGCTCTCGTTGAGTATCAAGGATCTTTCAAACATTGTGAAAGATGTTTTGGGCTGAAAGCGTGATTGAATTGTTTCATCAGAGTCGCAGAAAATGGCTTTATAACTAAAATATCCAGCTTGTAGCTTGGTTTTCTTAAGTGGAAATCGCAGGCAGAGCAAGTCCTGTCTTTCTCTTTCCATCTAGGTCTCTATAATAGCAGTTTTTCTTTGATGGCTAGCCATATTGAAAAATAATCTTTTATGTTGAGCTGGCTACAAAAACCCCGGAATCAGAATCTGAGTATACTCTTGAATTGGAACTTGCAAATTGCAATACTCCCCATGCATTCTTTCAACATCAATAGTTACCAATCCTGGAATACTAGCTCTTCCACTTTTTGTTTTGGCCTTTTGGGCATTTTGTCTTGCCATGAACATAAGATCTCTTGCTGTCATGTTATTGGCTTGGATAATTTAGACTTAACTTTTCTATACCTAAACTTTCTTGCGTTTTCATCATGCCATATCCTGCGCATGCTGAAATTTTCTTCACCGATGTTACCCATTTTACCTTGCAATCTCTACTTAGAATCAACGAATTTCAGTTGATTAAAGGCTTGTTCTTCATTGGTGCTAAACCATCAACTAGCTAGTTTTGAGTATGTTAAGATCAATCATATGAGGAGGACCAACAATGTTCCTGCCCACATTATGTCGAAAATGTCTATCATTTGAAGAGAGTAGAGTTTGGTTTATGGACTTTCCCACTAGTGTCATTGATGCTGTAACCAGAGACTTATTATCTATGAAAGACGTCATTTGTTTTCTCAAAAAGGAGGGAAAAAAAAAAGGGGCATGAAAGATGGTTTGCTGCAATTCAAGATGATCATGTTCTTCCCTTCTGCCTTGATGACCTTCTTCATTACCATTTTTTTCCCTTCTCATTGCTTTCATTTCCTTCCTTCTTTGTAACATCCTGATGAGCATGAACACTTTGAACACGAAACAATGGTGAATAGAGTATTTCCTGGGGCAAAAGACTTCTCAAAGAAACAAGTAATTTTCAAGGCAACTACATCTTGCAAAAACCAAAAAGAATATGATTGATAATGATGTTATGGATGGTGACTGGAGCTTGCCTTACTCCTAACAATATACCCTCCTTTTTTTTTCCTTTTTGGCTCTGGAACCGTATGGTGGGCAGTGGTGACAGCTAAAAATTAAAGAAAATTTGATATTGTGTGCTTGAAGATATTCAAGAAACATAAATTACAAATGTAAAGCCAAAACTGTAGTAAAATCAAGATAAAGATACAAGAAAGAATATATAATTCTGAAGAAGCCATATTTGAAGTGCAACAACCAATCGATACTCTATCTACAGCCTATTGCCACCAGTTGTGTGCCATTCCGCCAACTTTTTCTTTTTTTTTTTTTTTTTTGGCTATGTAATTCAATTTTAACTGCATTTTAATTTCATACCTTTCTGAGTAAAAGAAGAGGCAAGAAAATTGATAGTCCAAAAAAAGAACAAGGAAAAGAAAGACAAACAAACGGACACAAGAGTTGAATGTGTAAGCTACAAAATTGGCCACTGAATGGAAAAGACAGTAGTTGACAAGCAGGGTTAAAGTATCAAATATCAAAGCAATAACCAATGTCGTATCCAAGCTACTATAGCAATGGTAGCTATATTGGAACAAGTACGAAACCATAGAAGAAAGGGATGTTTCAAACAACTGCATTCCTCCAATACAAGTAAATCGACACTGTGTTGTATCAGTACTCTTCTGTACATCTCAAAACCACCATTTTTCTCAAAAATTCATAGCACCACTTTAATAGATTTGTCACTTATTCTTGCTCTCTGGAACTCGGAACTCAATCTACGTTGTGTTTGTATGCAACCGTACAGATGTAGAACATGTGCGTGCAATATATGGATATCTGATGTAAATTGAAAAGCAGCCTCTTCTCCGACATGTCAGTAATTAAAGGAGGACGGTAGTGGACTCTGAAAGCCACCATGATTGTACAACATAATCTCTATTGATGAGTACAAGTAGATTTTGGTTTGCAAATGGAAGATGTAAATTGCTGGAAAACAATTCAAGAGATGTTCCTTCAAAATCACCATTTTAAGGTTGTGAAACATCAATCACAGATAACCATGTTCAGCAAACAGTTAACATGTCTCTCCATCGCTAATGGGTAATAAATGTCACATTAGTGTAACTGCATAGTAATAACCATTCGACCAAGTGACTTCCTGACTCAAATGTTGTTTTTTGTTATCTGTTGTAGTTCAATTCTTGTAAAATCTTTCATCTTAATTACAGGATTGGACATTCCCATTAATCTTCTGAGGAACAATTCTAAAGAATTCCCATTAAGAGTTTACTATGGACCGGCATTCTTTTTATTCTTGGACACAAACCTGAGCACTCTATTCTCAGTGAAGGACAAGTCCCGAAAGATTAGTAATAGCTTTAGAATCATTATACTAGCACTCTGGTTGGGAATCAAGGGTGTTTAAAACATTGTGAAAAAAAGTTTGGGCTGAAATCTTGATTTGGATTGTTTCCTCGAGAGTCGCAGCAAATCGCTTTATAACTGGGAAAACTTCCAGCTAGTAGATTATTTGTATCCTTGTGAAGAACTTTTTAGGGGAAATGGCAGGCAAAGCAAGTTGTGAACTTGCCTGAACTTGTCTTTCTTTTACAGCAGCAGATTTTCTTTGACAGCTAGATTCATTGAAAAACAACCTTGCACATCTTATTGAAGTTTGCTTTAAAAGTCATTGAATCAGTATCTGTCTGTAATGTTGAATTTGAAATTGCAATACTTCACTAACTACTGATCCTGAATTACTACGCTCTTCCACACTTCGTTTTTGCCTTTTGGGCGTTTTGTTTTGCACTTAAACCATTATCCTGCTTTACACCTAAAAAGAGTGTTCATTTACGTTTTCAAAGTTCATGACTATAAGCAAGGGAGGAGTGGTTTTGAGGTACTGTTCAAAATAGCTCCTCCAAGTTGGTTAAGCAGAAAACAGCATTTCCAAAATAAGCCTGCGGTTATTCAAGTGAGAGACGTCTACTGATAACCAAGAAAAATACTGAAATTTCATCGAGCCCTTCACTTAGAAACATGGATGTACATATTTGCTAAAGCATGAAATTCAAAGCTTGGACGATGGTTTGGTGCCATCCCTCTTTTGCTGCTGTTCAAGATGATGATATTCTTCCATTTGATGACCTTCTTCATCACCATTTTGCCCCCTTCTTTCACTCCTTTCGTTGCTTTCGTTTCCTACCTTCTTTGTGTCATCCTGTTCAGCCTGAAGAGTATTTGCACAGGAAACAATATTGAAAAGATTACTCTCGAGAGAAAGCTCCTTAAAGCAACTACTTGTAGTTTCCAAGCCTACTACATCTTGCAAGAACCAAAGAGGATATGAATGCCATGCTGACTAGAGCTTGCCTTACTATTAACAATACAAAAACGAATAGGAATACCCCGCTTTTTTAAATTTTTTGGGTGCAAGTCATTGATAGCAATACTGTAGCCAGTTATGCAGATTTATCCAAATAGCTAGCTAGTTGAATAAATGAGAATTATGGATCCTAAACCCCTTAAAACAATGCTTTTTCTCATAGAAATTAAACCAACCTCATTTTTGGTTTTGCCTGGCGGATGCTGCTTCTTCTGTGGTCCAGTTTCCACTTTAAGTGCATATGCTGGAGAGTATAACTCTCCCTGTCCCATTTCATCCGTTCTCACAGCAATTAAGCCAACCTTATTTTTGGTTTTGCCTGGCGGATTCTGCTTCTTCTGTGGTCTAGTTTCCACTTTAAGTGCATATTCTGGAGCGTACAATTCTCCCTGTCCCCCTTCATCTGTTGATGAATATTTAGAATTCCTCTTGGCTTCTGTCATTCTATCTTTGCGTTTGTTTCCGTATTCCTTGCACAAAAACTACCATGAAAATTGGCTGCATGAGAATGTCCTGTTATAACACTTGTTTCTGACTTTCACTCTTTCAGACGGTGCAAACAGTAGCATGCAGATTCATCCCTTGCTAACTCCACGTGTCCATTTGGCTGCCTGCTTTATTGGACTTTGTCTATTAGGTCTTTATCTTTTCTTGGTTCTTTTTGGCTCTAGAACCTTATGGTGAGTGGTGGTTAATGCTAAAAATAGAGAGAGTTTGATATGGTCTTGACCCTTGTTATCCTACTAGTCATGCTCGAATGATTATTTAAGGGGTTTGACAAGCTGGATTTCTGGTCTGAACAATTGACTTTAAAAAAAAAAGAAAAGAAATACAACAAAGAGGAGTGAATGCAAGAAACTGCAAGACAGGAGAAGGATTTGAACTTAGGAGTAAAAAGATGAGAGGGAAAGAGAATTTGAACTCAATTTCTCTAATTCATGAGGCTAACCTCGATCATTGACTTTCCGAACTGCTAGTATTAAAAATTCATTCAAGATAATAGTAAGAATTATATTACATTTTCCTTACACCAGTTGCAATATGTGAGCTATAGAGACCAATTACAACATCCTCAATAACAAACTTTAAATGGAGTAAATTCTCATAGTGATCTTTGGCCGTCCACTTCCCTGCCCAAATGTTTATGTAAGCAAAAATGTTTTTATTTTTCATATAGAATGATACTTCAGCTAGCAAAAGTCATTGTGACTGATCAAGAAAGCTTACAAAGCTTAATAAATAACAAGAGAGAGGCTACAGCCTACAGAAATTTTAGAAACTAAAAGACACATCTCTACATTCATCAAAGGTCTCAGGAAAGATCAGTTTATTTACACCGGCCGTGCTTGAAAACATGAGAGAAAAATAAATTACAAATGTAAAGCCAAAATTGGAGTAAAATCAGGATACACAGGAGAAAGAACATATAGTTTCTCAAGAGGTCATATTCGAAGTGCAACGACCAATATTTACTATATCCACAGCCGTTTGCCCTCAGTTGTGTGCCATTCCACCAACTTGTTACTCTGTAATTCCACTGTTAACTGCATTTCAATTTCATGCCTCTTGAGAGTAAAAGAAGCGGAAAGAAAATTGATAATCTGAAGAAGAACAAGGAAAAGAAAAGCAGACAAACGGACACAGAGTCAAAGTAAAAGAAAGAAACTACGAAATGGCCATTGAATGAAAAAGACAATAGTTGAGAAGCAGGGTTAAAATATGTCTAATAACTTATGGAAAACATGAAAAGCTAATAATTGAAACAGAAGAAAAGTTACCTAAGAGTTTGGCAACAAGCGACCATTATACATCCTGTCAAGCAATTTTTTTGCATCTGGCCGCCTGAGCAGACCTTTGTTGTTGGGCAAACCAGTCCCTAAACATACAGGACACACGAGTTTCCCTCTACCTGCAATGAAGTATCAAATATCAAAGCATAATCAATGCCATAACCAAGCTACTAGCAATGGTACCTATATTGGACTAAGACAAACTCATACAAGAAAAGGATGTTTCAAACAACTGCATTCCTCCAATACGAGTAAATTGACACTGTTTTGGATCAGTACTCTTCTGTACATCTCAAAACCATCATTTTTCTTAAAAAATCGAAGTAGCACTTTAATAGATTTGTCACTCATTCCTGTTCTCTCTGACTTGGAACTCAATCTACATTGTTTGTATGCAACCATACAAGTGTAAAACATGTACATGCATGTGTATATGGATATCTGCTGTAAATTGAAAAGCAACTTTGTCTCCGGCATGCATGTCAGTAAAGGAGGACGGTATTGGACACTGAAAACCACCATAAATGTACAATATAATCTCTATTGATGAGTACATGTAGTTTTGGTTTGCAAATGGAAGATGCAAATTGCTGGAAAACAATTCAAGGAGATCTTCCTTCAAAATCAAACCATTTTAAGTTAGTGTAACTGCATAGGAATAACCACTTCACCAAGTAACTTCCTGATGCAAACGCTGTTTTTGTGATCTGTAATAGCTCAATTCTAGTAAAATCTTTCATCGTAATTACAGGATTGGGTTTTCCCCATTAATCTTTTGAGGAACAATTCTAAAGAATTTCCATTAAGAGTTTAATATGGACCAGAATTGGTTTATTCTTGTAACAATTTCTTTTTCTTTTTCTTTTCACAAGTAGCCGACATAAGTGTCTAATTTATTGGTTCAGTATCAACGAAACCAATATATGCAGACATGAACCCCTCGTCACCAAATCCATCTTTCAAAAAACAACCTAAAAGTAGTAGAAAGACAAGACAAACATACTCCAAATTCAGGCTTCACTTATACTAGAAGTCAAAGTTCCAATATTGGGTGTTCTCCTTGAAAGTTTGATCAAGAACATCAAAAGGTACAGAAACCTGCCTGCCTCACATATGCGAAATGCAAATCTAGTAAAATAAAACAAATCATCTTGATGTAAAATAACAATATCCTGCTAAATGACTGAAACTTTCTGAACTTATATGCAAAAACGTCTAGCATCGCTTCTGGCAGCTTTCTTTCAGGACAACATGTAATCTAGTAAATTATCAGTGACACAGTGCCACCTTTACACAGATATAATGCACCAAGGCAACTAAATTTAAATTCCCTAACTGCTAATAGCAGAGAAGTTTTCATCGAAATCAAGAATTTATGATTTGCATACCATAACAATTGGGACACTCAGTGAACTCGTAAACATCTTTTGCCCGTTTTCTGTTGAGAGCTTTCCATTTTCCTGTACCACCACACATATCACCTAAATAAAAAGCAACAAACATTCCATAGGTACAAAAAGTCAATGTGAAACCAATTATAACTTATATTTGCAACAGTAATAAATCTGTTTCATTGAGGCTCTCTATCTAGTGCATTTGACTGTGATTAATACAATATATTTGAGATATAGAAAAGTAACACAGGAATCATATATTTGAAATATTTCCAGAAGAATATAAAACTAAATTTAGTTTTAAATGTACCCTGTCAATGTTAACTGATATATATAAGGCAAGTTAGAGTATGGTACTCTACATGCACCCTCAGAGAAAAGGACTTGAACATAGTCGGTGGAGGTGAAATGGACGTGTAGGCAAGAAAATATGAATCATCTCATGTGTCAAATGAGCATTGTCTTTGTAAACAAAGAGGTCCATCTAGACAGCCAGGCCCAGTTGAAAGTTCCATAGTTCAATACACCATATGCGTTTTGTATAATGAGCCACATCGCCACCAATGAACCACATCTAGGATATAGTCTTTCGATTTTTGATGAAAAACGATTACCGAGATTTCGTGTTGCTATTACAGCTCATGTACAAAGAACCTTAGGTAATGAAGATTCATTTAATTTAAGGAACAGAAGAAAAATAGCTTTAGCGTGATAAAAGCTTCGCTAGACTCATGTCCCTGAACGTTTATCCTGGCTTTTAATTATTTGAAGTACATTTTCTACCAAAAAAGGATGTACAGAATATTCTTCCGTGCCATTAGGACAAGCTTGGTATTACTGTATATTGTAGTCAGAGGAAGTGAATTAATTGTATAGATCAGTGAGAAATAGTCTTATTTTTTATGTTTTCTTTACATCTCATTGTAATTGGCAAACATTAAGCATTTTACCTTCATGAGTTATGAGTCTACAAGCATCCCTTTAAATGACATTACATAGTAAAGAAGAAATGAAGTGGGGAACCCCCCCTCCCCAAAAAAAAAATCCCAAATTGACCAAGCTATCATTTATCAGAACAGAGATTGTTATCATGCATTATGGCAGTTCCTGTTGTCACTTTAAGCCATCTTGACCACAGAAAAATATGCTTCATGGAAACGAATGAAATTTTGTCCACAGAATTCAAGAAATCAGAGAATCATGTTGACAGTCGAACTCCATCTATGCCATGGACTTCTAACGGTTTTGGATCTACAATTAAATTTAAAAAATGTAAACAAAATAAGACAAGAGAGAGAGAGAGAGCAGATGGCGAATTTCTAAACTTACAAATGATTGCTCCACTACCCCCACAATTCCGACAAACAGCTCGTTCCTTTGCTTCTGAAGCAATTGCCTTAGGTTCAGAAACTGTACTAGAAATGTTTATCAGTGCTACTGTTGAACATAAACAAGTCAGACACAAGCGTCGCGGAATTGATGTTTCCAAACCCTGTTTCAGAAGGAGCAACCATTCCCAACTGTAATCATTGTACAATATAACCCATAGATAGCTTTTGCAGCATACACGTATAAGTTTCTAATTCACATAACCATTGTTGTTAAGAAATTTGAAAATCATCATTCTTTGGTACAACTAAACTATAAATATGTCTACCAATGTGTGCCTATTGTATTCGTATAAGTTCAGGTTCAAAGGGCTCATGCATTTGATATTTGCAGATAACTAAAGTCTTATAATAATGTGGCATAGGCCCATAGATGTA
Source organism: Gardenia jasminoides (assembly GCA_013103745.1). Classification (NCBI taxonomy): domain Eukaryota; kingdom Viridiplantae; phylum Streptophyta; class Magnoliopsida; order Gentianales; family Rubiaceae; genus Gardenia; species Gardenia jasminoides. Next base: position 5,800,375 of record CM023099.1, on the reverse strand, counting down.
AAACTCAAAAAGCATATGCCACAATTATCTTTTTAGCTCCTTGTAAACAACTAGCGCTACATCATAGACAACCAAGAAATTGATTTTCGGACGGAAGTAGTTGATAGTACAACTATAGAACAAGCTCATGTGGCATTTCCCTGATGAAAGTTCTATTCATCTTCACTGCAGATAATTAAATTCACCTAAAAATTTCAAAATTCACAGACAAGCATTTTCCATTTGGTAAAACTGTGCAAGGTATTGAGAAGTTTCATATAGCTTGAACAATCATGACTGCAGTCTGTCTAAAACTGTCAATGACCACATAAGAAACTCAATAAAGTAAAGACCCATAAGAAAAAGGATTAAAGAAAGGGACAGACCACTTTATCACTGGGCTGTGATGAATGGTCTGAGGGAGAGCAATTCTCATTACCCGACCTGCATCTCACATTAAACCTGGCTGGCTCCAATTTGGCTGCAATCCCATATCACAAAATCAATTCTTTATTCCAACAAAAAAAAAAAAAGGCTGAAACCCATAACATTTCAAATTTTGGTTTTTTTTTTTTAATCTAGTTTGAATAACGAAAGAAATATGAAAAAAAAATGAAGTTAATTGTACAAAGAAATTCTGGTAACTCAAAAAAAAAAAAAAGTGTAGAAAGAGTATTAAAAAAATCAGCTTTATGCAGCTCTGTGGGATATAATTTCATAATCAGCAGAAACCAAAAGTTGAAACCTGTAAGCTAGACTTTTAAATTGATTCAAACCAGTCCAAGAGCAAAATAGAGTACGAAAAAGAAAGATACGAGGAAAACAATGGTAAATTATGTAGTTATCTTATCTGTCTATCTTCCATGTAAGCTATAGCTGCTCTAAAACATGAAGGTATGTAAAAGAAATCATGAGAGAGAAAGAAGAGAGAGAGAATCTGACAATGGGTTGGGGAAGGTTTGGAGCGTGGTGAAGAGAAGAGCCGGAGAGCTGAGGCCCCCGTTGCAGGATAATGGGAATACAGTTGAGAAGCCATTTCTTCTGTGTTACACTCTCCACTCTCTGCTTGTGGAGGATATGTCCAGCTTATGGTAGAGCAAATTCCGGTCCGTCAGTTAACTATCTACTTCTGAGTTCTGCCCAAATTCTCACTAAATTAATTTTTGAGGATTCCCAGATGTCTTTGCTCCTCTTTAGATACTAACCAGGCACCATCACTAGTAGCGGCACCAAGAGAAGGGTCTATCTAATGGGTGCTTGTTGGAATGGACACATGTTAAGATATATCGTAATTTTTTTAATGTAATATTAATTAGAAAAGATAATTAAATAAAAGAAAAGGTACGTAAGATTAGATATAAAAAATATATATAAATATATGTGAGGGTAATAATTATTGGTATGTATATATACACAGTAGATTAACTGAATTTTCAGTGTATTAACTTAGCACCTGTTATAAAAAAAAAAACCAATAAGAAATTGAGGGTTACAAAAAAAAAAAAAAAAAAATTCAAATGACAGATCATATGTGCCATAAAATGGTAAATGTTGCACCAATTATCTATATTTACCCGCAGATTAGTTTCTCCTCCATTACATTGGGAAGAATTTGTCTCCACTACACTCTAACAAAACTAATTTTGAAATTTTTTTTTAAAAAAACAAAGTGTTAGTATTATATTTTATTACTCGTATTGGTTGTATATAAAATGTCATATGAAGTTGACCAAAATTTTGTTGATTAATTTTTATAAATTTAGTCACAGTTTTGACACATCATTCACCATTTAAATGTTTTGTGAAAATTGATCGATGACAAAATATTATTGAAATGTGATTTTTTTTTTTTTGGGTATGTATCTAGATATTGAAACAAAATTCTACCCATAAACTCTAATAGTGGCAGCCACTTCAGTATTTATTTGCTCCTAAGGTATTTTCTACTCATATAGATTTTTTGAATTGTTCTATCATGCATGTAAAAGATGCTCAAACGTTAAATATAGAGATCTAGAGAAGGATTTAGTGTTGTTTTTGATAGGTGTTGCAATTTTTTTGGTGATTTGATTAGGCAAAGGTTTGTGTGGCACCTTCTAGTAATGGTTCCTAATAGTGCTATCTAGTGTCATTTTACTGTTATCGGAGTTAATTGTGCTTGCTGTTATATAGTTTTGAAAACTAGTGGGGTGGAATAGGAATGCTAGTTTGAGATGTGGCTGTAGGTACCAAATTTTTGCCGTTTTTCAATATTTTCTTGAAATTTTTATCTATTTATGAGTCATTTATTTTCATGCAATCTAACACAAATTTTTCTTATTTTTGTGAGTTGAGATCTTAATCAGACCTGTGGATGAAGTAGAAATAAAAACAGCAATTTTCTCCATGAATCCCAATAAAGCATCTGGTAATGATGGTATGACTCCTTTATTTTTTCAAAAGTTTTGGAATATTGTCAAAAATGATAATGTTGAAACAATTCAAGCTTTCTTTCACTCATGCAACATGCTGAAATCCATCAATCATACCATACTATCTCTCATCCCCAAAATCTCTGTTCCCACTAATCTTTTACACTATAGGCCAATTATGTTCTGTTCTCTACAAGATAATTTCCAAAATTTTAGTGAACAGACTAAAGCCAGTCTTAGGAAAATGCATCAGCCTAGCCCAATCTGCTTTTGTAGCAGGTAGGCAAATCCTTGAGAATGTCATGCTAGCTCATGAGTTCTTACATCACCTTAAGAATAAGGGGAAAGACAAAGTGGGTTGCATGGCTATCAAACTTGATATGTCGAAAGCCTATGATAGGGTAGAGTGGCATTTTTAACCAAAAAAAAAAATTGATGAAAAAAATAGGGTTCTGTGAAACCTGGATCAGTTGTATTATGGTTTGTGTTTCCACTATCTCTTATTCTTTCAATATAAACGGAGAAATCAGAGAATTTATTCAACCACAAAGAGGCTTGAGACAGGGTGATGCTTTATCACCCTATCTTTTTCTCATTTGCTCAGAATGTTTTTCCAGCCTAGTCAACAAAGCAGAGGCAAACAAGCAAATATCAGGAATGAGAATTACAAGGCAAGGCCCATCTCTTAATCATCTTTTCTTTGCAGATGATTCTTTAATTTTGTGCATTGCTGAGCAAAAGGATGCAAAAACTTTGAAGAAAATTCTAAAGGTATATGAGCTGGCTTCGGGACAACTCATAAATCTGGAGAAATCCTCTATGTTTTTTAGCAAAAACACCCGCAGGCAAAAGCAGCAATCAGTGAGCAGGATTTTGGTAGATATTCATGTTGTGTCTTGAGGGAAATATTTGGGTCTTCCTATGATCATCACCAAAACCACGAACCAGATTTTCAGCTTCATAAGGGACAAGGTCAAAAAAAAAATGAAAACTGGAAAAACATATTTCTCAGCCAAGCAAGGAAAGAAACACTCCTTCAGACAGTAACTACGAACTATACCTACGTATGCCATGTCTTGTTTCAAACTGCCAAGGAAATTGTGCAAGGATATATGCAACATGATGGCCAATTGCTGGGGGGACAAAAGGAAAACAAGAACAAACAACATTGGATTACATGGGAAAAGTTCACAGAGGAGAAGAAAGAGGGTGGACTAGGATTCAAAGGTTTGCAACTCTTCAATAAGGCTCTACTCACAAAATAGGTTTGGAGAATTATCACCAATCCTAATCTGCTAGTTAGTAGAGTCTTAAAGAACAAGTACGGCCAAAAAAAGTCCATATTAAAATGCAAAATCCCAAAAAATGCTTCCTGGATTTGGCAAAGCATCATGGGAGCGCGAGAAGTAATAGAACAAGGGCATAGGAAAAGAATAGCAAATGGAAGAAATACAAACATCTGGGAGGATAGATGGATCAACAACACCAATACAGGGAAAATAAATGAAGAAAAGCCAGAGGGGTGCAGATTACAAAAGGTCTTAGAGTTGATACAAAATCACAGATGGAATAGGATTCTCATTTTCAGAAGTTTTAAGAGAGAGATTGCAGACTAGATTTTCAACATCCCTATCAGTTTAGCAGATAAAAAGGATTGCATGATGTGGAATCACACAAATATGGGCACTACACAGTAAGATCTAGATATACTTGCTGCAACAGAAAAGGAAACAGAAAGGTTCAAACCAACATGGTGAAAGCTACAGTTATTAATACTACCAAACAAGCGGAAAGGAATGGAAAACCCTCTGGAAACTGCAGATGAAAGACAAACTAAAGCACTTTGTGTGGAAATGCATCACATGGGCCTTCCAGTAAAGGGCCAAATTTTCAAAAGAACCAAAAAACATGATCCTATCTGCTGTGGTTGTGGAAATTGCATTGAGACCATTGAGCACGTTTTGTTTCAATGCACAAAGGCACAGGTTATATGGAAACTAGCACCAATCCATTGGGACGGTATACAAGACCAAACTGGATGCTTCAAGCAATGGTGGAATGCTATGGTACAAGCAAGAAGCAGGAATGACGGGGAAGATCACACTGCCTTAACAGTGAGTATATTGTGACAAATCTGGAAATCCAGAAATGAGAACCTTTAAAAGTCAGTGAAAAAGCAAGACAGGAATGGTTTGAATTCAAGACAACAAAACAGGTTCATAGTAGAAGAAGCACAGAAGAAACAGAGAAGTAACAAATTGCTATGCAAGACACTCAGGCAAATGAAAATGAAACTGAGGGATAGATGTGCTATGGAAACCAGAGAACAGAATTATGGGAATTGGAGTGGCAGCCACAAACATCCAAAATGAGAACATTTCAACATGGGCTCTCAAAGAAAGAAAATTAGTTGACAAACTACAGGACTATGCAGAAGCAACAAGACTATGTCTAATAAAAGCTGCAAGTAAAGGCTGGACAGATTTGAAGGTGGAAATAGGAAATACGAAACTACTGGAATTTCTGAAATTAGGAAAAATGTGAGCAGTACAATTGCTACTATTTTAGAGGACATCCGACAAATGATCTCTTGGTTTCACATGTGCTCCTTCGACAGATGAACACAAGGCCAGGCTAGCTTTTGTCAAAGTCTTAGCAAAATAGCTTTAGACAACTTTTGTGACTTGGAGTGGTCTTATGCCACTTCTTAGTGCTGTTATGCACTTTTTGTATCATCAAAGCATTTGCTCTTATACTGTAAAGTTAGTTTTACTGGATAAAAATCCTATCGTTTGGGGAAAAAAAAGAATTTCCTAAAATTTGATCACGAACATGAATAAGAAGTAACAGATATTGAGATAAATGACACTAGAAACAGTTAGAGCATCAATTTCATTGCTTCAAAAAGGGTCCAACATCATGTTCTGGTCATACAATCCAATTTAATCCGTTACATAATTTGTCCATGTCTTGCATAAAAAATACAATCCAAAAGTTGCTTCGAGTCTACTGAAGTCGCCACTAGTCAAAAGGGACTAATTCTTCCCGAAACAAAAGGTGTACCACAAAAACAAATGCATCAGTTCCCTAATCAAAAGCCTCCAACAAAAGTGTACCACTTTCAGTTGTCAATAGATTCAGAAATTGTCAATCTCATCCATTACAACCAAACGAAAAATTTCTAGCAAGTAAAAGAAACAAAAGAAAAAGCAAATCAGGCAGTTTCATAATTCCCAAAATAAAAAATCTATTTTGGGAGAGTAAATATAATCTCATTCCTAATTTGTCCTTTTGTTGTCTTACTTTTTATTATCAAGATGGTGAGTATATTAATAACAATGAAAAACAAAAACAAAAGGTATGAATATTTGTTCCAACTAGAAAAAATATATTGTGTTCTTTAAATATCAAATGTTAGTATTTCAAAGTTTATTCGAAGTTTTGCATGTTGCAAAGATAATAGTTTCTTTACTGTAAAATGTTTTCAGCTAATTTAGGAAGTTTTATAAATCTTTTATACATTTTTGAAACTTCTAATTTTTTTTTCCAAATTGATGGCTTCAAAAGTAAAAAGCTACAAAATGCTAAAAATTATATACAAACTTCTTTGTGTTGTGCAAAAAAGTATTCTCACAATTGTAAATTATCACAAGTTATTTTAAGAGTATTATAAATCATTCATAATTTTAAGTAATTATATATTTCTTGTTCGAACAATGACACAAAAACTGTTAAAGAACTTTTCGATCTAGCTATCTAATTTTAAATTTTTATTAAAGAACTATATTGATCAATTAACAAAAATTAAGTGATAATTTTAATCTGTCATGATAATTAAGAAATCACAAGAAAAGGGCAAATTTGGAATGAAATTGTATTCCCTCTTCCAAAATGAGTTTTTTAATATTATATTTGAAATGACTTTCAAATTTTATACAAAGTTTAAAATAAGGGAATCAAGTGAGTTTTTTTTTTAAATTTGAGGGCACCAAGTGGAACTATAAAAACCTTAGGGGAGGTTTTTGAAATTATCCCATTTTCATTAGAAGTTTTGATCCTTTAGATTGTAATAGAGTAATATTTTGGTGTCATATTTTACATTAAAATTTTAAATTTTATGGGTGAAAATTTTTGCATAAAGTATTATGCGATGAAAATTAAAGGGACCAAATCGACTAGCAGGGAGATGGTGAATGTGGATGCCGCATTTTTAGCCGAAAAATGACTACAAGTAAGAACTCGGCAAAGCAATAAAAATTTGGTAAGCCAAACCAAAATACTTCCCTGCATGGGAAGGGACTAAATTGAAATGTTATGGAAATATGAGGGAGCTTTCCTTCGGTTTGACCCTTTATTTCCATGTATTTATGTTGATAGTGGTTTTTGTTAGCGTAAACTTTATTCATATTAGCTAGGTTAAGCTTGACTTCACAGAATTCTACACTTTTATCTTTTTATTGGTATTAGAATATTCCAGCCCACTTTCACTGTCAAACTGAAAACCCATTCAACAGCTGAAGGTAAAATTGTCAGGTCATTCCCTTGAATCCCTTCAATATTTCAGAACAAGTGGTGTTTTTAGGCATAGTAGAGAAAAGCACAGACAAGGATGGGTCTGAGATCGGCATGGAAATGAGACTACTCCCAATTCCCAGAATCTCTCAGTTCGCAAATTAAATTAGCATTAACACGAGGCTATGGTTTTATCAGTAAACGCATCATGGAATCAGTGAAATTCAGGCGAATCAATGTCAATAATCCTAGCCACCACAGCCATAGGCTCCAACCTGACCAACCAAAAAGGAAAAAAGAGCATCCTGGTGGAAGGAGACAAGCAGTGAGATGAGGAAAAATTCTATGTGGCCAGAATCAAGACAATCTTCTTTTAGAACGGCCAAAAGAGGCAGCAATTTGGTTCTTCAAAAATATATACCACAATCCCATGACCTTAGTTTGATCATGTCCAAGCTCCGCACTGTTTTCTTTCAAAATTAACCATTGCTTCAATACTTCATGGCTGCCTGGAAGATGCATGGATGGAAAAGAAACAGATAAGCCTATTATTTATCTGATAAAAAGAAAATGTACATAATCAGAAAACTGTATGTAACAGCCAAAATAAGAGATTTAAAAAAGTAATTCTACAATGGAAGAGTTTTTTAGAAAAAGGTAAAGTATCATTAGAAATTTTTATGGGCTTACTCACTGGAATATAGAATTGTAGGTGAAAACGTACGGCTGACATGCAGGTCAACTCAGTTTCTACTAGTGTCATAATTTAATCTCCTATGAAAATGTACATGCCTACACAACAACTGAAATGCGTAATAAGCACCGCCTAAGCTATCTCCATAGTGGAACCATTAAGAGCTAAATCAAAATTTACATGAGCACGCACAAACAAAACACATGCAGCCAAATTTATCATTCACCAGTATTTATAGACTGACAACTCTTCAATACTCCAGAACTAAAACATACAAAAGCATTACATGATAAAGAAACAAAAGCACAGATAGCCATTCTTTTATCCAACTGCTTTAACACACAAATCAAACTTGTATACCTGTAATAAGGCTATTATTATTCCAAGGCATGGGGAAACATTACCAATTTTGCTTAGAAAAATTTCTGCTCACTATTGGATCTGTAAAATGAATGTCCATCAATATGGACTAAAGCAAGCAGAATTAAATAAGTTTTGCCAATCAATCTTTTTTCCCCCATTTAGGGAATCTCCCATGAAGTTCATTCACAAAAGGGAAAATGTTAAGTGCAACAATTGTAAGACCACGTGTAAATTGAGAATACCAACCTGTCTTACATCAGCAACTGTATGTGATGTTAACAAAATACTGGCAAACCTTTTCTCCAAGGCATCTCCCAAAGCAAGCATGAGATACCATGAAGCTGTTATCACATGATACAAAGTTTGAATAGCTGCTCGTTGCCAGCAAGGCAATCAAGCTGCAAAACAAAAACTCCATTATACCCACATCTTAAAGCATCGTCCACTCCTACAAGAAATAAAAACAATAATGAGTTGAAATACTGCAATCTATTGTACAGGAGCCATAGGCTGGCTTAGAGATAGAGTGAGTGAGAGTGAGAGTGACTATTCCTTATGTGAACTTCCATTTATGAGGACTTAAATTACAAAACCACTTTTTGGTACTATTTCAATTGATCTGATCTGTGCTTTTACGCCATGGATTGTCCAAATCTTCAGTTCAAGCATATGAGTATGCTTCATACAATCACTTTGATTTGTAACCTTCAAATAATCATTTCTATTTTATTCATTCAAGAAATATGTCTGTGATTCACTCTCAGATCTAACTCTCTCCAAACAATGGCAGAGTCCTTTTTGCGTGCTTTGTCATTGCATCAATGCATTTTTCCCACAATCCCAATTCCCTAATTAGCTGCAATGAACACCACCTTCAATAACTCTAGATGTTACCTTTTTCAACCAGGAAAAAGATAAATCACAATTAAGGCATTAAATCATCATTTCATAGACCATAAAGGATATAAGTCTGTGAAGGGGAGAAAAGAAGTAGGGCATATAAATTTAAAAAAATCAACAAAAACAGCAGAAGGGACTGAAATACGAATTTAATTGAACAAGACCATTCTGTTATGCAATTATTTCAGAAAAGAGGAACAAGACTCCAAGTCAAGCATAAAATCCAATCAATAGAGTGGGAGAAAATGAAATAAAAAAGATAATCTGCTTATAAATGGAATTCTTATAGAAAAAGAAGCAGCAAAGACAATCAGACTCTCAACATATCATTTCCAACAACTTACCACTATAACACACTCAGAATTGGTTTTATGTACAAATCTAATTTACTGCATCCCAAAAACTGCCTGAAAGTGTAGATTTGCTCCATCCAAATAAAGTCATGGGCTTATCCACATCCAGCTAGCCACAATATATCTTCATTTGCTAAACATCTTAGACTATCCATGTTTCTATGAATTGAGCCGCAAATCCTCCAATTTTATGTCCATCTCAATAATCCAAACAGACCATTTATCATGCGAAGTTGTCCATTTAGCCTATCAACAAAAACCTTTACCTCCACTTACTACAAGCCAGTAAAATTATTTTTTTGTTTAAATTCAGAAAAAAAGTGAAGGAAAAAGAAAAAGAGAATCCTTAACGTTCCATAATTGCTGAAAGTCACATCCTTCCGTTACATCCATATCTCTTCTTCTTTATTAAATTTTATTTTCATCTGTTAACATCTCTAAGCCTACCTTCCAAACAGGCTTTTTGGGACCCATAGCATATATTGTGAACCAGACAATATAAAAGGGAAGAATTGAATTATACATAGATCAAAATACTAAATTTAGCTGCAAAGCCAAGAGAATAAGCCAGACCTCCTAAAACATGATGATTATTAACATGAATGAAAATACTTAACAGGCAAAAGTCCAGACATAAAAGTCACCAGTGATGACACAAAAAACAAGTAAATCACCCAAACAGACCGACCAGAAAATCAATCATCATGGATAAGCAGTCATAGGAGGAAAAAGTTAAAAAGGAACAGATAAGTAAGTAGAATTACGTGCACTGATAAGGAGATCAATCCACCATACAGGTTGAAGTTGTCCAAATACAAAACACAAGACTGGGGGGGAAACAAAATCCTTTGCCTCGTATTATACTTGCACAGGATTTCTTCCACAAAAGGAAAACTCGAATGTTAGCAAAGTCTGTTGGAGAATAGTTGAAAAGCAGGAAACCAATGCATGATAGAATTCCCCAAGAACAGCACATTTCTCATTTTATCATGTTAAAAATATCAAAGGTCCATTAAACAAAGACTCAAGGAAGCTATTAACCGACTGAGCATGTGCAAGGAGCAGAAACCATCTTAAAACCCAAATCTTCCATTTTGGTTTGGCATTCAATGCTTAATTAATTGCTACAGATAGCCAGATGGGTGAAAGACATACTGAACCTGAAGCATCTATTTTTCCTTGTTTCGTACGTGGGAATGAGAGGTTTTTCTCCCTACCCACCCATAATAAACCTTGAACCTTTGAACAAAAGAACAATAAAAGGAAGTCAACAAGCAAAAAAAATTTATCCCCTAAAGGTAAATAGCAGGTACTTAAAAAATCACAATCCAAGAAAGCAAAAGAGGTAGAGAAGGAAAGGAAGAGACAATGGTGTGGGAAGATCTTACACTGACAAGTAGACCTCTTATTTCTAAATTCATGAACAAATTAGGAAAAGATATTTCAACACTATCAAGAATGTGAAAAGCAAAATTGACCAGATATGGTATTGTAGGGCTCAACTTGTGAATACACTAAGAAAACAATGAAAAAGACAAATACGGATGTTTCCATCCCATCTGTACAAAGCTTCCAAAAAATGACAAATCTTCTCTCCAATTCCCATCTAATGGGATGTCTCATTAATAATCTAATTGACAAGAAATACAATGGTGTAGAAAAAATTAATTTCATATGCCTTTTATACTCACAAGGACAAAACATTTCAAAAAAGGAAAAGGTTCTGCCTTCACCATTTGTTATTAACTGATCATATTCCACTGTGATCAGCCAACAGCTCAACAACTGGGTTAGCATCTCCTAATGATGATGAATTGACTACATCAGCTACAGTAGTTTGATGCAAGCTATGATCTATTTCTAACCAACTAAGCGCTTGTTCTTTCCTAACATTCCGCTCATTCATTAACTGTCTCAACCTCATCACAGAGTCCCACTTGCCAAGTGCTGCATATATTCTTGACAGTGATATAGATCACAGGTGATTGAGGATCCAACTGAAGAAGGTGTTTTGCTGCTATTCTTCCCAGCTCTATATTTCCATGGATCATACAAACACCAATTAAGGCATTCCAGACATGATTGTCAGGTTTGCATGGCATCTTTCTTAGATGATCCATTACTTCATGGAATCGTCCTGCTCGACCTAAAATATCAATTAAGCAAGAATAATGTTCCTGATCTGGAACAATATTGTGATCACGATCCATTGACTCAAATAATCTAAGTCCCTCATGCACAAGCCCTGAGTGACTACATGCGCTGAGAAGAATGAGAAAGGTGATTCTGTCTGGTCTAATGCCTGCTGTCACCATTTCAGCAAACAAATTAATTGCTTTCTCACCAGAACCATGCTGAGCAAATGCAGATAATATTGTGTTCCACAATACTACGTCTTGTTTGTCACCCACAACATCAAAAACTTGCTTTGCAAGTTCCAGACAACCACACTTTGAATACATGTCAACAAGAGAACTTAAAACTATTGAATTAGGCCTAAATTTAATCCTTATCAAATGTGCATGGATTTGTTTACCATGTTTAAGTGAGGCTATACTTGCACTAGCACAGAGGCAACTACTAAAAGTGAACTGATCAGGTTTAATGTGAAGCATCATCATCTTCATAAACAAGTCAAGGGCCTCATGTCCCTTGTTATTTCGAGCATAACCCGAAATCATAGCAGTCCAAGAAACAGGATTCCTTTCAGGCATCACATCAAATAGCATCCTGGCTGATTCCATATCACCCCATTTGGCATATCCTGATATCAAAGTGGTCCAAGCTAGAACATCCCTTCTTCCCATCTGATCAAATAATTTCCTGGCATCACCCAACTCCCTACATTTAGCATACGCATCGACAATGGAACTAGAAAGGACCACATTTAATGAAAACCCCGCAACCAAAACTTGAGTGTGGACCTGCTTTGTCAGCCTCAACTCCTTCAACTTCACACAAACCGTCACCACCCCAGCAAAGCTATACTCATTAAACCCAATACCTGACCTCCTCAACTCTTTATAAAACCTCAAAGCTTCATCACATATACCACTCTGTGCGTAGGCAATTACCATAGTATTCCACGACACAACATCCCTCTCGGGCATCCTTTCAAACAACCTCCTTGCAGGCTTTACCATAAGTTGCTTAGCATACCCTGAAAGCATGTTGTTCCAAGAATACAAATTTCTCGCGCTCATTTTATCAAACACTCGGCGTGCTTCAATGTGATCGCCGCATTTCCCGTACATATTGATCAGATGATTGGCTAAAAAGGTATTGGGGTGCTTCAGACCAGTAACCTTCAAATGGAGGTGAACCCATCTGCCCAACTTCAGGTTCTTGGAATCAGCACACTTCTGTATGAGAAAAGCTAATTTCACAGAGTCCAAACGAATGCCCTTTTGCGCTAAGATGTCCAAAGAATTAACAGCTTCTTGGAGGTGACCTTGAGAGCAAAGACTCAGAAAGTTTTGGACTATGCACGAGTTCTTCTTGTTACTGGGCGGCTTAAATGGCGGCTTGAGAATGCGAGTTGGGAAGAAGAGAAAGGGCATTGCAGGATGCAAACATGTGGGATGGCGGCGGCACGCCGCTGCTCGTCATCTATGTTGTGATGAAGTCATTGAAATTAACAGGTGGAATATGAGCTCCGGCGAGCATCGCCGGTTCAGATTGGCCGTAGGGAGAGCAAAGAGCAGAACCCACCAGTCGAGAAAAAAATTCATAAATCGAAATCATGCAAAATTTTTAATGATTTGCCATTCCGGGCGAGCTGGTTGAAAAGTGAAACTAGACCTAGAAAATATGCGTTAGCTTTTGGATGTCTAATTTGGACTAGGCTCCTCTTCATTGTATTGTATTGGGATTGGGGAGAGCTTCACTATAGTGTATTACCCCAAATAAAGTTAATTTGAAAATTTCTTATGAAAATCAACTCCATTCATAATATATCTAAGTTTTGCCGATTGATTAATCATTGTAAATTTTGTTATAATTTTGATTCATTTCAACCATTTAAATGTTTCACGTAAATTGAATACTAAAATATTCTCAAAAAATACATATCATTTTTCTTATGTTGATCTAGAGATTAAAACAAAGTAATGACATAATTACGTAATTATATAACATCATGTAAATTTAGATATGAATAAATGGAGAGACTGATGGAGATAAATCTAATGGAGAGGATCCTAATCTCTCTAGTTTCTGAGGGAAAAAGAAAAAAGAAAAAATGAAGGTAAATTTGAAACATGAAAAGAATTTACATTAAACATTTTTAAGGATACTTGGAACCTAATTAGTGTATGAAATTTTAAGTGATTTTGTAAAGGTTGGAAACTTTTTATGGGGTTCGGATTGAGTTCATCTAAATGGGTGAAAGTTGTTCCAATTGCAATCCCAACTTGAAGGTTTCATTATTTGTTGTGTGAGAAGGAAGCTTGATCTGAGTTGGTAATATGTTAAAAGTCACCTTTTCTTGTTTATTCTCAAATTTAATCGTTTGGTTGTTGAATAAAAGTATTTGTCATAAATAAGTCGACTTTTGCCTTAGGTTAATTAATGAAATTGGACGATGATTGTATCATATTGAAATTTAATAGAAAATGATTAAAGATACATTTGAAATATATGTGATGAACTCACAGATCAGCGAACGAATATATACAGAGGATTTCATTCTTAATATCAAAGTTGTATATATTTAGACACTATAGAACAAAACAAAAAAGAGGATGAAGGGAAAATCAAATTATGATCTTCATTTTACTTCAGTAAATTTTGTAGACTAACAAAGAACAGGGTAAGTTCTAATTTTAGGTGAATATGGGAAAGTTTGGTGCTAATGATAAGAACAGCAATTCATATGTCAAATTGCCTCTTCTATTAAAAAAAGTTGAAAAGAATTAAGAATGTCCATTCTTTGTCTATATAATTATTCACAAACAGCTAACCAGCACAAACTTACTTTGAAAATAAAAAGGTACAAACTTAGATGTCTTTTTTAGTTCCTTTTTTTTTTTTTTTAAAGAATGACGAAAGGACTTCAGATTTGTAGAATTCAAAAAGGACTTCAGATTTGTTGAATTCAGACGAGGCTCAGTACAATTATGTTTTATATAATTTCGTTCAATCGTTATACATGTTTTTATATTTTTAATGTACAAATATAGCATAATATTATACTAAATATACATCAAATATTTTGTTCATATTACCATTTTTATCCTAAATACAATACTATAATATATTATACACGAAATAACGTAAAAAATACAACAATCATCGAACTTAACTGTGCCTAACCTTGACCGCAACAGCCCCTCTCCCTAGATTTCTCCCTTCGAGTGTTTTGGACCAACTTAATTTCTGTGCATCACCTAATCCACCTTTGGTTCATGTGTGGGAACAAATAAATATTTCCAATTAACTCGATTTAGTTTTTTTTTTTTGGTGTATAAAATCAACTCCCTTAGAGTTTGATTCATATAGAATAAGTAGGAATTAAACCATATCTGGCAAATGTGTTTATAGAACGCCTACTTCGAACCTTTTATTCTTGAAGTGACTACCCACCCAATCCATGCTCTTCTTCTTCTATCTTTTATAATATCCAATCTCCTCCTCAAACGCTTGCTGAAAATACCACTGAATAAGAGAACGCAAACCCAAACCACCACCACCTACCACCCCCCCCCTTTTTTCTTTTTTCCACAAAAAATAAAAAAGAGAAGGAAAAAAAGAAAACAGAAAAGAAACAAAATCCTAACCTTGACATGTAACCTACTGTTACCCGAGAATTAGAGGCAACCACATGGTCAAGGCTCCTTCTCACACAACGAAATCAACTGACTGCCCCACTAGCAGGAAGGCCAATCGACTCTTGTTCAGCCGGTGCAGCATCTTTTATGTTTTTTAAATGAATTGATTTCTGACTTTTCTCTGCCGCATTTTATCACTACAAAACACGTTCAATAGGAACAGAAGGATTTCAGGTTCACAAAGGGCACCTGTATAATCACCAAATATACATTTCCACAAGAATGATTTTTTAAATTAGGCCATCGATTCTCCCAAAAAACCAACTTGCAGACACAACCTTGTTATCAAATGTCAAGGGCAAGAAATGAGACAAATCTAGGCAAAATGTCCAAACATATTTCAATCTTCTCCATTGACCCTCATAAATAACTACAGACTTCCTGGTTCATGCTCAGAATCAACACACGGTCCGTCCATAGCACAGGGAAGCAAGATAGAGGTTCTTTGCCCATTTTTCCTGCTTATAGTAAACACATACAAGATAACAAAGTTAACCTCCACAATAACTGAAGTATCCTGATAACCAAGATCCTAGTCAATCAAACCGAACTTCAGAATAGCGCTTCGTTATGCAATAAAGTTAAAGCAACTAAGATCAAAACACTTTCAGAGAATCATTTTGAATTGACGGATTACAAGGTTCAAATAGCACATCCCAACAAACATTTACCTTAACATGTGTGCTTGGAAACTGAGATGTTCTTAAAGTTTCCTGAGTCTCATCGAGGAGTTTGCGTCTAGGCACACTCAAGATAAGAGCAGCTTGATCCCAGGTCGCAGCTGTTGCTGTAATTCGGTAACCTTTATCCCAGCGTTTATGAATGCCCTCGCTTGGATAAAGAAAATCAAGCTCCACAACCTGGAAAAACAAAGATAACTTGCTCAAAAAAGAAAATGTCTTATGCTTAACAGAAATAAGGAGACATCCAAGACAGTAATAGGGGACACCAAGGCACTCTTCTGATGGTACCAGCCCCAGTTTTTTCAAAGACATGGGGAATGCAAAGTTTCCGTCAATTCATAGCTCAATTCTTTTTCCCATTTCCTAATCAATTTAACATAAAAACTCTGAACAGAGCCAATAAGACTTTAAACAAGATGGGAAAAAAATTAAAGGGAGGACAAAAACTCTTCTAGGCAAAAATTCTCAGAGATTTCACTCCATCAAGAAGATTAAAAAAGGGAACTTTGCACCAGTTGCACAGCATCACTGTTGTCTAAGTTGAATCAATCTAAGACAGCAATTTTTCCATTTTCCCACACTAGCACAAATGTCTTAAAAATGCAAATTAGTTCATTGGTTTGAGGCAAAATGTCTAAAGTTTGTGCAGCTTATAAGGGGTGAATTGGGTCAACTCTGCAAAATGACCAGAAAACAAAGAAACAAGTAACCTTACCTGATCACTGAAGCCAGAGTTTCGGGACATGACCACAGCCCACCGAGTACCAGCAGTAGCCATAGATGTCACGTGAAACCCTTCCTTCCACTTCTTGTTAATCCACTTGAATGGAAAGGAATCACTTACTTTGTAAGACTGTTGGTTATACATGGTGCCTGCAGAATAACAGAAACATAATAATTAAGAGGAGATATTCAACTAATAAAAACTGATTCATCACACGTCCAATATTAGCACAAATAAAAATGCAATTATACAGCACAACCAGAATGAAGCAATTATAGCGTGTTAGCACATCCCAGTCTCACTTTGTTTCCTCAAAGGACAAATACTAAGCACAAGAAATCTTGCAATCTGAGCTCTACAATGGTTCACATAGACTAATCTCCACAGAGACAAGCCACTACAGCTCATCCAAATGGACAAGATGCACAAATAATTGTAAATAATGGTAACAAAATTTAAGAATGTTTTCTATGCTTGATTCATTAAAGCATTTTTAGCAACTACAATTACGTTTTACTGATTGACAACAGACACCACAGTTTGCAATCTTACCTTTTGACATTACCACTAACGAACTTCCATTAGTTGCGCCAGCAAGACAGCTGATATAGTAGTTCTTGTCCCACTGGTCCATAATCCACTCCTGTAGTAAAAAATAATTGCATTCTAGAAGTCACTTGGTTGGTGAAGTTGCAGATAAGGACAATATCTTTGCTATTGTCAAGAAAACAGGTTATGCAAATAACTTACCTTGTGCAAGAAAAGAGGTGATATCTCAAAAACTTGACTTGTAAAATTAGTCCCAGCATCCATAATAATAGCCCATAGGTTGGAACATGATGCCACAGAACTTATATACAAGCCATCTTCAACCCCTCTTTCCACATGTTGTGCTAATCTTGCATCCGATACGTTATAATGGTACCTTACGTGTAGAACCAAACAAAAAGAGCAAAGGAAAAACAGTACTCAATAGGCAATGACATTATCGCAATAGCAGAGGAGTGTGTCTACATACACACGCACATTCACACATACACAGTGATCCTTTTGTCATTTTCCCCAACTTTTTATCCAAAAATGTTTTCCTTTATGTTATGTGGATAGGCTTCACCATCCCAGAACCACTGACAAATATAGTCTGGATTTATTTTTTTCCCCTTTAACAGGAGTGGCTGCAACCAAAAAAGAAGAAAGAAGAACAATGCTTCCAATCCACGTTAAAACCAAGTACTTACATTTCAGGTTTCAGATTAGACAACAGAAACCTTGGTTACTTGACAAGTAAAACAATATCAGATAGCCTGATCTGAACCACCATTCCAAGAGAAAGATCAGGGTTTTTTACCTCTGTTTCATTGGTTTCCTAGCATTGTAAATTGAAACCCATTGTGATGCTGGGACTCCCATGCGAACCTTCTTCCTCGGCTGTTCCTCTTCATCCTCATCAAGATTCAATCTGGATCGCTTTTGGCCGATTTGGATAATCTAGCGTAAAAGCCATAAAATGGTTATGAACACCAGACAAAGGAAAGCAAAACACATACTCGGGTAATGAAAGAATCACCTTCTGGGCACCATCTGTATCTAATGGTCGGGTTGCAGGATCAGCAGCAATCATACCCTCAAAAATAGATATTAACTTCGAATACTTGGGCTCTTCGTCAAATTTCAAGTTAACAACAGTTTCAAGAAATTCTCTGAGGGGGGCAGGGCAAAAGCAACATAGCGTTTCAGGAGATGTTGACATCTTTTTCTTAGCCACCTGGAATGATTTGTTATCACCCTGTGGTAAAAAGATTGAACACGAGTGAAACAGTTGAAGAGGACATCAGAAAAATAAAGTAGATATAGGACTGCACTGAAAACTCCACTCTAAAGTTCAGAAATAGGACAAGTACCTGAAAACCTTGCCATGGCAACCTGCCTCTGTGAAGAAAAATAAGTGTATATGCAAGCGACTCTAAATCATCCCTTCTACTAGCAGTCCTTCCTAAGTGAGCATGCACACTAGCATAGCGGACAGTCCCTCTGGGACATCATGCAGAATGGGCAGGAAAAAGACATTAGTGGAAGCCGAGTTATTCGAACATCAGAACTTTACAGTATGAGAGACATTCACCTGAAAATGTCAGGACGTTGATCATATTCAACATGTTGCCCCCTGGTGCTGTCTCTCCACTTAGTTGCTACAATAAATGCATAAACATTAGTAAAATGGAAAGTAGGGTAAATTGTTGAAAAAAGAAAAAGAAAAAATAAGAAGTCTACTAGGTTCTGTCTCTGACCTAATCCTAAATCTACAAGAAACAACTTCTTTTCTTGAGATGTTGATGGCTGGCCGAGCAAAAAGTTCTCGGGCTTTACATCCCCATGCACATACCTAATTTCAAGAAATGAAAACCATGGCAAGACAAACATACAAACTTCAGTAGATCCAATCAATAACATGCAAAACCATGAGAACTACAGACTGAAGGTTGGAACAGGAAAAAGACAGTGTAATACCCTTTTGCGTGCAGCTTCTCCAATATTGACAAGGATTCAACTGCAATGCAAGCAACCATTTCCGCAGACATCCTGCAAATCGTGCATGCTCAGTTTAAAAGCAACATGACTACGTACAATACATTTCTTAACAAAAGTGAGAAACAACAACAGCAACCAATTCTCCTGATACCCTGCCTACCCCACTACAAAGTTTGAAAATACACTAAGATAGGAATAGATATCAAAATCATTGGCAAAAAACCACCCATAGCTAATGACATCTCAAAAGAAGATAACGGACTATTGCTGTACCAAATTTATCTTGTCTCCTCCACCATTGTGACACACGACCGGTTTCTTATAGTATTTTACGTACATATTATTAATCAACAGCAGACATCTCAAATCAACTACAAAATAGACCAAAATAGTAACCAAGTGCAATATTATGATAAAAGAAAACCTCTACTTCAACAAACATTAAGCATGCAGAAAGAGAGATGTTAAATTTCACTGTGCAAAATGAAAACCCATACGTATGTAAAAGAGAACAGGGCGCACTACAAAAGCAACCCTTCAGAAACTTACGATTGCCCTGAGGAGTTCCAAACATCCCACAAGCTAGGCCCTAACATGTCCATGACCTGCCACATTCAAAAACCCATCTATCAGCATACACATAGCCAGAATAGCAATTCACAAATCCTACACAGGTGAGTATAAAAACACGTGTGCAGTACAAAGGCTAAATGCATTTAGCACTCAGATCATACCATTACATAATAGTCTCCCTGTTTTCCTTTATAGTGTGCTTTAGGCACTCCATGGCTACCTCCAAGGGTGCTGTTAAGACAGAAAGAAAAGGATTTTTTACAATTGAGAAGATGTCAAAGCACTTGCTAAGAAGAGGATTCAAATGCATACTTGTAAACCTGCCACTCATATGGAGGACCATAGCTACAGCCTTTGCTATTCTTATGTTCAAACTTCAGAGCTACCTGAATGAGAAACAAAACCAAAATTAAATCACATCTGCACTATTTGTGATGCTGTTGATTTTCAATAAGAAACAACGTAGTTTGTTGGCTAATTTGAAGAAAACAGAAGAAAAATAAAGCTACCTCCACTGCTCCAGGACCTGTTGTCCGTTCCCCACCAGACACACGACGACCCAAAAATACCTGCCCAAAGCCACCTTTACCTAATTTCCTCTCAACCTTATACATGGGTGAACCTCCAACTTGCACCTGAAGATCCACTCCAACATAAGGAAAAGTGTTCTTAACATGCATAAAGAAGATGAGTCCACTAATAACTTTCCTGTCTAATTAAACAAGCCAAATAACCCAACTTAAAAAAAAAAAAAAAAAGGAACAGCAGGGGAGGAATGGGATTAAGCACGGAAGGGGAAGAAAGAAGGGGATGAAACCCAAGACTTTTAGATCCTGAGGCCTCTGCGGAAAGCTGCATAACCCAATTATCAATATACCATACCAAAAATAAATTCTTAGTCTTAAATCATAAAAGCATAATTTGAATTCTAGCAAATCATCAGAACAAGGGCTGGACCAAGTTTCTTCCACAGTCAGATACAACGCCCCTCCAAGGCATGAAGTCTGTGGGACAAAAAAGCATTGCAAATTAACTATAAATTGGGATCTACCTAACACCCTCTACAAAAATTCTCAAACATGTGCTTCTGCATAAGAAGATACCCATGTTGAGATGTAGATGAGATTGTTCACTAAGCCAAAAATTTCGGTGAAAAGATCACCTTGATGAATTAGCACATTGCAAGCATGCATTTACATCTTTCAGCACATACAAATGCGGCTATAGATACAAAATCAACAAAGTACTGCATGCAGGCACATTTAGATTCATCTTTAGTCCCACCTACACGAACTAACCCATCCTGTGCTGCAATTAACCACGAAAGTGATTAAAGAACCAAAAAAAAAAAAAAATTTAACCTTATCAGGAAAAGATGCAAGAGTTGCATCATCTTCTTGTCCAGCACTCCCTTTAGCACTCATACCCCCACTCTCATCCCCCATCTTTTTCTCCTTCTCCTCAACTACCACCACCACTTCTTCTTCTTCCTCCTTTACCTTTTCCTTTTCCTTGTTATCCGCCTTAGCTTTTCCCTTTCTTACCCTTTTCACCGCCTTTAACTCCTCCTCTGCCTCAGCTACCTTCGCCTCCGCTTCCGCCGCTGCTTTAGCTTTGGCAGCACGAGTTTTAATATACTTCCCAGCAACCCCAACACCTGCCGCCTCTCCTCCTACTTTCCTCTTCCTCCCCTTCTTTTCTACTCCCTTTGCTTTCCCAGCCGCTGCTGGCGGCACAACCGGTGGAACTACTGGCGGCAAACCACGACGGCCTAGACGAACTTCGGCCCGCAACTCCGGCATTTGCAGATACTACAACCCATGCAATGAACCCTAACCCTGATTGAATTCACCACCATCAGTACTCCCCTTCTCTCTGCCACAGCCCTCGTGATCTGCTTCAGCTAAGAAAGCATCATTTCTGGAACCTTAAAATCGAGTATTAAATGGAAATCAACAGATATGAAGGGTTTACAATCGCAATCTTGATAGAGAAAATCAGGGGAAACCAGGGGAAGAAACTTGGGTTTGAGTTTTTGGTGAATTTGGGATTAGGGTTCGAGACGGAAACCACACACATGCCAAAATATCTCGTTCTCTACTGTGTGTGTATGTGTGGGAAAATGGGGCAAGAAGTGCCAAAGAAAAAGGGAAGAAAGCGGTTATGTTTAGGCCTGTGAGTTTGGACTCCTTGCTTTATTGTATTTTCTCTCTTTTGCTAAAAGCCTAAAAATATTTGTTTGACTTTTAAGAATATCTATTAATAAATGACAAGATTCAGACAAAAAAAATTAATAAATGACAAGAAGCTATTTTCATGTTGATGCTGAAGGAAAGCTGAAAAAAGATTTGTTGACAATTGAGTTGGTGTTTACTTTTCCCTCATAGTAAACTTTGAAGTTGTAATTGGAATGCAATTCTCCACTCAAAAATTTTTTTCGTTTTCTTGTAAACTACTGGCCTTGTTTGGCACTATTTTTGAAAAACTGTTTTTGTTTTTGAAGTTCACAGTAATACTCTAAAAATAACTTTTAAAAAAATTAGAAAACACACATAATTTTAAATTCAACTTACAAAAATAAATGAATATATATATAGAGGATTAATATTTTATATACTGACGGTGATTTTTTTTACACTAGGAGCTTTCGATTCATTGCACAAATACATCATTTGAATTTCAAATTTAAATTTATGTTATTTGTCATAACTAAAATGTGCTAATGTAAAAAAATGTATACACCATCCATCATCCATTGCCACCCATTATCGCTACCATCTCTCCCCACTAGACCTACGGGTCAAGATCGGAATTGAATATTCTTAATCTAAACCCGTTTATATTTACATGTTCTGGACCTAATCCATATATTTTACATGTTTTGGACCTAATTCGTATGTCCGATGGGTCCAACAATAGCGAGTCCAAATTCGAGTCTAATCGAGTTCGAATTCAGGTGAGGTCTACCTGACAAAAAAATATTACAGTGTATATATATTTTATAATTGTCAAAATATTAATATATATAAATATTTTAAGAATATATATTATACTTTTTAATAAATATAAAAATATTAAAATTATACTTGTAAGAATATTAATATGTGTATATATTTTATATTTATAAATTTATTTAAATGGATCCGGAGTCGGATACAGATCAAAATTTCATATCTCGTACCCGAACCATTATTTATTGAAAAAAGCAAGTCCAAGACTAGATCCGGGTAAATGGAACTATACTAAATTCTGTACAGGTAAAAAACTAGCAGGTTCGCCCATTGACAGGCTTATGGACTCTCCACCTTCACCTCCACCTCTATCGCGCTACGGCCCATTCCCTCCATCCCCTTCTCTCCTCCCTCTTTCTTCATCTTCCTACCCCTTTCCCTACTTCATCTTCCCTCTTCCTCTCCATCCTTCCTCTTCCCTCGTTCTTCCCTTTCGTCTTGTATTATATATTCATATTGACTTTAAGTTTGTACTTGACTAGCAAACATTCTGATTTGACTTTGGTTTGTGTGAATTATACTTGGGTATTTTGTTGGGAGCTACAAATTTGAAATCTATCGTTTTTGTTTTATAAATTTGGAATTGTTCAGGTTCATGTAAATATAAGTCATTTCAGGTCTAAATCAGGTCCCAAACCCTGAAATGTTCATGTTTAGGTATCGTTATTAAACCCAATCCGAAAAGAAACCTAGCAAATGTGGTAGGTTGACGGGTTTCCAGTTCAACTAATGGGTGCATGGTTGAACCAGTGGGTACATTTAAATTATAATAAAATATGCCATAACAATTGCTCATTTAATCTAATTCGTTAGAGAATGATCGACTCTTATAAGAATCAACAAATCCTAAATTTAATTAGTAATCCACCAAACTTCAAGTTTTAAATTTTATCTATATTTAGTGCAATTATTTAGTTTATTTATGAATTTTAAGTGCAAAAGATTATTGGGAACAATATTTACCTTTAAAATGAATTGTGTAATATGTTATTTTTGAAATTCATTTCATAATTTATAGAGTTTGGGAGTAATAATTTTCTAAATAAAATTGTTTTAGAGAAATTAAAAAAATAAAGAGACAATTGACTAGTATATTATAAATTAAGGTAAATAATCACCATGTGACTTGGTGGCCAAGTGGTAAGTATGCCTTCTTTACATGTGCTAGGTCTTGCATTTGAATTAAAGCTGTTGATTGAGTCGAGTCGAGTAAAGTTTTGGATTCTCGAACTCGACTCGAAACTTTGTTGAGTCAAATTCAAATTCACTTGTTTAAGTGAACATGACTTGAAATTTAGTCAAAATCAAATTGATAAAAATGATATATGACTCGAATTCAAACTCGATCTTGACTCATTAATCACAAATGAGTCAAACTGGCACGAGCTCGAGGTCGAGATTGAAAGATCTATATTGTGTGAAATGACAGAATTAATAAACCTAACCCCTAATTCTATTTTGCATATAATGTGAAATGACAAATATACCCTCACTAACGAGTCTTATCGAGTTGGGCTTGTTTATTGAAATAAACAAGTCGAGTTCGAGTCTTGTTAAGTTAAGCCCATTTGAACTATCGAATAGCTTGTTTAGATTAATAGCACTAGTTCGAACCCCATTAGCCTCTTGTCAACATTTTCCCACAAGCCACCACTACTAATATTCTATTCATGTTCTTACAAAATCGACAAATTCAATAGGTTGATTGATTATAGCCGACCATCCGTGTTCTTACAAAATCGACAGATTCAATGGGTTGATTGATTGAATAACCGATTCATTGACATGATAGATTCTTTACTAAATCGAATGGTTTAACAAGTTGACCAGTTGAACAGCTAGTTTGTTGACAAGTCAATGGTTCTATTGCATAAACGATCTAACTAAAGACCCAACCCGGTTCAATGTTTGGTTGACCAATTGAACTACCATGCCAGGTTGGGTTTAATAACTATGTGTTCAAATTAACTAGTATGGCCCAACAACTTGTGGCGAGTTGTGCCTAAATCAATAGTTCTATTACATAAATGATCCAACTGAAAACCTAGCCCGACTCAATGGCCGGTTCACATGTTGAATTGCCAAGTTAGATTAGTTTTAATAACTATGTGTTAAGGTTAGGTAGGATGACCCACCACGAGTTGGTGGGTCGGGCCTATGTTGGTAGGTTTTCTGTCTATACCTAGGTCTGAACCTGACTTGCTAACCCGATTTGATTGCCACCCTTAATCTCTAAAGTTATCAATTGATCTATCCAAGTTCTTTACAAAATCGGTGACTTCAACAGGTTGATCGATTGAACTGCCAGTTCGTTGACAAGCCAACTATTATGTTGCATAAACAATCTAATTGAAGACCCAACTTGGCTCAATGGCCAATTCATCGGGTTGACCAGTTGGGTCAGGATGGGTTTACTAATTATGTGTTCTGGATAGGTAATGTTACCCACCACGTGTTGGCAGGTTTTTGATTATATCTAGTTTGAACATGATTTGCCAACCCATAACCTGACTTGATTGCCACTCCTAACCCCCAAAGTTATCAATGCTCACTGCTCTATCTGGGTTGTTTACAAAATCGACGGATTCAATGGATTGATCGGTTTAACCACCAATTCGTTAATAAGTCAATGGTCTTATTGCATAAACGATCCAATTGAAGATCCAACTTGACTTAATGGTTGGTTTACCAGGTTAACTAGTTGAACTGTTGGATCAGATTATGTTTAATAACTATGTGTTCGAATCAGATTGTATGACTTGTCATGAGTTGGCAGGTCGTGTCCAGGTTGATAGATTTTCTATTATATCTAGGTTTGAACATGACCCATCAACTCGTGACTTGACCTGATAGCCACTTCTAAAGTTATCGATACTTGTGATACATGTTATTAATGCATTAACGTATGAATTTAGATTGTTGAAGTGTGGATTTAACCCATCCTTATATTATATAGCACTAGGTATAATAAGTGCTTATTTTAGAAAAAGAAAAGGTGTAAAAGTGCTAATACAAAAATAAATATAGTAACTATGTACCATGTTCCGTTGTCAGTGAAACTTTGAAAAATTTGAGAATTAGAGGTGTGAAACTTTGAGAGTAAGAAAGGTGTGGGAAGGGACGAGAATGTGTGAAAAATTGATAATAATAACCCTGTTAAGTGGCTTAAGTTAAATAAATAACTTGACAAGGCATTGTGGGTCCAACAAGATATGTGAACATTATTAGGGGTTGCACTAGATCTGGGATAAGGAACATTTCTAGATACTGGCCATACCTCAGACCTTATAGTATAATCTTGGGGTTTGAGAAATGGCGTAGAGCTAATAGCTTCCTAGACATTTCTAACTTGAAATTGATCATTGAAACTCATTATGAAGTTTAACAATTGCTTTGCTTGAATACCCAAAATATTTTTATGTTTTTCATGTACATATTTTTCAATTATTTTTTTATTTCAAATACATCAAATCCCTACAGTACTTTTTTCACAAAAATTTCAGAAAAAAGCAATTCGCATGGGCTCATTATAAGGGTTTTGAATGATTGAAAATTTACCTTATTTGGATTGTCATTTTCATCCAAAAAATATTACGTTTTTCATGGATATATTTTTAATTATTTTTTTATCTTATATACGTCAAATCGCTATAATATAATTTTTTCACAAAAAATTAAAAAATAACAATCCAAACGAACTCTCCAGAGAATATATACAACTTTTGCTCTATATGAAGAAAGCTCTAAAGGTCTTTTAAACTCTTCCAAGTAAAGACTTATTATGCACATTGAAAGTGTTTAAATTACTATCGTACCTTGAGCACGCCCCAAACCAGCACAACCCCAATGGGCCCAACCCAAAAGTCAAGTCAAAACCCAACAACCACATACCCCCAAGGGGACCCATGAGCTCCCCAACGTTCACTTTCCTCGGACTTCACCCCCCTCGTTCAAATTCACTTCATTCGCTCCCCGAAATTCCGCGTTCCCGCCTACAAATATTTTCAAATCCACATTAAAAAAACTCTCACAAAAAAAAGAAGAAGGAAGCCCTCCTTTTCAAAAAAGACCCATTTCCTCCTCCTCCTCCTTCCCTTATCCCCTCAAAAAACCCTTTCCACTCTCTGCCCATTTCCCCAGATCCCTTCAATTCTTCCTAGCCTGATTTCTTCACCTCCGAAATGGGGAAGAGGAAGGGGTCATCAACGCCAGCAGCCTCGGGAAGAAATCCAGGGCTTCTTCTTCTTCTTCTTCTTTGGTAGAGAAGAAGTTGAAGAGGCAAAGGATGAAAGTTGAGTCGGTTCCGGCGAATGCGGATAGTGACTTCATGGAGGAGCCGGACGTGGTTGTGTTGGACGACGATGAACCGGAGGATGCAGGTGACGTCGAGGGAGGGAGCTTATCGACGTCGCCGGCTGAGAGGAAGACAAAAAGGCGCGTTCTTGCGGAAAATGAGGAGGATGTTGATTTTCGGCTTCTCGGGGAGCCTGTTGCTGACAAGGAGGCTCGTTGCCGGTGGCCTCATCGATATGCAGTCAAGCAAAAGGTCGGAAATGTTTTAGTTTACTGTACAAAATCAGCAGCTATGGATTTGTAAATGTCTTTACCTGTGAAATGTAGATGAACTTATCTGAAAAGGGATGTCTTTTGGCAAATCTTCATTGTTTTTTTTCCTTTTTTTTCAAAAGAAAGATTTTGTTATTCATTTTTTGCGCATTCTGAAAATTTAGGGCTTTTTTTTTTTTGTTTGCAATGGGTTCTGGTCATTCTTTATTATAATTATACTGGAAAGTACGTTGAATGTGTGCAAGGTTTCGTGCCTTTCCTGATACAAAGCTGGTTTTTGGCTGTTTTTGTAGTAAAGAACACAGACTTTTTGGCTTTTCCGCAGAAACATCGATTATTTATTTCCATTATCTCGAGAGGATGTCAACTTTTTGCTCTTTTCAATATGATAACAAACCAGTAAGCACGCTAGCAGATATGACCGAGATTGTAGCCGATAAATCGTGGAACAAAGATGCTGGAAATGTTGTAGTAATCATATGCCATATATGGAAACTCTTTTGGAGTATTAAAAGGGTATTGATAGCTGGCCAGATTATACTGAATAAGCTTAAGTGCCTTTCAACGTGGTCGCTCTGAAATCTAACGTTTGCAGTTCCTTGGGCTTCTTTGCAAGTCTCTGTTTTATTCTTAGAATCTCACTATTGAGGTTAACATACAATTTTTAACTGTTCTATGCCAAAATTTGGGCATTGGGATTGCGTTTACTTCAGTTGTTTGCTGGTGTCAAAACTTGTCTTTTGGATCATGTCAAGTTTGTCCATTAGTAACCTTTAGCAAATCTTATGCTTTAAATTGCATCACAAACTCGTTCTTTTATCTTTTGGTGAATATATGTTTTCCGTTCTGAGTCTATTCCTTTTTGATTAGAAAACTTTGGCCTTCGCATCATGCTTTGGTTTTAGTTACTTGTTACTATAATATCTTTATCTGGCTTATGTGTTGCTTGATAATTAGTGTATCTTTCTGCAAGTATGAGTTTTGGATTCTTAATTGGGGATTACTCGTCTTGGCTAAGTTTACTTTTGACCAGGACCTGCACAAACTCAATGGGAACTTTTAGACAAGCAAAAAATATTTTTCAAGTGGATTCTGCGCAAACAATTTTTCCGTTAGCTCCCTTTAGCAAATAGCAGGCTGTATGTTGTCTCTGAGATTCTTTGTTTTATCTTTCTGATAATTATTATACTTTCTTTTACTGAATCTGTATGAACTAATAGTTAAATAAAAGGTAAACGTTGTTCTTAAAAAGCCTTAGTATGAAATACATTTTATTGGATATAAGTGCAAGGGATACCCAAAATACGAACTAAAAATGATTTTGTTTTTTGTCATTCAAACAAAACTTGTTCATGTTGTCAGCTATAATCATCGAGCTGAATGTTGATGTGCACAAATTTAATTAGTTTGAATTTTTGGCTGAGTTAATGAGCTAATTGTTTTGGTTATACAGAGAAAACAAAATGCAGTTTTAAAAGACTCAAAAGGGTGAGTATATGGTTGTTGAATATTTAATTTTTCTCATTCTAGTTCTACTTATTAGAACAGCTTGCGTTTAAATTGTAGTTCTTTAATTGGTTGCATTTTTTTCTATTCACCTGGAAAGTGAGGATGAGGAAGAAGAGTTTATCGAAGCTAAAAGGCACTTCACTCAATCACAAGTTGATGGGCAGATTTTTAACTTGGACGATGATGCTTATGTACAGGTACAGGAACTTTGCTTCCTTTTTCTAGTAAATGAAAGAGCTCGCCAGTATGACATTTTTAGTGGGCTAGGTCCAATCATACCAAATCAGAACCTCTCTAGTTTAGGGGTGAGCTGCGCATATTGTGTTTTCTGTCAAGTTCTTTAGCATCTATCATGGGTGTGCAATGAGCTTAATGTAAGATTCATCACGTGCCCCTGCATTTGCTTTTTCCAGTGCTGTTATGTAACAAGGAAATAATCTGCTTTCAGTTCAAATATGTACTTTCTATGATATCTTGAAACTAGAATGCTGTGTGATCTTTTTGACTAATGATTTTTAAGACTGAGTAATGATAATGATTTTGCGGAAGTAAAAGGAGAGTTTTAAGTTTCTTTACTTGGACTGAGATATCTAGCATTTTTTAAATGGTCTCAGATATCATAGACCATGTAGCGTTCCAAAACTTATGAGATTTTGTGGATGTGGCATCGTTTCTATTTCTTTCAACTGTCTAAATTCTACTGGATTCATCATCTTTCTGGAAAATTTAATATGAATTTCCTACCCATAAATATTAGCGCTTTTTTTTTTCTTTGGTTTTCTGTTTAATCTTGTCATGTATTGGAGGTGATCCTTGTGGCTTAGTGTTTTCCATTAACGATTGTATAATTAAGGCCTTGATTTTTTTCGCTTAAAAATAAGTTGATTCTAGTTTTTTCTTTCTTTTGGTTTTTGTTTTTCCCTTTGTTGAAAGTTGCTTTTAGAGGTTGTTTGTTTTTACCTGTTAATTTAAATTATTTTAACCATCAGAAAGCTATTTATGAGAAACACATCTAGAGACTCTTTCCAGTGTACTTTTGCTTTCAAAATTGTGAAAAAAAAATACCTCTTCAGAATTTAAACAGCTTGAAGAGTCATTTTTTAGTTTTCACCTTTTGAAAATGTGTCTATGAAAAGTAAGAGCATGTTGTCACTATGGAGTACAAGAGTTTAGTACCAAAGTTTGAGGAATTTTGAAAGAGAACATGAACATTATACTGTTGAAAGTTGCCTTCTTTGACAACTTTGTTAGCTGGATTTCATTATCTTGGTTTTACTGGTAGTTTGATTCACATGTATACACATCTGGTTCAGAAAATTGTTTAATCCTTACCTAATTAACATGCCGTCACTAGGCTGAAGAAGGCAAAAAAAATTACATCTGCAAAATAGTGGAGATGTTTGAGGGAACTGATGGCATGCCGTATTTCACTGCTCAGTGGTTTTACAGGGCCGAGGATACTGTAAGGCTTGACAATCTTTCCTTTACACATCTGTATTTTCAATTTCCATTCTCTGAATTATACTGCTACTTCCTCTGGTCAGATCATTAAAGAATGTCATGAATTTATAGACGAAAAGCGAGTATTCTTTTCTGAAGTCAAGAATGACAATCCTTTGGACTGTCTGGTTAAGAGACTTAGGATCACCAGGCTGCCGCCAAATGTATGCAGACTTACCTTAGAGGATTGCTATTCAACTTTGAGCTTCTGTAAACCTTTTTAACAAGATTGCCTGCTATTTCAGATGGATTTGGAATGCAAGGAAGCTGCAAAATCAAATTGTGACTATTATTATGACATGATGTACTTACTGCCTCACTGCACGTTTATGAGCTTGCCGCCTGGTAACCTTTTTCCCCCCTTCATATATTGTCAGCAACAAATTTCTCTTTCTTGTTTTATGTACTTTTTAGTGTAAGGTTTTGGATGATATTTATTTTGTCCAGAGAATAATGGAGCTGGAAGTGAATCTGGCTCTACAATATCGAGTGAAGCTGATGCTGCTGGAGCAGTGGCTAGTGGTGTAGAGGTCTCCCAAGAAGCAAACCACTTGGAGATGAGACTACTGGACCTCTATTCAGGCTGTGGGGCAATGTCCACTGGACTTTGCCTGGGAGCTAATAGCACTGGAGTTAAACTTGTTACCGTAAGGACAATAAGTTTTCTTCAACTTCTTACTTGTTATGCTTTTCTTTACGATTAAAATAACTTCTCAATGCAGAAATGGGCGGTTGATATAAACAAGTATGCATGTGAAAGTCTAAAATGGAACCATCCGGAGACTGAGGTGTATATTGCTCCACATGGTTTTGTATCCATTATTTCTATATTTATAACCTTACTCAGGATAAGTTTTTCTTCTTGATAATTTCCTTTTGATTCAGGTGCGAAATGAATCTGCTGAGAACTTTTTGCTTTTGATTAAGGAGTGGGAGAGGCTTTGTGTCTCCTATGCATTAGTAGACAGCAATGTTCCACCACATCCATTTGTTAACTTGGCAAATGAGCGAGTAGATGAAGTTGGTGGAGATGATGAAGATGACGATGATGATAGTAGTGATGGTAATAGTTCTGAAGTTTTTGAAGTCGCAGAGGTATTGGCTATGTGCTACGGGGATCCAAAAGACAGTGGTGCTGTTGGACTTTATTGTAAGGTATATTTGTTGGATTATCAGTGTACCTTTGTATCTCTATCTTGCCTTTTTAAACATTTTTTATTAGCTTTCGCTTGTAGTAATGTCACTAAAATGCAATTTAGATTCGCTGGAAAGGTTATGGACCAGATGATGATACATGGGAGCCTATAGAGGGCTTAAGGTAGGCAGTAATTCTGGTTTGCTTAGTGATTTCTTGATGTTATTTATTTCCTTGAACCAATCACTGACCTTCTATACATGTTTCTTAGCGATTGTCAAGAGAAGGTGAAGGAATTTGTCACTAAAGGTTACAAAAGGAAGATTTTGCCTTTGCCTGTAAGTTCAAATGTCTTCCAAGGAGATGTGAAGTATCCTAGACTACAGATTAGGCTATCTAATTTGTTGGTTTCTTGATGTCTTGTAGGGAAATGTTGATGTTATATGTGGGGGCCCTCCTTGCCAAGGAATAAGTGGGTTTAATCGATTTCGGAATAAAGACCAACCCTTGCAAGATGAAAAAAATAAGCAGCTTGTCGTCTTCATGGATATTGTGGCTTTTCTAAAGCCTAGATTTGTGTTGATGGAAAATGTTGTTGATTTGATAAAGTTCTCCAAAGGGTATCTTGGGAGGTATGCTTTTGCTCGGCTTGTTGCTATGAACTATCAAGCACGACTTGGAATGATGGCTGCTGGTGCTTATGGTCTTCCACAGTTTAGGATGCGTGTCTTTATGTGGGCTGCTGTTCCTAAGGAGGTGATATGCGGTTTTTCATTTTCTTGTTTATTTATTCAGGTTTCAAGGCATCTTTTCTTTCTCTCATTAGCAGCACTCACTCTTCTATTACTGCAGAAGTTGCCTCAGTACCCATTGCCCACCCATGATGTCGTTGTGAGAGGGGTTGTTCCCAAGGAATTCGAGGTAGGCTATGGATGGTAGACAAATATTATACAATTTGATTTTTGCTTCTTCATTAGCCTAAGTCTTCTGTACCAATGTAGTCCAATACTGTAGCTTATGAAGAAGGTTCAAAAGCTGAATTGGAGAAGGAGCTTTTTCTTGAAGATGCTATTTCTGATCTTCCACCGGTACATATTGCTAATACTAAGCCTTTTTCAATTAATGTATGCCTCTAATGTTCCTTATATGCTTAAAACTCTCTCTTTATCTTGCAAATTTACCATTTAGGTTGAAAATGATGAGCCACGAGACGAAATGCCATATGGTGGCAAGTCCAAGACCGAATTTCAAAACTTCATCAGATTGAGGAAAGATGGTAAGTTCGTATTTCTTTATTTCTCTTTAAAGTACTTCTGGATTTATAATTTTTAATGCTTTATTTTAAACTTGGAATTCTTGCTATGTCTTGGTGAACATGGTAATGTGATTCTAATGGATGTTAAAAAAGTCATCTAACATTTTTGATCTAGAGCAAACAATACATGTTTGCTGGTGCTTAAAAATTTCCAGCTTTATTTGTCCTTCATAATTTATGTTGTGAAAAAGGTTAGTTTACCAAGCAAGCATTGAACTATTTACATTCTTAAATCTGGAATGTAATACTTAAATCCTTGAAACTAAAAGTACTTAGTTTATAGGTTTCTGTTTTCTATGGGTTTTAGCACAACATGGATTACATTCTGATACAGGTTCTTCGTGTAGTTTGAATTTGAAAAGTTATTGAATGTTGTCTTTCACAGTATCATATGTAAATGACACAAATCTCTTTGTTGTATAAATGTTAGCTATTAAGTTAACTTTACTTCTTGATGCAGAAATGCCTGGTAGTCTAGGCTTTGGGTTAGAAGTTGCTCCACATTTGCTGTTTGACCATCGGCCACTCCAGCTAAATAGGGATGATTATAGTCGGGTGTGTCAGATTCCCAAGAAGAAGGTATATTTTAGTTTGTCAGGCTTTTTCTTTTTTATGGTTTTTTTCTGGTCAAAGGACCTTCTCTCATGTATTTTATGCTTTTCTGGAGCTTCTTGTTATGTAAATTGCCGATTGACTACTACCTGCTTCTGAACTATTTTGTACCATGACTGGTAGGGTGCAAACTTTAGAGATTTGCCAGGTGTAAGAGTCCGTGCTGATAACAAGGTGGAATGGGATCCAGATGTACAGCGTGTCTATCTGCCCTCAGGAAAACCTTTGGTATGACTTCTTGAATTTCTATATTGTGCATATCATCATGCATTTGTTTATTTCTTCATTGATAATCCTTACCCAATTGAGCTGCTTGTGTAGGTACCCGATTATGCCATGACTTTTGTTGGTGGATCTTCATGCAAGTAATCTTCATTTCTCTTCTAAGTTTCTCAAATTGCTTCTGTGATAAATTTTTTTCTGGCTTTTCACACTACATTTTTCATCCCATTTAGGCCATTTGGACGATTGTGGTGGGATGAGACGGTACCTACAGTTGTCACACGAGCAGAACCTCACAATCAGGTACTGTGGTTGTCACATTCTAATTTAATTGAATATTCTGGTTTGCTGTTTTATACTTCACTGGACGATAAATTTTCTTTGCAATTTGTCAGACCATATTGCATCCAAAGCAAGACAGAGTCCTTACAATCCGAGAGAATGCCAGACTCCAAGGATTTCCTGATTATTACAAACTTTTTGGCCCCATTAAAGAAAGGTAAAAGCTGATGAACTATCAATTTATGTTTCTGACATAGTTAAGCATTGTATAGACTACGTGCTAGTATGATCCTCATAGGTTCTCTCAATTATTGTTACACCCTTGAACAAAACAAACTACCTCTTGGCCTCTACTTTGTCAGTCTTTTTCCATCAGTTAGAATTTGTGGATATGTCGAGACAAGGAAAAAAAAAATTGTAGTAGTAGTGGGTATGTCCATCCCGTCAGAGTGAAAGAAAATTAGATCTCAAAGATTCTTTCCCTTCCACTTGTTCTCATAATGACAGTGAGGATTTAGGACATGTTGCTGACGAATGTGGCAATGCAGGGGTTGTGTGATAAAACGGTGAACATGTTGTAGAACTCTTAAAATTAGCTTAATTTTGAGATGGAAGTGTTCAATGTATTGCGTCTAAATTTCACTATGAAAGTAAAATTTCGACTCAACTATACAGAGACTTTTCAGTACTAGTCACCTAGTTTTGCAAAATCTTGGACCTTCTGCACTTCAGATAACCTGTGAGCCAAATTCTAAATGGTGTCTACTTAGTGTGCAGAGCATAAGTTACTCTTCTGGGGTTATTTCAGAAAGAAGCTGGTTTTAGTTGTCTGTCAGCTGTCAGTCTCTTCATGAGTTTGGTCATTGTCAATAGGCCCGTATTGCTACATGCTGAGATGTTATTTATATAGCAATTCATTGCTGATTTGCTTGACTGCATCGTGATTATATATTCAAGACAGCCAATGTCATCATCCTGAAATTTTGATTGGCTTATTTGGTAATCAACAATAGTATATCTCCTATGTGATCACGGAATGGCTAGCTGTTTTGCAATTAGTAACACTCAATGTTGTATGATCCTTTAGGTACATTCAAGTTGGCAACGCAGTTGCCGTGCCAGTTGCTCGCACTTTAGGATTTTCTTTAGCTTTGGCTTTGAAGGGTTTGTCAGGCGACGAACCAGTATTGCAGTTACCAAAGAGCTTTCCGAATAACGTCGAACTTCCTGCAGAAGTGTCTTCATGAAGGAAGTCAAATTTGTGTTTTTGTAACCCATTCAACCAAAAGTAGATGTCATTTATTGGTCATATTTATTGGTCATTTGTCGGAATTGTTCATAATTTGTATAATTTGAGTACCATGTTATTTACTCCATGAACAGTATGTGCTGAAAGTAGTAATGCTGAACTCTTGCTGATCAACTGATCATCACACATTGTGATGTATGAGCTGAACGTGTTGAACTTTTGTGTAATTGCCTTGTTGAAAGAGGGCTTCATCTGCTATGTGTTAAGGCTGTTTTTAACACAATTGTATTAAAGCTACAATCCACCAATGGGAGTGTGACAAAGCTATATGCCTGGAAGCCAAGGTTGTTTTAAGAGGCACATGACATGGATTTTATGAGGTAGTAGAAGAAGAAATTGCCGTCAAGGAAACACACCTACCAGAATGTACTTCATGCCAACTTTTCATCCAAAACCTCTGCTATAGCAGATCGCAGCATTTAAGGAAACTTGTAAGGGCACTGAGACAATACGAGGTGTAAGTTAAGGGAGCCACAGTAGATAGCAACTTTTAATGTTGGAGGTCAATTCTCAAACAACCACAGGAACGTCCAGCAACATTTACTGTAGGAGCTTTAGCATAAAGAATGACAGGAACCTGAATAGGGCTTTTAAGGTCACATACAAAAGAACAGTGAGTAAGGGGCGGAGAAAAGCTGTATACAAAAGGAACCGTCGAGAGTGGAAAGCAAGTGCAAGAAGGGGACTGAGGGTGCTACCTGTGAGAATAGAGGTAAGGTAAATAATAGCAGGAAAAATTAATGTTATAAATTGTTGTACGCTTAGTAGCTTGGTTAGTAGTGTGCGGCATAAAAATGCACACATATGGGGTGGACGCTCAAGGAAGCAGGCAATAAGAAGTAGGGATCAGTAGTTAATTTTTGCTTGCATTATTATATAATGAATATTGTAGCGCGAGTTGTATTGGAACAAAAGGCTAGGGGGAGGGATGTATTTTTGAGCAGTGTTGCATGAAAGGCTATGCATATACAACAGTGGAAAATGAGCTTCATGAAGGAAGTATACATATTGAACAGTGTAACATGAACAAGATTTTAAGGATAGTTGACATCCATTAAGTGTAACGTGTGGAGGGAAAAACATGAAGTTATAGTTAAGAAGAGGAAGGGAAAAATGAGGGTATATTTTTACATGTTTAATACTGTTTTGAAGGAGAAGTAAGTATATATTCTTAAGATTTGCAGGTACGGAGGAGAGGGAAAAAATCAATGGATGCTTGGCAAGATGATGGAGAGGGTATAGACCTGAATAGAGAGACTAGTGACAATGAGGAGTACTACTCAAGTAAGGGAGGAGAAGAAGAGGAAGCTGCTGCAGACGAAGAAGAGAAAACAACGGGTGAGGGAAGAGAGGAACAAGAAGGCATGGGAGAAGGGATGAATGGAGAAGGAGAAGGGCCTATATATTGATGACCTGGAAGTGGATGAGGTGCTAAACTTGTCGTTCGATACAGAGGATGAAGCATTCGAATTCTACAATAGGTACGGAAAAATTGCAAGATTTAGTGTGCGCAAAGCCGATGTGGTGAAGTTCAAAGATGGAAATGTTAGATACCAAAAATTTGTCTGTTCAAGGCAAGGGTTTAGGGAGAAGAAGTGCTATGAAAGAGAGGACCGCCTCAAGGAACCGAAGGCAGAAACAAGAATTGGATGTCCTACCCACATGCGCATAAAGTATGATAAAAAGTTGGAGAAATATGCGTTGAGCCATATCTAAGAGGTTCATTTTTCGCTGGTATGCGAAGTACTTAGTGCTGCGAGATGATGAATAGCTTCCTGAAAAGGTTCTTAGATGAGAAGATGCGGTTGTACGAATTTCTAAGGGTGTACGAACTAGCTATAGATCTTTTGCGCCATAACGAGGCTAGAGCAAAGCATGATACGGAGGAAACGACTGTAGTACTGGCAACCGAGCTCCATGAAATAGAAAGGCACGCGGCATCTGTGTATACTAGAAAGGTGTTCTTGAAGGTGAGAAAGCATCTTAGTAGGCAGGGACTTTATGATTGTTTCACAAGGGAAGAAAGAAGAAGTTACTGCTTGTTTAAGTTATCAAAATACAATGACGATTATACATGGGAGGTTCAGTTGGATAGGGGATCACAAAGCATGTGGTGCTCATGCATGAAAATGGAGTCGAAAGGAATTCCCTGTGCTCATACGTTCAAGGTTATGGTGGTAGAAAATATGAAAAAAATACCAGAGTTGATGATCCTGAAGAGGTGGACTCAAACAACAAGAGACATAGAAAGTGATGGAATGGAGTTATGGAGAGAGTATATACGATGAGATGATGCAGTCAGCGAGGTATGGCACACTTATGGCAAGCTGCAAAAAAATGTGCTTTTATGCCTCCCACATAGATGAGGGATATGCTGAAATAAGAAAGATGGTACACAATGCAACAGATCGTTAGAGACGGGCTTGGATTGAAAGGGAAAATGGACATGAAGGTCTAACAAAGAACGGCAAGAAAGCTGTCAATAACCCGGGAAAAATTGGTGTGAAGGACCCGATTAGGACTGTGACAAAAGGTGACCATGCATAGGGAGAGAAGAACAAGAACATGAGATGTGGATATTGTAGGTATTCTGATCGTGCTATAAAATAAAACAACAATTATTTCCAGAATAACTGATTATGTAGAAATTAAGCATTTTATAACATGCACGCTATGTTATGAATCTGGATGTATACTTTTCAGGCATAATGGGCACTATAGGAGGACCTGTGATAAGAGAAAACGGGATGAAGACGGGATGGCCTGTGAAGACAGTGGAATGATAGGATGCAGTATGGATGAGCGTTTCATGGAAAAGAGCACATGGGTTGGAGAGGAACAGCTTTGGCGCAGTTCTAACAGGAATAATTTGGGAAGCCAACAAGTTAGTAAAGCTCAAATAAACAAAGAATATGAAGTTCTCGGCTAGTTCTCTTTTCTTCGATATTTGTATGATCATCCTGTGAACAGATGGGAAGCACTTCAAGCTGGATTAATCTGGGAAGCCAACAGCAGGTTAGAAGGAATGAATAAAGTTTGCTGCAGTTAGGGTTTTGTAGAGATTCTAATGTGTGTGTAGTTGTCATGTAAACAGTTGGGGAACAGTTCAAATTGGAATAATCTGGTAACCTACCAGGTTAGTAGGAGTTAGTAAAATTTGCAGCAGTTAGGTTATTATTTAGTCATGATCTCCGTATACTAATCATATTCACAGTTGGGAAGCAATTCAAGTTGGAATAATTTGGACAGCCAACAGGTTAGCAGTTGAATTGCGAAATAAAATTTAGAGATTTAAGCTTTTACGTACAATTTCTACCTGCATACTGATGACGTGCATGGACACTAGAGCTGGTGGACTGGTTTTGGTGCAGATGCAAGTAATGCCGTGCCTGATCAGTATTGAAGTAGAACAGCAGTATGAAAAAAAATTCTGAAATTCTAAATAATTAAATGTCCATATATCTGATGTTGTACTTGACGAAGAACAGTTTCATCTATGCACAATGAAAGTATTCTTAGATCTGCAGCTCATTTTGCAGGCGCTATGCAATCAAATATTTAACGAAGAGGATGAGCAATCATTAGTGAACCAGGTCCAATATAATCAGAACCACGCTCGCAGGTGGATGTGGAATTAGTAGTCAACTGAATAGAATTGAAGAAGTAGGTGCATGCATGCTATGATGGATGGACTTTGAAATTGAAATCCTATCCGATTACACTAGTTATATCATTTTGCATGTAGACTATTTGTAATGGATTGACTTCTTGTGAAGATGGAATACCATCCATTTGCGCTAATCTATATTATTTTGTAGTAGGAATATCATCTATTTGCAGTAGTTATATTATTTTGAACGTGCACTACTTGCAATATATATACGGACATGCTAATAATTCATTGTGCATGGGTAGACTATGAGTGGGCTTAATAATGAATTGTTGGCCCACAGGCCCTCGGTCATTCCAAGAAATATTACCGAATTGGTAATGTGGGCTGCCAAACCACCTATATAATGGATTTAAGGGTACTACAAATGGAATCAATAACACATGCATGTGTAGGCTAGGATGGTGCTGTGGTTCAATTGTTTATTACAATGAGCCCATTAAATTTTATGGTTATGTGTGAGCCAGTAGGCCAGGGCTTGGCCTATTAGCACCATTTATTTAAATTGCTGAATTAAAAATTTTGTTCTAATTTGATGCCAAATATTAAAAATACAAGCCATTAAATATTTAAGAATTGAAGCCAGTATTTTTATTGCATAAAAAATTAACTAATTACGATATCTTAAATTAGAAACAAACACTAATTGGATTTGTTCGCTCCTTGCATACCAATTTACACTAAGTCTAATTTCATTGAGTATCCTAGAAAAGCAATTCTTTGCTAAGAATGTCTTATTTTTTGTTTATGCTAAATTTCTTTGTACTCACTCCTAAGTTAATTGAGATACGAAACTTAATAGGTCCTTCATTGTTTGAACATTGGAACCAAAAGATTACAGACAAAGAACCGTTGAGAATTCATACCAAACTGTTTTACATCATACATCAATTGTTAGTATAAGAATGCATGACTTGGGATCAGACGTTACAGAGATCAGCGAAAAGGTAGATTAGAGGGTTTTATATATTGTGACGCCTCATTAGTAATTGAAATTTTAAAAATTAAATGAATGAAGTGGACTAATTTATTTGACACGAACACGATTATAACACGACATGAGACCCACACGACACGATACATTTACAGTCCTAGCAAGTCTTATAAATTTAAGAAAATATTCTAGTAAGTTTGATTAATAATCAAATCTTACTCTTTTGTAGCATAAACTTACTATAGAATAGTAGTAAGTTACGGGTAACGCATTAACAATGATTAATGATCAAATCTTACTCTTTTGTAGAATGAAGGCAATATTTAGCATAATGCAGTAATTTTGATTAATGATCTGATCTTACTCTTTTGTAGCATAAACTTACTATAGAATAGTAGTACGTCTTGGGATCACCCTATAAGTGTGATTAATGATCAAATCTTACTCTTTTGTAGCATGAAGGCAATATTTAGCATAATGCAGTAATTTTGATTAATGATCAAATCTTACTATTTTGTAGCGTAAACTTACTATAGAATAGTAGTACGTTTTAGCCTAATGCAATAAATGTGATTAATGATCAACTCTTAATCTTTTGTAGCATGAAGGCAATATTTAGCATAATGCAGTAATTTTGATTAATGATAAAATTGTAGTATAACATAGTAAATTTGTGTGATCTTAATAAATTTCTTCGCAATCTTAATAAATTGCTTAGCAAATTTGTTTAAACTTACTAAAGACGATAAAAAACTGCTATTGCAAGCTATTCTTTAGCCTCAATATAATCCGCGTTGTTATATCATAATTTAAAAACTTATTTGAGGTATTTTTGGGACATTTTTAAAATTAAAAATTTATTTGGGGTATTTTTGGGGCATCTTTAAAATTAAAAATTTATTTGGGGTAATTTTTAGGCCATTTTTAAAATTAAAATTTATTTGGGGTAATTTTTTGGGGCATTTTTAAAATTAGAAATTTATTTGGGGTAATTTTTTAGACATTTTTAAAATTAAAAATTTATTTGGGGTATTTAAAACTAAAAATTTATTTGGTATTTTTGGGTAATTTTAAAATTGAAAATTTATTTGGGATAATTTTTGGGCCATTTTTTAATTTCAGTCTATGAATGAGCAATCAATGTGAATATTGATACCGTGATTATTACATTAATAATCACAATATTAATATTATAATGATCCACCTCACATGTATGCTTAACGTGACTATAAGTATGACATGACTATTGTAAATCTCAATATTAATCATGTTTTGTACTAACGTCTTTATTATAATAATATTCTGAATTAGACTATTATTTTCTGGTGACCTCTGTAGCCTATGTCAAAGTTCAAAGTTCTTGGGATCACCCTATAAAAAGGCGTGGCCATCAGTATTGCTCTTTAAATGTTCTGGATTGGGATTCACTTGAGTAGGTGAGTATTTTTGCATGCTGCATGATAAGTCAATATTTTGCATGTTTTTAATAGGATTAATTATGTAGTTTTTGTGTGTTTTTGGTATTTTTGTAGCTAATGAACTAGGGTTTCTAGTTAAAATTGCATTTAATGGCTTCAATGATGAAAAACGCATTTTTGTGGATTAATGTGATGAAATCTTCATGTTTTTGTAGGATTGCTTGTTCAGTCATCAAATGAGATGAAAATGTGGACATTTGCCAAGAAGCTTGGAAGAAAAATTGGAAAATGAAAATTGCAATTCAATCAATGAGGAATCAAAGGGATAAAAGTCGGAGCAATTAAAGCGTCAATTTCACGACAAAAAGCTCGGAATTTGCAAGTTTTAAGTGGAGTCGCGAGTCAATACGCGAACCAACAAGTGGAAATTTTACGTAGCTCGCGAATCCCTCTCACAGAAGACAGGGGAAGCAGATCCGCGATGGGATCTGCGAGCCTCTGCCTCGCGGATCTACCTTGCGGATCCTCAGAAAATGACAGCTGCAAGTTGCAGCCGAATTTCAGTTTTTCAGCTCACTTCCAGCTCAATTTTCAGAAGAATTTCAATGAAGGCTGCGTGAAGAATTGTGTGAAGTTGAAGAAACAACTCATTACTAATTCAAAACACAATTTGCTTCAACATTACAACTCATTTGGGATGAAAATTCAAAGGATTCAAATGCATGAAGACAAAGAAATTTAAGAAGCCCTTTTCCTTGACTTTTGAAGGCCAATTTGTCTTGTATTCACATGACATAATTTTGGATGCATATGGTTGTAATCTTCTATAAATAGGGCCTCTTGTATACCATTCCATATCATATACCATACCATTCAATTCCATAAAAAATTCCAAAAGACTAGAGAATAGCTCTAGTTCATTAGATTAGTTCTAGTTCTTAGTTTGTAGTTTCTAAAGAGAGTAAAAGTGAAAGTTGTGAGGAATCTTGCACTTTGCATTTGGGAGATCAACTTGTGAAGAAATTTATGGATTCAACTTCAAGAAATTGAATAAGATTCCTTCTTCATTACTTATCTCTTGTGCTTAATTTCATGGCTTTGTGCAAGTTTGTTTCATGCTTAAATGTTCTTAATATGATGTCTAGCTAAGCCTCTTTAATCCTAGAGTTAGGATGAACTTGTTTTAGTAGTGATTATGAAGTAGTTAAGTGATTTATGTCCTCCATGATTTTGTTAGTTTAAGACTTGTGCTCATGCTTTATGGTTGATTAGCTACCAACTATAATTGATTTGATGTTGATGAGTAATGAAAAACTTGCCTTCAACAAGATCTAAGTTCTTAAGCACTAACTTATATTCTCACGAAAGTAGTGAATATAGTTGGTTGATTTTGGTTTTATACTATAACTTCATTGAGCTTATTTAACTTGTTTCTCTCTTTTCTCTATGAAAATAGGTCAAGGAAGATTCCAAGAAGTTAAGGAATTGGCGATTCAGTGACTAGTTCATCTTAAAGAACTTGCACTACATGACCATTAACGGAAGTTGTGGCATACAAAATGAAGTTATACCTTAGCGAATCATTGGAGAAAGGACATAATAAACTTGACTAACTTCTAATCTAAACATAACAAGGGATTCCAAAGCTCTAGGACTCCTCCAATTTGATCTTAAAAACTCTCTCTAACCTAATTCTCTAATTTCTTTACTTGCTTTCTTTACTTGCTTTCTTATTTCTTATCTACCACCAATTGGATGTCCTTGACACCTAACGGTTGGTTTTAATTGCTTTATCCCTCTTCCCTAGGTCGGTTTACCGCCTTCTCCCTTTTATCTAGCTTTCTTACTTTCATTGAAATTCTTCTGAAAATTGAGCTGGAAAATCCGGAATTTGCAACTTGCATGCGTTGTCATGGATCATGACACGGATCCTTGAGGCTCATGGATCCCATCGTGGATCGCCTGCGCTGCTCCCACTGAGAGGGAGTCGCGGGCTGATTCATTTTTCCAGTTGTCACATCGCTCTCTACCTCGCGAATATGCTCTAAAATTGCAAAATCCAAAATTTTCGTCGTGAAATTGATGCGTTAATTGCTCCAACTTTTG
The DNA here is from genome assembly GCA_013103745.1 of Gardenia jasminoides. Classification (NCBI taxonomy): domain Eukaryota; kingdom Viridiplantae; phylum Streptophyta; class Magnoliopsida; order Gentianales; family Rubiaceae; genus Gardenia; species Gardenia jasminoides. Next base: position 5,757,237 of record CM023099.1, on the reverse strand, counting down.
ATCCTTGGATTCTTCGATAATTGAATTGTATTTTGCTCATTCCAATTTGAAATTTCATCAACTTTAGATACTTCAATTTTCCAACTTTTCTTCCAAACTTCTTTGCAATTATCTTCTAAATTCACCTCATTTGATGATTGAGGAATAATTCTACAAAAACATGAAGTTTTCACTACATTAATCCACAGAAATGCATTTTTTCTATTTAAACCATAAAATGTAAAACCTCACTAAAAACCCTAGTTAATTAGCCATTAAAATAACTAAAATACACAAAAACTAAGTACTTAAACATACTAAAAGCATGTAAAATAAACACTTATCAAATTCCCCCACACTTGAATCATTGCTTGTCCTCAAGCAATTAGAAATACAAACCAACAATGATTTAAGTGTTTTGAAATAACCAATGTGAATTTTAAAAGTTAATCTCCACAATTTAGTAATCAATTTTTATGCAAAAATTCCAATCACCTTGAATACTCATAATAATTAAGTAAAAGAAAGATAATTATACCCTAAATTTAAACAAGTTAAATTTCAACATTTTACTTCTACCTAATTACACAAAAAGGTAATTCATATAGTCAATGAGTTGGCTTTCCTTTTTCCACAATTATTTTTTTCTTTTTATTTAGAGGGATTATACTTTATTTAAATAATAGAAAAGTCTTTTGATGCGAAAATCGACACTTTTAGGTGAAAATTTCTGGTTACTCAACTTTTTCTCTTTATTAAATGTCTCCTTACTCAAGTGCCTTTTTACGCGAAAATTGACATTTTTAGATGAAGATTCCCGGTTACTTAGCATAAGAATAATTAGATTTTTTTAAATTTTTTAAATTTATTATTATTATTATTATTATTATTATTATTATTATTTTTATGAAGTAATCCCTCTAATTGTGTGGAAAAGGAGTCTTATTTACTTAACTATATCAATCACATCTTTATATAAGTAAGTAAAAGAAAAGATATCATTTAACAACTAAAATTACAGGCATAATTTTCCTCATTTTACAAAATATGCTTTCTAAAAGATAATTGTTCAAATCACATAATCACTAATTCCAAGTCAAATGTAAATTGAATTTACCAATTCACATAAAGTTATTTCAAAAAGATGAGAAAATTTGAAAGAGTAATACTTAAAACTTCCTCCCTTGTGGATCAAATTGAAAAATTTTCAAAAATTTTTGGGGTAATTTCACAATTCTGAACAAATGTTTGGAAAAAAGAGTCTCCCTTAAAAGCTGGACCAAAGTCCCCGCCAACAACCCAAATTTTCAACACAAACAAATCACATAAACATTTCCAAACATATATCAAAGTCATTTAAGCACATAAAGCATATAAAACAATTAAACCTCTCCCCCACACCTAAAATACACATTGTCCTCAATGTGTAGGGGAAAGTAAAATAATAAAACAATAAAAACTCCCCTTATTAATATGGCAGAGGTCCAGAATATCCAAAACATCATGAACATCCTCTACAAGTCCACAAATTGCTGCATAAGAAAGGAAGGATAAAGCATAAATTCAAAAAGACATAAAAAACAACAAAACAAAGGAAAATAAACAAGGTCTTCATTGTTGTCCATTTCCCCCTCCTTGATTGTCACCATTGTTGCCTTGAGCTTGCTCGCCACTTGGAATGTGCAAATGCTCTTCTATGCGATGAATTCGAGTATCCATGGAGTTGACACGGGTGTTTACTTGATTGAAGCCTTCATTCACTTGAGTCTCCAAGCACCCAATGGCAGCTAAAACACGCTCCCAAATTGATCTTTGCCTAGGAGGAGAGGAAGTAGAAGGACCAGAGTGGGGAATAGCAGTCGAGGTGCCGACTCCTCCTTCTTCCTCATGAGCAGTACCCGAAGTTCCTCCAACTTCAAATTGGGAAGTGGGCTGAGATTGCCGAGCTCTCGGGTGAACAATATTGGCCGATGTAATCCCCAAGTCATTCAAGACATAAAAATTCAACTCATAATTGGACTTGACCGGTCTTTACTCAACCCCGTCCAAGTTCATCTCCATCCTTTCAAAAAGAAGTGAGAGAAGCCGTGGGAAGCCAAACCGATATGTGGTAGTGGGATGCCTTGCCCCGGTCCTCATATAGCAAATAATGATGTTCGGAAGAGGGATGTTTGCAAATGAAGATGTCCGGTCATGGAACATCTTATCCAAGAAGTATAAATCACTTTTTCTTACTTCATTCAAGCTGCTCTTCTTGGGAATGACGTTGTGGGCAAACAGTTATGTGATTAACCTCAATCGAGCATCAAACTTATTTGCCTTCACTGTTGCCTTTTGTTGGGAGCGAGTAAATTCTTGCTCAATTTGAAATCGAGCCATTGCATGTCCTATCTCCCAATGCCTATCCGGGGCATGAAATTCTTTCTTCAAATCTACAGCTGGACCAGTATTCCGTACTCCAAGAAGTTGAGCCAATGTGCTTCGTTCGATCTCAATTCGTCTCCCTCGAACATAGGATCTGATATTTTTTCCACTATGCCCGGACTTGTTCACCACGTTGGCATAGAACTCCTTGACTAGCTGGGGGTAATAATGATCTGACAATGTGAGAATTGGACCCCATCCAAGTATGTCAAATGCCTCCGTGAGTTTGAATTCGGCATTGACATCAGGAGCAACGTGCATTTCAAAAATGAATCCCTTATGCTCCCTTGTCTCGTACCATTCTTGGTTCTCTTTTGAAGTGAACCGAATGGCATCATACTCTGGTGGTGGTGGTTCTCTAGCAGTAGTCCTCCTCGGTCGTCGCCATTGTGGTGGAGGTGATGGTGTATGTTGCTCCTCTTCACCACTTGAAGATGAGGAAGGTGAACGGTGACGAAGACCTCCTCTCGTTCGGGCCATTTAGACCTATCAAATTGTCAAAATTACAATGTTAAGCACTTTCACTAATCAAGTAATTTTTAACAATTTGTCTAATAGCAATTTGGAAGCATCAAAATCATCAATTTCAATTCAAATTTCTAACAAAGCATCATTCCCATGAAATAAATTTGAAAATAACAACTTCCATCAAACTTCCCAAAAATTCCTCTAAATCTCAATACAAATATATACAACATACTCTATATCAAGATTTAAAGTCTATGAATATGCTCAAATTCACCAATAATTGCCATTTTCTACAGATAAAATTAAATTCCAAAATTAGGCAAAAATTGACAAAAATTATCTAAATGATAGCATCCAAGAATAATTATAAGTTCTATAATATCAACCAAATACATTTTCAATCATGCCAAGCATTAATCCCACAATAAGCATTTTCTAGGAAATTTAAGAATTTAATCTTCACTAAAAATTAGCACATTCCCATAATTTCTTCACAAAACATGCTTAAACATCATCAATAAGTATAATGGAATCAAGAACCAACCGCCATTAATCATGAAAATCAAAACCCAAAATTTTACAAAAATTGCTCAAGAACATGAAATTGGGAAATCGAAATTCGTGAATGTAAATTAAGGAATGTTACCTGGAATCAGTTGAAGGATGAATGGGGAGATGATTGATGCAAAAGCCCCTTGAATTTAGCCCAAAATAGCCACTAATTTGAAGATTTAAAAATCGGAAACCCTAGGCTTAATTTCTCCAAAAATTTGATTTTTAGGTGTTTTTGTTTGATTTCAATCGGATAAAACTGCTCCTTGATGGTCACTAGGGGTTGGGTTGATGATTTTCTTGAAGATTAACAAGGAAAAAGGAGGATTTAGTGTAGTGTGTGCAAGAATGGTGTGCTGGTGCGTGTAAATGCAGGGGAGTCGCAATGAGAAGAAGAAGAAAATGCTTCGCGACTTTTCATTTTTTTGTGTTCGGGTTGAGGATCCGCGGATCGATCTGCGATAAGAACATCGTGGATCTATTTCGCGGATTTGGATCAGCGAACTTGCTTCGCGTTTCGAACCTCGCGTTTTTAATTTGGACTTCTCAGAAGTTGAGCCGCGAGGTTATGGATCCGCGAGGGGTATCTCGCGGATCTGGTTCGCGGTTCGTCAGAAATTTTCTCTGATTCTGATCCGTGTAGCTCATAGATCTGCGAGTCTTACCTCGCGGATTGACTCGCGGTTCTTGCTGGAAATTTGATTCTGCTATTTTTTCTGCAATTGTTTCATTGAAAAACTTTTTTCTCCTATTTCTAGATTAAAAACCCTGCTTGTTAATTATGAAATGCACCTCTTCTACACATGTAAAATGATCAAAACAACATAACTAACCTCATTTCTTGGATCATTAACAACTAAAACACAAATTGAGGTACCAAATTGTTTGCATTTTACTATTCACACCACACCAAAAAGGTCATTTTGGCCATGTTTGATTTTCCTACAAAATAGACAAAACAAACTCACTTAAAAACATATAATACACATGCTCAAACATTAAAACTAACAAAAATAACACAAATTGATGGGTTGCCTCCCAACTAGCGCTCTTTTATAGTCATTAGCTTGACTATATTGCCATTTCATCAAGGAGGCTTAGTTAATGAGAAATCCACCATTTGAGAACGAGGTGGATCATTAAAAGGTGACTCAATCACGTGAGTCATATAACCAAATGATAAGAAGAAGGAAATGGTTTACCAATCTCAAGTGTCTCATAGATATTACCTTGCAATTTCATCACTTGAGAACTTACCAAAGGAGTGTCCATATAGCCTTTTTGGGGTAGGATGACCTTAAAGTCTACACATTCACCACATTCCTCAAAAGAGGTTATATAAACATCATTCATGCTTACCTCTTGAGGTTCAAAATTCATTCCAAAATCATCATCATGTGAAGTGGACATTTCATCATTGAAATACAAAGAAGATTCATCATTATCATCAAAATGTACACCACTTTCACACACAACATTCTCACCATTGATAGTAGGGTCAATTGGCATTTCACTACATGAAATAACTTCACACAAATTATGCAATTGGTCTTGTATTCCTTCAAAGTGAAAAGCTAATTCATCTAATCTTTTCTCAACCCTATCAAAATTATTGGAAGTTGTATTAGCTAATTTTTCAATAGTTACTTCCCAACATGGCTTAGAATTATTAGCTAATCTTTCTTGTTCCAAGGATAAAGGTGGATTAGCTAACTTTTCTATAGCTATTTCCCAAGATGGCTTTGAGTCAATTTGAACACCATTAGGTTGGTAATCATAAAAACATGAAGAATCATCATAAATGCATGGATTATTCCAACCATAAGTGTAAGGATTATCACAATTAGCACCATTTTGATCAAAACAAGAATTGTAATGCTCAAATTCATCATAATAATCTACATGTTGTGCTTGCATACATGTATGTGTAGCATGATTAATTCCACACAAGTTACAAATCACATAATTAGAATTAAAAGCATTAGCATTCCTTTTTTGTTTAAGCAAATTCGTAATGGTATTCATTTGCACATTTAATGTAATATAATCAAGTTTAGCATTAATACTTCTTGTGCAATCTTCAAATGACATACCTTCGAACATCCTTTGATTACCTCCATAATTATAGCCTTGAAAATTGTAGGGGTCCATTGCCAAACTTCCTTCTCTCAAGCCTTGATCCACGTCTTTACTATCCTTCCTTGAAACCTAAAAATGCTTTCAAATACACTAAAAGCAAGATTAGTGAAGAAGAATAGCTACTATAAACATGAAAATAAAAAATATCTAAAGTAATAAAGTTGTTCTTAGCATTGATATTGAACAAATTCTTCCCCGGCAACGGCGCCAAAAACTTGACGAGGTTTTACGATACACCAAATTTTAATATAAAACCTAAACAACCCCGTTTTCTGCAAGTATACAGATCGTTTATCGAGCATAGGGTAGATAAGGTATCGATCCCACAGGGAAGAATGTCAAGTACCGGTCATTTTCGAACTCCTCTATTATTTAGACTGTCACAAGCACGTAAATTAATCTAAACTACAAACATGAATGAAATAAGTAGAAAATAACAATTAAGAGCTCCTCAAGTTATGGAATTCCTTACTACTCTTGCAAATGAAGTTACGGTTGAATTAATGTTATTACTTTGGTTAAGCATGGCATAATTTCCTACTGCACGTGAAACTTACTTTCGTAGTGAATCATCTATACTTATAGCTAAACCATACCTACTAGCGTGGTTATGGAATTAACTACAAGCTTATTTGCTCAATGAAATTACATGAAATAAATCACTAAAGCCACAAAGGCGCCACCCTACATTAGTGAGTGACTTCCTAGGTTTAGAACTTCATGAACTAGTGTCAAATTCTCACTTTTATTTAAACTTAACACCTTGAGATGATCACAATTAATGGCGGGTTAATCATGATTAGAAAAGCCAAAATACTAAATACTTGCTCAAAATAATAGCATCAAATAACCATGTAAGTATCACAAACAAGACATAGAAACTTAATCCATAACTCAAGGCATAAACTTAGCTAAACATCCTTGAATTACACTATAACTACACTACTAACTATACTAAACTAAGGAACTAGTGAAGACTACATTTTGTAGTGAATCTAGCCTTCTCCTCTCTAATTCTAATGATTTCAATTGTCTACAAAAGGCCCTATTTATAGAAGAATTCATCCATAAGCATCCAAAATTTACTCATGTGAACACAAGAAAAATTTGATTTTTAAAAGTCAAGGAAAATGGCTTCATGAATCTTCCTTCTTTGAATTTCCTTCAAAAGTGTCTTCATGCGTTGAATCCATTGAATTTCAATCTCAAATGAGTTGTAAAGTTGAAGCAAAATGTGTTTTGGATTTGCTATGAGTTGTTTCTTCAACTTCACAAGATTCTTCACGCAGCTTTCATTGAAATTCTTCTGAAAATTGAGTGGAAGTGAGTGGAAAATCAGAATTTTGCAACTTGTGTCATTGTCATGGATTGAGAGGCTTGTGGATCCCATCGATCCTCATGCTCCCAGGAGGAGCTGATTCATTTTTCTAGTTGTCACATCGCGTCTCTACCTCGCGAATCTGCTCTAAAATTGCGAAATCCGAAATTTCGTCATGAAATTGATGCGTTAATTGCTCCAACTTTTGATCATTTGATTCTTCGATAATTGAATTGTATTTTGCTCATTCCAATTTGGAATTTCATCAACTTCAGATACTTCAATTTTTCAACTTTTCTTCCAAGCTTCTTTGCAATTATCTTCTAAATTCACCTCATTTGATGATTGAGCAATAATCCTACAAAAACATGAAGTTTTCACTACATTAATCCACAGAAATGCATTTTTTCTATTTAAACCATAAAATGCAAAACCTCACTAAAAACCCTAGTTAATTAGCCATTAAAATAACTAAAATACACAAAAACTAAGTACTTAAACATACTAAAAGCATGTAAAATAAACAATTATCATCGGCTGTTGAAGTCAACCCCTAAGTATGCAAGCTGTAATAGAGTAGGTGTGTTATCTTATTAGAATAAATGAACGGTATTTCGATTGGCTTATTCCCTTATCTTTTCACTTGTATGGACCACTTAAGTTTGCACTTTGTTGCTTTGCTTCAAAGTATGAAATGTTGTGCGATACAATAAAAATTTCGTGAGATGATTACCAAACAACTAATGATATAACAAAGTAATTTATTGCATAAAGAAGACATGGGCTACTGAATTGACTGATACAACGAGATGCACTAAACTATTTAGTTATTGTGTGCATTGCTTCATAGCATAGTGGTCGACCATTGACGGTTAGGCACGCCGGTAGATATTGACAAAATCATCGTCTGATGAAAGTCCATCATCCGATATTCCATGGTCCGAGACCAGATCAGGGTCTTCCACAATCTCTCGTAGAGCAATTTCAGTGGTTATGCCAGTTCGGGATTGCTTTGCCTGCTCCATTTTGTGATACCTCACCAGTCTATGCTCCATTTGAGTTACCTCCTTACGAAGAGCTGTTTTTGATACCTTCATTTTGTGTGGGTTGTTTTTGTGACACACAACGAATCTAGGTTTTGGAACCACAATCTTATGCCATCTGCATAGGACTTCTAGATTGCAACGCCTATCAAATAGCACATTACGTGACGAAGAGCCATCGCAGCTCACAGCTTTATCACCAACTATTGAAAGAGAGCAATTTTTAATGATCACATGTTCTGCATCTCCTAAACTCTGGTGAACGTTAATGGGTAAACGATCAAACGGTCTCCTGGTTCCTATCCAAACGTTTCCCAATGGATCGGTGTATGAACCCATCATATGAACTGCTATTTTAGAGTTACACTGAACTTTGCCTGACGATGACCTGTTCATAACTATTTCGCTAAGAGCTCTGTTTCCTTTCTTTCATTTTCCTCGTCTGAAGCAAAGTGAACATATATGGGTTCTCTAAACTAGTGGCTTCCAGTTGTATTCAGGGGTTCATGACACTGATAACACAAGGAGATGTATCCTCTTAGTGATCCCTGGTACCCTATACATGGGAGAGTATCCAGCAGGGTTGATTGACGACAGGAGAAAAAGACAAAAAATCATAGCATGAAATGAAATTGCAGAGGAAGCAGAAACATGTGCACCTAATGTCCGCTAAGGCACGTGGGTAATGTACATGAAATCAGAGGAGGATCAGCATACTAGGTTATGCAACATGACAAGACGTGTCATGCCTGAAGTGACAACACGGTACGAGGTTTTAGGACACATTAAAATTATCAGAATTATGTCCAGTATTGTCATGGTCCCTATAAAAAGAAGTCTGCGGTGGCCTTTGGTTTAAACGTGCCATGTAGTAAAAGAAAATTTTGATCCAGCAGATAATCCAAAAATAAAGTTATCCTCGTACTTCATCACATGGACCAGGAGCTTCCAAATCCTAGGGATTACACCCCTATCCTCCATGAAATAAGTTTTGACGTTGGGCGGGTCTGCTATATGCAGGACGCCAGTAACATGAACCAGATTGTGGTCCCATGGCTAGTCGAAATGGTTAAGTTAGTTGTCAACAATCACACTAAACCTAGGGTCCCACCTCTTCACCCCATCGCTGCCATGAACAAGCTCAATGCTCTGGTTCACGTTGAAACATTTAGGTGTCTCGTCCGCTGGGATGGTGGTCCAATCCCTCACATCCCTTTAGGGCACTCATTTTCTGTTATGACTTTTGACACCACCTCCTTTTCTTTTGCCAAATATAGGCACAAGTTTGAGATGATTAGGGCTGACTACTTTGCGGATATGTGGGTGGTTTTTGGCTGTGAGTTCAAACTGGAGATTGCTGCTTACATGGCCGAAGAGGGGTACCATGCTAGTCACCATGAACCCTTACTCAATGGCCAAAATTTGGAGACTGTATGGGTATTTTGGAACCCATGGCGCCTTGATGTGGTATTTGAACGACGGATTGACAATGATCACCCAATCACTGTCAATGTCAGCCGCCATGACTACCAGGGATACCTACGAAAGGGAGTCGAGAAGTATTTTGCTGCATCACATCTTGCTACAACTATCACCGTTTCGATTAGGTTTCGTGCCCTTAATCAAGCCGAATGGGTGTCCCCGGGTGTCTATCGTTTCGGCATTCATCTAGTTTACTCCATTTCTTTACTGTAATGTAATTTCTTTTCCCTCCGTGAACGATCTCCTTGCTTTGGTCAGTGGTGGTAGTACGCTCCTTGCCGAGTGGAATCTTACTCTTTCGACGAGGTGTAGGTTGGGTTTATTTACATTTTCTACTCAGAAACATGTAGAATGCTTGAACACAACTGCCGTTAAAACTGGTGATTAAGGCAATTTTATTATTGCAACCAAGTCTTACAAAACACACCATAACTTATCACATACATAGTGCTCGAATTCACATCTTCATCACAACAACAAACAGAACAACACACATAACCATGCAAACAGTCTTAATCTTCCATAACGCATCCTTAAGCTCTCCAACTTCAGTGCTCAGCCGGCAGATTGATTGACACAGAGACAGAATCTCCCCTTGCTCGCCATGCATACTAGAGCTTTGGTGAACAGGCACCTGTCCAGCTGATTGGTTTGATGCGGCTCTCATGGCCCTAGAATAATCCTCGCACCATCCCTTGAATCCAATGCATTTATCCTGTAGAAACGATCTTCTTAGTTTATACAAAAGTAAGTCATTATGATGAAAAACATAGCTATAAATAATAAAAAAATACGCATAAATTTCCTTGGGCATGCGTAGTAGAACTTTTCAATATTTGCTCCAGATTTCTCCACTATCTTCACATTACAGTACAGGCCGCATGAACACAACTTGGGGGGCCAAGCACTTCCCATGGATGAACCACTATTGCTATGGGAATCCATTACAGTAGGAGTGGGATAACGATGATAGTTGGGTCCTAGATCACATCTTTTAAGGGTTATTCTGCCACATGGTCTCCCATGACACCAGGCACAATGACAAGTTAGGTCATTCAAAGGCTTGACTATCTATTTCTTTAGTTAAGGGTTATTCTCCATTTGCTATGGAAGTTACGGGGTGCTATAATATAAAAAGATGCTCACATAATTTTCAAGATATTTGCAATAATTGATTCTTAAATCAGCTACAATTACCATGACAATGGCCCATATCAATTAATTTTTATATGAATTGCACTAATTTATGTGAACAGCAATTTAATTATTATGTATTAGCAATGGTATATAAGTCTATAATTTTCCTTTTTAATCCATTTAAACTTTCTTGCTATGAACAACAGATACTTTGCTTATACCCTCTCTGCACTCCAGTGTGAATAACAATATTCACTTCAGCAAAGTCTTGACACGCAAATTCATCCAACTTCTACCACTTCTTTCCGTTGGGCCAATGGTCAAGCACACAAAGGCTCAATACTATTCTTTGTGCACACACAGAGTCTAAGATAACCACTTCCTATAATTACTAGAACATCATCCATTTTACATGGCCCATTCAAAACAAAACCATAAGGCCCATATGAAATTGTCTGTTCACTGGCCATATACATGAATGGCCAGTACATATCCATTTCAAAAAAAGGGAGCCCGGTTAACAAAAATAGTGCCTAACGATCTGAATCTAAGGTTGGCGCTACAGCTTAAAAAAAATTCATGCTGCTATTTTCGCAACGACATAACGCGCATCATTTTCATCCCGCGATCCCTGGCCCTGTTGCCTTCATCCAAGAACAAGTCAATTGCTATCTTCACCCGTTCTGTGTTCGAATCAACTGCAATAATCACATTCAAAAGAGAGTTATGGTTCCAAAAGTTTAAATATTTCAAATCATTTTTGGCATGCGTAGTTGAACAACCTCTAGTTGCAGGCCTTCCCAAAGCACGGAGGTCATCTGCATCAGCTTCATTGTGTACACTCCACAATCGAATCTACAAAATTCCAACGAGTTACTCAAACGATTTATTAGAATGTCTACCAGAATATTTGTCCCTTACTCACCCATTGGGCTGCCGAGGACACCAAGCAGGTGTTTTATACGCAAATCCCCCTATGTCATTTGAGTACCTTCCTGGGAACCCAAAAACCAGTGCTTCTTGAAGTCTTTGGCACTGCAGCATCCAGGGATAGTCAGATTTCTACTTATATGTTGACACTCTGCTTCCAAAAAAATTAAGGGATTAGATTGTTACCACTGCTGCTGTTTGCTCCATTCTAGCAAAGAGTCCATCCTCAACACAAGCTTTTCTTCCATATCCACAACTATGAGATACCAATGCACCTCGGCCCACATCATAGGAATGCAAATCTACACAATTTTTTCTGTAACTTGTTAGCAGTAACCAATTTAACTAACTTTGCTTCATAACTACATTGGGTAACATTACGCTTAACCTTTACACATTCCTCAATTATAAAACCTCCGCTGTCTGCCCAAATGAAAGTGCTTCGAGCTGAAAAAAATGCAGCAGATTGTAACATGTAATGTGCCAAGTGTTAACTAGCTACAGCTTGCTTTTTATTAACAAATTTCAAGATGTATGAACCGAGAAGTCAACTGGCAAATACCACGTTCTAAATCCAAACTTCTTTGCTTGCTCCCTTCGTGTAAACATGCACGCAAAGCAGGATATTACCTATAATTTGGTACATATGAGAAAAATTAATATCTTTCGAAGCTCAAGGGAACACCCACATATACTCTCTCTAGTTCTTACTAACCTGGGAATCAATTAAGCCTGCTGGGCGTAGTGTTCTCATTGCTTCCCGTGATGCCTTATGGGTCAAGATTTCAACAAGGATTGTGCTGTAAATGTGACCATCAATTCCGTCACTAACATAGCTATACGCCGTGTTCACACAATTGAGCTTTGACTTATCTTGGAGGCAATTTTTCATTCACAATGTACTCGAACACCTCTATGTCATACGATGACAATGCAACCCAATTTTCATTGCACATATCCACCTGCTGCCCCCTAGGACTGGCTTTCTTTGCAACTAGCGAACAAACCTGCAAACAATTCATTTACATGCTATGAGAGTCTGAAATAGGAATATCTTCATAAATCCACATTCTTTTAATTTCTAAACCTTTCCCATTCCAACATCATTGCCCCGTATCAAAGGGGCTCAGCGTTTTTGGCAATACACTTCCACCTCCTAACTCTGTTTGGTTTTTGGCAAGCTTGCTACGTGGCTGAGGTTTTGATGATTCATCGCTGCATCCAAGGCCTCTACTGACCCTTCGGCCATGCACCCTATTCTCTATTTTACTTTGGGAGGGATATCCGTCATTGCGATTACCGTTCTTCCCAGCCAGGTACTTGTTCATTGGAGAAGTGATTCCGTCGTCGCTGTCGCCCCTCCATCTCGAAGAGAATGGAAAAAGCTCTGATTCTTTGCCCGGTATGATTGGCTTATAAGGATGCTTCTTCAAAACGGGAGAAGCAGACTCTGCTTTTGTATGGTATTTCATGAAAGATTCACATTTCCATGACTCATTCATTGATCCATCTTTTATTGGTGCCTTGCCTCCCCTACCAATCTCTTCGGCACTACTGTTGGTCATTCCTTGCCCTTTGGTTAATAGCCTTACTAGCTCCGACTGATTGTCTCGGATTATCCCTTCGAGTCTAACAAAACAAGCTTCTAGAGTCATCTGGTTCTCTTTCAGCAGCATTAATTCTTCCTTCAATTCATCAACTCTGTTATCGACTACATGATTCTCTTTACATTCTTGTCCTTCACAATTGCTGGCCATTGCAAATCTCTCCATAACTACGCTCACCTGAAAAACCCCAATTCATCCCTTTATTTAAAACTATATTTTGAACAGGCGTTCTGCTACGGGAAGGGAACCAAATACATATAAGTGCCCAAAGTTTGGCAATTTTTTCATTCTGACCTCTTTCTTCGGTGTCTCCCCAGCATGGCTGTTCATTGCTATGCCATTATCAACCATATCCAACAAAATGTTGCAATTTCCCCATTTGTACTCCTGTGTTTCCTCCCTGAACCATATCAATGGTTACCAATCCTACCTCTTTTTCAAATTAATGTTTTTCCTATTTTTCAGATCACTTTTGTGCTTCACAAAAATGCATAACAATTCTATCTCACAACTAAGGATATGGGTTTTCTGCTCATACCTGTTACTGCCGTCTACTGACCCCATGCTCTTCGTCTCTCCCGATAGTCTGGATAGCTGCATTTTCTTAACACTTTTTCCTGCTTTCCGCTATCACTCCACGCAGATGTGCTCTGACTTGCCATGCAGCTTCAATGTCTATTCCTTTCCCTTCCTTCACTGTCGTTCGGTTGTATGCTTCTTATAAGCAAGTGATGGAAAAGAAGGTAAACCTAAGTTCGCCGCCTCATAAGCAGCTCTGGCCAAGGGAAGGGTAAATCAATTCTGACCTAAGGCCAAGTTGGCTGCAAGCTGCTACTGGTCTTCTGCTATTTCGTCTCCCAAACGAGTCACGTGACCTCCTCACCGACTACTAATACATTCCCGTTTCCCGGTTAAAGTCAAGCCATGCCTACTGTCTGGGGGTTTGCAACATCTTTTTCCCATTTTGCATTTGGGGCTCTTGTTAGTTCAGCCCACAGATCTTCGTCGATCCCCATGCACTTTGCTTTAATACAATTGTGTTAAAAACAGCCTTAACACATAGCAGATGAAGCCGTTGAAGAGAGGCATTATCATGCCAAACAATATGTTCTAGTTTCTACAATTTGATGAATGAGAAGAACGAGGACAGTCATTCTGACTTGCCCTGTCAATGTCAAAAATAAGAATTTTGCCTCTCTGCTGTCAGTATGCTAGACATTCTCTGTAGGTCAAAACTAGTCTTCATATAATCTTATCTTGATGGACAGCTCTCACAGTTGAACTATCACATAAACTGCTCTTTGATCAACTTCAAGGATCAGTGATTAAGAACAACTGGGCTGCTACCCTGACAGAAGATATTCAAGAGCTACTTAACTTGTTTCGCATGTGCTCCTTTTGTCGATTAAGAATAGAAAAGACTGATCTTAGTTGTACAACTAGTGCTTAAGCTTTGAGCAGTTTTCATGATGTGGAATGGGTCTGTCCTGCTCCATTGTGCTAAGATGCATCAACTGTAAGCTGATTGTTGAGCCTTTGCTCAGATTGTGCATGTATCAGACATAATCAATACAACTTATTATTTCAAAAGCAAAAAAAATCTTATTTTGATGGATATGCTTGTGTTCAAGAATGGAAGCAAATTTGTTTAAATCTAGCTTAGTCTTACCAAGTTATTCACTCTTATTCGGTCGAAGGGTGAAGTGCCAACAAGACGTAAGATTTGTAGTAGAGTTCAAGTGAATTTAGTGACTTGGAAATTGCAATCTGGTATTGAAAGACACTGGAGATGATCTCTTGGATTGTGATGGTCACCAACTCACCATTATTATTTTTCCTCCTACAAAACTTTGAAGAAACACAAAATTCTAGCCAGAGATAGAGCACAATGGGTCAGTTACAATTTGAGATCACCAAATGCTAAAACTGTGAAACACTTTGCCATTTTTCTTTGGATTACAACATGCTGATGTGAATTAACTCGATAGAACTAAAGGACATATGTGAAGTACCTACATAGAGTAGCTTTTTAGCAGTAAGAAGTCCATAGTAGTAATAAAATGAAAAAGAAACCAAAGGCCTTTTTCGCCTTAGATTTTACAAATCGAATCATAGAGAATAATCAAAATCAGTAAAAATTTCTATTTGGATGATTGTAGTTTTTTCAATCACTAAAAAAAATCTATGATCAGAATACAAAAAACAACTGAAAATATCATTAAGAACTGATTATTCATAACCATCAACATCTATAATCAGCTAAATTAATGAACCGAGAACAGGCTTTGATTTAGCCACAATAAGCTTCCCAACAATAGAATTTGCTCTTGAAACAACCAACTCCTACATAAATTACAAATACATCTGAATTAATTCTAGGAAGCAAATTTTTGGGATTTCAATTTGTCAGTTGGGAAAGGGGGCAACCGAAGAACGGCTTCCTCAGTCTCAATAGGGTCTGATCTCAATATCTGCAAAGAAACCAGGAAAGAAGGGAAGGTAAAAAAAAAACTCAAGTCAGTTTGAGCAGTTAAAAACAATAAGGGGAAAAAAAAAAGAATCAAAATTGACTTACTGGGTCTTTGAGAATTGGTTTAGTGTCATCAAGAGCAGGTCTAAATGGGGGTTTTTCCTGTCCCTTGGTTTCAGTTCCGCCATTGTTGCTCTTGCTCGAAGCCTCTGCTGCTGCTTTCTTCATTTTTTTTCCTTCAGTTCTTTTCCACTTTCTTTCTTGAATAATATTGCTAAGTGGTGGGTTTAATTAATAGGCTTTGGGCTACGTTTTTATTAATGTACAAGCATGGCTTGGCCCTTAGGTTACCTTTATGCACCCAACAACAGAACCTGAAAAAGTTTGGACCGTTGTGAATGGCCTTTTGGCTAACTAGGCTGAGCGGATCCAGTGTCCCCCAACCCCCCACCCCCCCCAAAAAAAAAAAAAAAAGAAAAAAGGAAGCTAATATATATAATAATTTGTCCTGACTTGGAAAAAATAAAATTTCTATTTTTTTTTAAAACCCTCCCACCCCCAATATAGCATGCTACTAGAGCATCCACCGAATGCCAATCATTTGCTGTGAGATTGTCAATGGTAGCATGGTTTTGCTTTTGAAATTGGACCCATTCAACTCCCCTACCATAAATTCAGGCATCTATCTAAATTGAATTGGTAAGTTCATTTGAACATCCACACAGTTGCAGAATACTTATATATATTTCATAAACTGCAGCTCTCAAAGATGATTTTCTGAAATTTGAACTCTTGAAATTTATATGAGATTTGTAAGAGAGACTATGGTGAAAAGTTCAATTCAAACTAAACTATACTTTCTGGTGTTAATCTTGGCACGATTTCAATACAGGATCTTTTGTTGAGCAGTTGGTACAAAAGATCCTGTAGAATTTAGGAAGATTCCACTCCCCCCCCCCCCCAAAGAAGGTTGGTATTAGTTGAATAGGTTGATCCCTCTTACACAAGCCAGAAATTGAAGATTACTATTTAAGAAATCAGCTCCTGCATATATATTCCACAAAATGAAGTTCAAACCGAAACAGTAAACATAATGAAATCCTGGAGGCTATGTCTTTAAGGGCTCAATATGTAATCTGACTGTAAACCTGTCTGATGATTTCATAGCTCTTAAATGATTCTGCAAATCTGCATCTCTGGATAGATAAATCCAATTGTTATTGACATCTTGATATTTGACCTCATAACTTTCACCACTCAGGTTAAGACGTTTCTTTACTGCATCTCTGAGTTGCATCAGTCCTGATGAAGGAGAGAGCTGAAACTTTATCATGACCTCTTTGTATGTTGCCTTTATAGTCATGAGGCTTTCATTTTGTTTTATCATAGCACGTGGCATATGAGGTGAAGCAGAAGTACCAACTTCCTCAGGAATCTGATTGGTACATGGCTCAACAGCAAGTCTGATTGTTTGGTTTTCCTGTGGTTTCATGATAGTCACACAATTATGCAAATCATGGTCGTTGGTCAATGGAAACCATTCATTGGGTTCAGCTAGATACTTGATGTCAAAGCTGGCACCACTTAATTTGAACTGCTTCATGACTTCTTTTTTCAGTTCTATCAATTTTGAAGAAAGGGAGAGCTGAAACTCTACAGTCTCCTCTTTATAAGTTGCCTTTATAGTCATGATTCTCTCCTTCTGCACTGGAGTTATCTGCAGCACAGGGCAACCAACAGAACCTCTGGAACTTTCAAGGGGTTGATTCTGAGTAAGCTCAAGAAGAACTTTGACTGTATTCTTCCTTTGTGACATGATATCAGACATCAATTTCTGCAAGTCCACATCATTGGCTACTAAAATGCAGTTATTATCTTCCTTTTGATACTTGATCTCAAAACTTCCACTTGTCAAATTTAACCTCTCTGTGACTTCTTTCTCAAAATCCATCATCCCCGATGAGAGAGAGAGCGGAAACTTAATCATGTCTTCCTTAAATGATGCCTTTATCATAATTGTGCCTTCATTTTTTGGTGCTGGTGGTGCCTTTATACTCTCGCTCTGCACTGGAGTTATCTGCAGCACAGGGCAACCAACAGAACCCCCAGAACTTTCAAGGGGTTGATTCTGAGTAAGCTCAAGAAGAACTTTGACTGTATTCTTCCTTTGTGACATGATATCAGACATCAATTTCTGCAAGTCCACATCATTGGCTACTAAAATGCAGTTATTATCTTCCTTTTGATACTTGATCTCAAAACTTCCACTTGTCAAATTTACTGTGATCTCAAAATCCATCATTCCACAATGATATCATAATTGTGCCTTCATTTTTTTTGGTGCTGGTTTTCTGCACTGGAGTGCAGCACAGGGCAACCAACAGAACCCCGAACTTTCAAGGGTTGATTCTGAGTCTCAAGAAGAACTTTCTGTATTCTTCCCATGATATCAGACATCAATTTCTGCAAGATTGGACTAAAATGAGAGAGAGCGGAAACTTAATCATGTCTTCCTTAAATGATGCCTTTATCATAATTGTGCCTTCATTTTTTGGTGCTGGTGGTGCCTTTATACTCTCGCTCTGCACTGGAGTTATCTGCAGCACAGGGCAACCAACAGAACCCCCGGAACTTTCAAGGGGTTGATTCTGAGTAAGCTCAAGAAGAACTTTGACTGTATTCTTCCTTTGTGACATGATATCAGACATCAATTTCTGCAAGTCCACATCATTGGCTACTAAAATGCAGTTATTATCTTCCTTTTGATACTTGATCTCAAAACTTCCACTTGTCAAATTTAACCTCTCTGTCACTTCTTTCTCAAAATCCATTATCCCTGATGAGAGAGAGAGCGGAAACTTAATCATGCCTTCCTTAAATGATGCCTTTATCATAATTGTGCCTTCATTTTCTGGAGCTGATTCTGCAGGGAGAGAAACAGAAGCAGTGTCTTCATCAGGAGGTAAATCAGAACGTGCTTGGTCTCTATTATGTGTTCTCCAATTGTGGTTTTCAAATCCTCTTACATCTTTGTGAGAAAGGGAACAATCAGCTTTTCTTTTCTTGGTCAGCCTATCTATGCTATGCTCTCTGCATAACTGTTTTTCTTCATGTCTGGTAACTGCAAAAATATGAAGTTGAATCAAGATTAGTACCAGGTGATCTTGTAAGCCATAAAAGTAAATCAACAATCCAGTCGTACTGAAAGCTAGTTCCATATTCAGGTTAGCAAGCTCACCATCAGACATACACTCAGCATCTTTAAGTTGCCTTCTTGACTGGTTTCTGAGAACCTTCAATTCTGGTGCCTTTACCATGTCTTCATTATTTTGAAGAAAAACAAGATTGTCCTGTGTTTGTATAGTCTTACCTTTGTTCTGTGAGAATCTGAGCAAAGGTTGAGATTGAGCTGCACTCATTTCCAAAGATTTATCTAGTCTATCAAGTTTAATTGTATTCAAAGGTATATCTGCCCCCAGTTCTTGTACAGATGCAACGTTGAAACTTTGAAAGTTCTGCTGTACTGCAGCTAAAAGAGAGTTCAAAAGGGTCTGTGGTTTCCAATAGAAAGCTTGGTAGGGGAACAGAAAAAACTCTAGCACATAAACTTCATTTCCTGTGGATCTACTTTGCAGACAGACAGCAAAAGAGCCAGTTAGGTTAACTTTGCGTGCACTAAGGACTAGGGGGTAGTCATCAATACTCAACTGCTTCACATCTTTGCAGAAGCATGAAGTACGAGACACAAATGTGCTCCAGACAACACTTTGTCCTTTCTTTAAGCCAAACTGAATGCAATCCTTTTGGAAGGAGGAAAACTTCTTGACCAACATAACAGAACCCTTTTCACTTGTGCGCATGATACTTTCATTATGGTTCTCTCCAGTGCTGGTGAACCAGGTCTGAGCAAAAGGTATACAGTGTGCATGACAGAATGCATTCAAACCCTTCTCAATTCGACTGAGATTAAAGTCATGCTGAGAAATCTGCTTCAGACGTTATCAACAAGAAAAGGAATCATACAGTATGAACAGTGAACTCAGCAATAAAAGAACTTAACTGATATATATGAAAAAAATGTCGCTAGAAGCAGTCACCACTTACTCTTTCCTTGCAAAGTGGCGAATGTGCATCAGAAATCCTCAATCCTACGGCCTGGAGGAAAGAATATAACTATCACCATACATTTTTGAGATGTCATAGTGAAATAATTCCAGAAATTGGAATGAAATTTTCTATTAACACTTGTAGCATGCAATGCAGGTAAAGATGACAACTCTACGACCAGATTCAACTGTAAAAGAACCCAACAAGAAAAAAAAGAAGTCCTGACATTCTGCCAATCTTGCTTACATCAGGACTAACACAGAAGATTTCCTAGCTGATGACGTAAAGCTGAAATGCTTTTGCTATTTAAGGACAAGTTCTTGTGTCCCACACTAAAAGGGGGATCTTCACAGGATCATCATGCCAGCCATACAGCATAGTAAGTGAAACATAAACAAGTCAAATAGAGGGTTCTTGTCCTTCACGTGAAAAGTTTTCCAACACCATGAGTTACAGCTCAAACTTCATGGGACCTGACATTTAAAAGGTTTCAACACACATAGATCATAGCTTAGACTTGGATAATTCATTGATTTAGTTCAAACACAAGAATTCATAAGAATTTTCACTATCATAGAGCTCAGCAGAAGCTACGCCACTTCAAATATCTTCCACTTTCAAGCCAGAGATGTCAATTATGCACAATATATATATATATATATATATAGCTTCAGCTCAGAAAAACTTTTATTATTTGATGACAGTTGATATTTCACGATATGTGTTAGCACAGTTCCAAGAAGGCCTACAGCTAATGCATCTGAAAATAAATCTGTAACTCAAGAAGCACTGATTACTTAAACTGACAGAACTTTTACAATCTTTTTGGCTTCTCGATGTCATCAGTGACCTGAGCATCTTGCTGAAACAATTTTTAAGGACATGAAAATAATGGAATTTGATGTCAACCTTTGTGAAAGAGCAATTAGTTAATTCTTTTGAATAAACATATTATTTGCAGGCAGAGAACAAAAGAAGCAATCATCTTTCTGGCACTTTAATTTCTAAAGAACAAGGAGATACAAAACAAAAAAAGCTCAAAAGAGAAGCTTTTTCCCTTTGCATCCAAGACCAAAACATATACTACAAGAAAAATTAGCAGGTTTTTTGAGCAAAATTTACAATAGAAGCACAATTTCCGTATGAAGAGAGGAATTAACCATCCTAGTACTTTATCCTTGGTGAATAATAAGCCCAGCTAGAGATCGAACCTTGAAAGCATCGTTAACTTTTCCAATTGCATCAGTAAAGTAATAATTCCCATCCCAAGGAGTAATCAGCTCAAGCACACAAATACATTGATCCCCAGCTGACTCAAAAACTGGCAAAGCCATGTATCCATTTACACCACATCTAGCAGCAGCATCCCTCAGTTTAAACTCTTTAGATGAGTAACAACACACATATGGACTAAATTCTGGAACCCCATTCCTGAAAACACGTTCAACAGGGCCAAGCTCTTTTTCACAACCAAGATCATATTTCTGTTCCAAACATAGAGTTCTATACAAACAGAGTCCGTTGGTTAGCAGATTAATACCAAAAGGAAGGTCTGAGGTTACAAGAGGTTGCTGGGATGCCTATTGTTTGGGCATCCACAATTGCACTAAAGCGGGGAAGTGAAAAATATCCAAACCCTCAAGTGCAGATTTGATCTTCTCTTTGATTGCTGCAATCCCTTTGTTGTTGTTGAATTGTATAGGATGATCTTGGCTGCAGAAGATTATAAGATGGAAGATGGAGTTCTGGCCCGACTGAGAAAGTTGACTTGGCATGAGACGGATGAACTCAGAAACTGAATACCTTCCTCTAAGATCATCACCATGGATGAGTAAAGACTGGTTTTTTTCCATCTTCGAGATCTGGGATTGCATTTGCTAGCTTCAAGAATTGCTCTTCAAAGCCTCTCTGTCTAGGAAATTAAAAAGCTTGATGAAGGGTTGGTGGTTATGCAGTGTTCCATAGGAGCAGGATTCCAAAAAGGGTTCAAGAGCTCATCCATGTTGTAGCTTCTGCCTTCTGTGTATATATAGTGGGATGCAAAGAGGTCAGAATGGTTCAGCAGGTCAAGTTCGGAAAGACACAAGCACAATGACTCCATGACAATGACACTCTTCGCGGTCAACATTTTCCAAAGGTGTGAGAAGTCTGCAAAACTCTCTACTACTACTTGATAAAATTTATCTCCTTTTTAATTTGTAAACGACAAATCTATCTATAACTTGGTTTATTCTTGATTGATTGTTTTAAATAATTATAAATTCTGATTTTAGATAATCAATTTTTGTTATACTGTCGGTTGTTGTTAGTCTGATTATAGATTGTTTAATGGTACAAAAATTAAAATCTATAATTGCTCATTGAGAAGTTAAAATTTATAATCTATGGGAGAGTAATTTTTACTAATTCTAATTAATTCCTATAATTAGATTTTATGAGCAAAGGAGAACAAGGCCATTATCAAATTCCCTGACATCTATATGACCTCTAAAATGGAAAAGGCCTAAATAGGTCACCATTCCTCAACTAAGCAAACGAGAACAAGGTCATTATCAAATTCCAGACATTATATGACCTCTAGAATGGAAAAAGTCTAAAATATGTCACCATTCCTCAACTTTTTGAAAGAAAATCTAAGAACATGTCTAGATTGCTATTTTTTAAAGTTTTTGTGAAAAATTATATTTGATTTGATGTATGTGATATAAAAAAGATGGTCAATTTGAAAAAAATATATAAATATAAGTAAGGTAAAAAGATGATTGATTTGATGTATATGAGATAAAAAAATATTGATTGCTGTTTTTTAAATTTTTAAAAAATTATATTTGATTTGATGTATGTGAGATAGAAAGATGAGCGATCTAAAATTTTTCTAAAAAAAATACTATAGCAATATAAATATTAGTGAGGTAAAAAGATGATTGATTTGATGCATATGAGATAAAAAGATTTGGATTGCTATTTTTTAAAGTTTTTTGTAAAAAATTATACTTGATTTAATGTATGTGAGATAAAAAAATATTGATCTGAAATTTTTTAAAAAATATATTGTAGCTATATAAATATAAGTGAAGTAAAAGACGATCGATTTGATATATATGAGATAAAAAAATAATTGAAAAATATATCCAAACAAAAACTTTCTAATAAAAAATAGCTTTCCAAACAATGCATGAGATGAGAGAGAGACGTCCTCCTCCATCCTCAAAATTTAGCTTCAAAGAATTTTCACACATTCAATTCATTACCGAGAAGAATCAAACTGTAGATCTCTTTTGAGACCCTTTCAGAATTTCTTGTTATGATTACACTAACTTGTATGTTGTGTGCTTCAGCCGATTGCTGGCTCCCAAGGCTGGCATTAATTTTGTCAAAGATATGAAGTCTCAGACCAAATGCTGATCACAGATTACACCAAATTCAGGCTCCAATTCGTTAAGTTTACATTGGTCCTCATCAAGAACGGCAAAGAAAATACAAAATCAGTGTCGTAGAAGTCTGATGATTTCCCGCCATCTTGAGACCCTGTTACAGTTTTGAAAAAGTAGTAGTCATCTTCTCCAACTGCAGTCTTTTGTAATAAAAACAGCTCTTGATCATCAAGAACACTTCTTTTCTAGACTTATACTGGCCTCGTCTTTAATATCACTACAGGTTTCGAGAGAAGTCTTTGAGAAATCGCCGGTTACACCATCACTTTTTGCTTGGAATACACTGATTAAAGGTTATTCAAAGAGCTCATTACCATTAGAGTCAGTAAAATTGTTCATTAATCTTCAAAGAACTGGGATAAAACCCGATAAATATACGTACCCTTTTGTGCTCAAAGCTTGCGGGCGTTGTTCAATGGTTGGAGTAGGTGGGACTCTGCATTCAATGGTGTTGAAGATGGGTCTTGATTGGGATTTACATATATGCAATACACTGCTCAGAATGTATGGGGGGCTTAGGCTGATTGCGTATTCGAGGGAAGTGTTTGACGAAATGTCTCAAAGAGATGTGGTTTCTTGGAGTTCTATGATTGCTGCTTATGTTAATTGGTACGTCATATCCTTAATCAGTTCTAGTTCTTTTATTTCCTCCTTAATCGTCTCAGCAATCATGCTGAGGGTTTGTAGTTTATTTTTGAAGCAGCTAACTTCATTTGCAGTCAGTCGGAGTGGTATGTTCATGGTAGAAAACCCAACCACGGAGTGTACTTTGTCTGTGGGAAGGGAAGAAGAAGTAAAGGGGAGCAGAAAATATTTTGGATTATGGAAGTCAGACTTCTTAGTTGACTTTGTACCTTTGGACATCTGTTAAGATTAATGATGTTTTTTAGCTTCCACTAACAGAGGCAATAATTGACTAGACAACATGCAGCACAAAATCCATTGAAAGACAATGACTTGCACGTAGGTTGGATGTGGTCCAGTTGATCTTGTAGTACTCGGCTCATGCTCTTCGTTCTTTCTTTTGCTTTGACTCTCTGCTAATTCAGGCAACAGTATATGTTTTAACTCTCTGACAACTTGTTCAAGCTCTATTAGTCAAGATATACTTTTACATGGTTATAGAGTATATACAACTTATTGCATTTTCAATTGCACTACCAAAAAACATTAGTATACTATCTAGCTATTAAGAATTTAAGATGAATGCTTCAGGTATATGGCGGGAAAAAGCAGTAAAATATATTCTACTTTTCCAAGTGAATGAGTCTCAATCATATTAACTGCAGTATCTTATATGATGTTTATCATATAAAGGCCTAACAATTCTTCTCTAAGACTCTTAATGGACTTAAGAAATGCTCCTTCAGTTCATTATGTTATCTAGGTTTGAGGTGCCTTATAACTTGTATCATAGATATGATCACCTTGTAAAAAAAACTTTCTTCAACACTTTAGAGGTGAACCCGTTCTATTTGGCTTGATGAAATAAGTGCTAGACATCCTTGAGAAATTCTATGGGCACTTATTGCAGTCTTCTTGTGAACTTGTGCTGATTCTTGGTCTCGAAATGATAATCGAAGTGGTGGAATGGAATCTGATGATGTTCTTGACCATTCAGGATTCTCTTCTACTTCCTTTGTATGTTTTAGCATGTAATTAAGGCATTGTTTCCAATATTTTAACGTTTCATAGTCTTAAAGTTATTTTTTGACTTATGAGTTGACTTTTGAATTATTACAGCAACTGTCCTATGAATGCTATAACTGTTTTCCAAGACATGATCATCCAACATGAGAAGCCAAACTCCATCACTTTGGTTAGCCTGCTTGCTGCATGTACTCGTCTTGTCAATGTCAAGCTAGGAGAATCCATTCATTCCCACATTCTGACTAATGGCATTGGATTGCCTGTTGAACTGGGAACTGCTCTTCTTGAGATGTATGCAAAATGTGGGCGCTTGCTGGAAGCATTCCGTATTTTTGATTCAACAAACAATAAAAATTTGGAGTCTTGGACTGTCATGATCTCTAGCCTTGCAGACAATGGCTTTGGGGAAGAAGCTATATCATTGTTTTCGAAGATGGAAGAAGCTGGCCTGCAGCCTGATAGCAAGTCATTTTCTGCTGTCCTTTCTGCATGTAGTCACATGGGTCTTGTTCATGAGGGAAAAGATTATTTTGATAAAATGGTAAAGGTTCATAATATCAGGCCAACCATGGAACATTATGGTTGCTTGGTTGATATGTTTGGTCGTGCTGGAGAGATTGAGGAAGCATATCAGGTTATGAAAAGCATGCCTATGGAGCCTAACTCTGTTGTTTTGAGAAGTTTCATCAGTTCATGCAGAAACCATGGCCATATTGTTTGTGAAGATAAAAATCTAGAGCAATTTCTCCTTAAAGTAGAACCTGATGTTGGAGCAAATTATGTGCTTGCAGGCAGTATGTGTTCTCTTTCTGGCTCTTGGAGTGACACTAATGACCTGAGGGTATCTATGAAACAAAAAGGTTTAAAGAAGGTTCCAGGGAGCAGTTGGGTGCAGCTGTCTGGTGCCTAATCCCAGGAAACTGGTAAAAGGCCATAAGGTACTTTGGTTCAGATGGGTTGAGACTTGCTTGCTGGAGAATGGATGAAGAACAATTTGCTCGTTAGAAAGGTTTGCTTGGTAACAATGATGTCAAGAGGAAGGTTTCTGTTCATGAAGTCAAGTTATTTTAATTTGCAGGTGGGAGTCTTGGAGTTTAAGCTAATTGTGGAAGAGATGACCGTTGTTTTTAGATGCACATGGGTTACCTTCCTGCAGGAAATCTTCTTTAAAATTTGAGGCCATTGTGGTTCTAGCAAATGTAGTATGGATATTTATTTGTGATGAGTTTGCCAGCAATTGATTAAATATACTGTTGATCATTGGAGTTGGGAATCGTTAGAGCACTGCATTATGCAGAAGTTTTGCTTTTGCAGCTCAGTGGCTGAGCCAATTAAGTTGTAACAGACTGCAAAGCAATATTGTCTTTGGTTTCATACAAAACAATTACAACAGACAAGAAACTACAAGTTTCTGCGTGAACACAAAAGAAAAGTGGAGGATTCTCGATTTTCATGCAAAATACGAGATGATATAGGCCCGAACTTCAGTAATACAAATTTCAGCATTATTTGACGTTTGGATGCACATTTTGTGCCTACTGCTATTTTGTCTCATGTGGTCAACTGCCTAAGAGGTTTTTCCGGGAGTGAGGTTTTTAAGGGTGTGGATCATTTACCTCGTGCCTTTTTGGTTTGGTTATGGATGCACCTGTGCCCTAGATGTAGTTACGTTTGATGTGATGCTATGTAAATATAGTACTAATTATCTTGATTTCAAAATCGTGTAAAAAGCTGTGATATGGTGGGACTGCTCTAGACTTTATGTTCTTCTAGAATTAGTGTTCATTCAGTTTACTTTTCTTCTTAGGGTTGACAAGATGGATTGGTTGGCAGTGGTAGATGAAGTGGCAGTCACAGCAGGCAACTATTTCTTGCTCAAAGCTGCATGCCAGCACGACTAGATAAACGGTGTAGATGTTTAAAGAACAATGAGATCATTTGTTAGAAAATGCTTTCACTTCTAATGGATCTAATTCTAAGAGAACTTTTGCTCCCAGGATATGAAATTAAGGTACTATTTTCAGCTCATTCATTTGATTTAAGCATTTGCAACCACGATAAGAAGCATGATAAAGCTGACCTTGTTTGTTTAGTTGCTGATTGTCTATTTGGGTAACTGGTTCTCTAAAGTATGCTGACAAATGGACCTAACTTTTGTAGGTTAAGAGGCAATGTCTTGCTTGGACATCTGAACAAGAACTACTTTCAGGTTGCAGAGCTCTTATATTTATCCTATTTTGCACGTCTGGCTTAGTTGGTTTACCAAGTTTTGATAACAGTTGTAGATTAACGTCAGTTACTGGAGACTACTTTCTAGGTATCTAAAACATTCTACTACATGCCAGCTTTGAATTGGCAAATTAAGTTTACTCTTTTCTGTTGGTTCTCTAAGGTTAGGAACCTTCTTTTTCAGCATTCTCATAGAGCAGTATACAGTTTTAATTTAGAGGTCAGGCTTTTAAGAGATGCTAATCTGACCTATCGCTGACAATTGACATAGAAGTCGGTCTTGATATCTAATCAATCTAGCCTCCATGATGGCATCCGTGATAAAGTATTTGCTGAAATGGGGATTACATTTGATATTGGTGTAAGAACTGCTTTCATTTTCTGAATGTTGCACGTTATCTTAGTTTGGCAGCTGGTCTTGTTTAACCTGTGAATTTATATTACAACTTGGAGCATCTCTTTTGACTTTCATTGCCGCAGATTTAACAGCCCTTTGAATGTATTTTTGACTGGTGACGGTCTACAAAATTAACCTCAATAGCTACTCTATTATAAAAACCATTCTGAATCTTCATTCACATTTAGATTATGTTATGGAGGTCCCAACACCTAGGTATCCTTCATAGAGTAGTCAGTTACTTTGTCCAAGAATGGCTCAAACGAAAATCACATGTATGAAACCTGTGCTAGTGTCAGAGTTCTCTATTATTTTCAGAGGACAAAAGAGCAGACAAAAATGGTCCCCTTGTACCTCAAGTTTTTCGTTTGATGCCAATATTGATTAATCTACTGGCAACCAAAATGATGTAATCCTTATAGTTTGGAGATTGAAGTTAGACTGACTGGTTCCAAATGGTTCAAACTTAATGCTGAAATTCCCTTCTTGATTTTTTTTTTTCCAAGTTACCTTGGAGCCACATTGTAGTTGCTTAAAAGCAGTATTAGGAGACACAACACAATTAATAATAGCAGATAAACCACATCTCAAATCCCCCCCCCGGCCTCCTTACAAATTTCGACTCTCCAACTCCAATTCCTCCATACTTCTCTGAATCTGTAAAATGGTTGCTCATGTTTATGCATTGGCATATTTCTCTTCTTTTTATGATTTCAATTTGATTTCCCTTAAGTTTCCTCTTATCGTCAATAAGACATTGATCTAGTGATCAACATTAAAAGTTCTTGTTCGGGTCTCATTAAATGTGAACTTTGTCTATATTAATTATAGTGTTGATAACTTCGCTGGTTGTTTGCTATCATCCTACTATTACTGGGCTAGTAAACTGTAGTGTTACTGTAATTTATAGTTACTACTGTGGGTTACTTGTACTCTTGTTAAAAAGAAAGTTACTCTTATCCAATCTTTTAACAGGCCAACAACTTAATTAACTTATCCAAATTAACTAAATAAAAATTTGACAGCAATAGGGCAGAGGGAAAACGTATTCAAACTTACTGAGACTGTCCCATGTGCTTGCTCTAGTACTACGTACTTTATATGTTTACCCTACACTAAAGCTTTCAGGTTCATCATTTGTCTTTGTCTCTTTGGATCCTCTTAATTTCTCTTAAAGAGATAATTTACACCATGCTTGTTGGACAAGATTTTGCTCCAAGTCCCAATGATCTTTAGAGATCCAGGTAAAGTCCGTTTTAACCAATTAGAATAGTTAATTATGATGATCTTTTTATGTTCTTGGATAACTAGTAGATTAATTAATCATGACTCATATGACAAAGTGCATTTGTTTAGACAAATAAGTGTATAATTGATTTTTTTTTCAGTCCCAACTTTAACCTTGTTTTAACTACTAATTTTTGTAGGGTGATTGTTTTAAATTCTTTAAAATGGATATTGATGTTTTTATAATTAAGATAAGCGTCAGAAAACTTTGACTAATTTACTTTTTTTTTTTTTCAAATTTTGATTTGAGCAACATACACATGTGATGATGAGAAAAAACATTCTCACAAAAGGCACAAAACCTAAAACATTGAAGTGCAATTATGCAGTGCTACACATAAACAAAACAACTTACATCCCTTGAACAACCCGATTCTTAACCTTCTCAAAAAAAAAAAAAAAGGGCGAAGAAGAAAAGGGAAAGAAAAGAAGAAAGAAAAAAACCCAAAGCAGGTTGGGATTTAAACTTCTAATACTGATGAACATTAAACATTTACACATGAGAGGCCAAATTCTGCTAGCCCTCAACCCAAATATTGCACTGGAAACTAAAAATGAACAAGAAACTAGTGTCATACCATACAAACCACTAAACAACTACCACTACCAGTATAACACATATTTATCTTCTGCTAAATAAGGGGAACCAACGTTCTTGGAAAGAAGTATGGTGAGAGATCATAAATATGAGAAACATGAGCAGAAGTGCAACCCCAAGTGGAGATCCTCCAACCCTGTGAAATGAATCCTTCTCCGGTAAAGATATCACAAATGGAACCCTTTCTGAATCTTCACTTAATAGCCAGTGCACAACAAGGAGTAAAACCACAGGAAAAATCATCAGCACAAGCTTCAGCTGATACATCATGTCCTCATACCTGGACTCGTAGTTGATGTACCATGTGAATACCAAGAACAAGAAGACCACGACCAAGAAGAAGAAGAAGTGAATGGGTAGAGAAAGGTACTGCAGATAATCGTAGTATGAATTGTTATAGTATCTTGCCATATTGGTGGTTGATTCTAGAGCTAGCTAGTGGTGTTGTGAGGATTTGGATGTCTATTACAATGAACAGTAATGTAGCTGAGATGTGCTAGAAAGCTAGTAAGGTGATGGTGTGTTGTATTGTGGATCCAAGTGTAGTAGTGCTTAGGGAGAAATGTTTCCAAGTAGGGATTGGTTTATATAGAGGAGGGCATCATATCTTAGGACCACCAAAAATGCTACTTAGTAAAAATTAAGGCCTGACGTGATAAAAGGATTTCTTAATATCATACAGTTGACTAGATTAAGTTACTACACTTTGATTAAGTTTTCGTCCAAAATAGGTATATACAATAAAAAAAGAAAGATAGTTTGATAAGAAATGATTTTGGTGTCACTTTTCCATAAAATAAACATATTTCACAAAGTATGTGCAATTAAAAGTGTGCACGACAAATATATTTTACACTTTTCATAGCACGGTTTATTTTTTATTTTTTAATGTTATGCTTATCTTGTTCTTTGGCCAATAGAGATACACCAGAATTTGACTTTATATAACAAAAAAATTAGAACAAGGAACTGGGAAGAAAGTGGGATATCTTAATTGTCCTTGAGGTACTATAGATTTGCATTTCCAGCTATGGATATAAAACCTTAAACAAAGTACTTTCTTAAATAGTACTTAATTATTTGGCATCAGTTGATTTACTGGTATTATTTCTTGATCAAGACAAGACTTTAAAGAGTCCTTTCTTGGGTCATAGTGATTCAACTTTTTTGAGATGGATATCCAAAGTCAGGATGCTTCCAAAGGCTGTGTAGGGTTTCAATGGCATATATTCTTTTCGTCCACAGTTTCTGATCAATGCAATGATGCCACGTATAACCGACCATTGACACTTACATGGGGGATTGAGAAGAATAATGTAGAAAAGGTATAGGGTTTAGTGATGGGTAAAGTGGAATATTTATTTGAAGGTGAATAAAACAAGTTGGTCCGCTTTGAAAACCCTTTATCTTTCTCTTTTTTTTCCTTCCCTTGGTCATAAAGCAGTTATCTCCTAGTATTAACTGTTCTTAGAATCCTTGCAATTTGCGTTGTTTGGATTCTCATTTTTTAAGAAATTTTTTTTACGTTTTTGATGAACATATTTTCTAATTATGTTTTTAATTTATATACATTAAATCACTACAATACATTTTTATATACTCTAGAAAATAACAATCCATGTAAAACAAGTTTCGTATGCAATGGAAGCAATATATGAGATTGTCATGTATTTTCCTAAGGAAGCCATTTTTCTCCTGTTTTAAGAAATAAATAAAAAGATGTTAGTATTCATGTACTTGGAATAGTCATCAGAGTATATTATTGGTGAAAAAAAAGAAAAGCTAAAGAACTTGAATAAATACTTCATTTATTCTTCCTTTCTCCTTTTGTTTTTCCATCTTTTTTGAGCTAGACTGTCTAGACACTTGCACCAGTCATTTGGTTGTTAATCCTCTAGTTAATTGTCCTTATGTTATCTGATGGATTACCACCTTAATCATTCTTAATTGACATAATAGGTGCTTTGACTACAAGAAAGTGGTGTATCCACAGCTCAGCACTAAATGGTCAGCTCAGCACTAAATGGTCACTTCAAATTGAACTTTCTTTGCTACTTCATTCGACCTGACAATTTGTGATATGAGGATGAAGACATATTTGATGTTATAAACGTTTGCCGCAAAAGGTAATTTAGGATAGTCTTTTTAGCTATATATATGGCTCAAATTCTTTTTTCACACCCTGCAAAAAAAAAAATTTTTTTTCACAAAAGACTGGATGTATAGGATGTCATTTTTAAATAAATTCAAATACTATATTTACACATATGGCTTATATTCAGCTCCACTTATATAAAAAAAATTTTACGCACTATAAAAAAATATTTAGGAAAATATTACAATCCTTTCTAGATACAGTATCCAATGATTCAAATCCACTTGTAACTTTACCAAATTATTCAGTGATTTAAACTCTTGAAATAATCTAAGAGTTGATAACTTTTATTCTATATCCTAAGACGAATTTTATCTTATCGGTATGATATTCAAAAGGAACCGTGGAAGTCTTTAAAAATTTAATCTTGCATACATTCTATCGTTACTTACAAAATGATAATGCACATAAAGGAAACAAAAAATTTAATGCAATGAGCCCAAGGTTAAGAATTGCAGTAGGCATGTATGGGTAGGCCCATTTATTATTACATTTGTTGAGTATGAAATGCTATTAGCCCATATAGCCCGGCACATTAGTATCGGGCTGGATGCCTCGAATTCCGGTGTCCTGTTTGAGGCCTACCCAAATTTCTGTGGCTGATAATTGACGAATTATGTCCCTTGCCTGGCCACTTGGGCACTTAATCGAGAAACCGGACAGAATTTACGACGTGTCCTTGAGGCTGCAAATACATATTACAAATTGGAATTATAATCTTCTCCACTAATCCAATTATTAGAATCTCCTGCTGCGTTTTTTAATTTGTTTTAATACACACATATATATAAAAAAAAATAATCTCACTCAGGTTTGATTTAAGTGCGATTGTCCTAACAACTGGCTTTCCATGTTAAAAAGAATCTTTTATTTTTGTTTTCAAAATTAAAATAAAAGACTTAGATCGAGTCAGTCTGATAAAACACGATTCTTCTCATACCATCTATTGTATAGAAGAAGATTCTAATATGACATATTTAATGTGTTAGTATTTATTTTTTGTCGATCCTTCCATTTATCCCTTCCCTTTACAAACTCGCAGTCTCCCCCTAGATGAAGGGGGTACCAAAAGGTCTCACCTTAAATGAAAAAAGAGAAAGTACATTTTTGTGTAGATTATTCTTTACCAAAAGGCTGTAGAATTTATGGGCATTTGAATCTAGATTGTAAAAGAAATTTGGATAAATTCTTTGTTTGATGGTTTTCTTCATCCATTTCCAATAAATTTTTACATACGTATGGATCCCAGCTAAAAGAAAGTTCTGATGCTAAACCTAATTCAAGTCATATTGTTCTTTTGAAGTCTACTGTAATAAATGAATGAATGAATGAATGAATGAATAAATAAATAAAGATTCATCGTTCAATTAATCAATTTATGATAAGCAGAAGACTACAAGCTAAGGACAGCATGTGAGATTCTGAATTCGGCACTATGAAGTCAGACACACATAAATTCACTCATCATGAAGCTTTTAGGCCTCACAAGTCAAATTTGTTTGTGGCTAAGAAGCAAAATTTCTGCAATTTAGGACAGTGATGTAGCTCCAATCGCATTGGATGATTTTCATAATTTATTAATAAAATTTACTTTTTATAAAAAAAAAATGAAGCAAAATTTCTGCAAAATGGTCAAAGTCTTTATGATTCTGGTAGCATTTTGCAGCCACTTTTCAACTTTGCCCGCAATGGCAAATGAAGATTATGATTATGCAGCTGCTAATTTGGGCTTCATAGCTGCTCCTGTGGTTGTGACCAATGGGTATCAACAATGCATCAACATCCTTCAACTTGGCCATGGATCATCATCATTACTTAGCATTGGGATAATTGGATCAGCAACACATTTCAGTGCATATATGTGGATTTTCATCATTTAGAACTTGGATTAGCAACACACTTCTTCGGCATAATCTCCTTTAGCTTATGTAATTGTATGATCCAAGTCTAAAATGGACTGCTTATTTCATTAAACAAGAAAAAGGAATATCTCATCTAAGCCTTCCAACGATCTGATTGGCAACTTAGTAAGACCAGCGATCCAGTTTAGTGCCAACCAATCTTTTTCTAGTACTCCATAATCTTTATCTTCTCTTGGGTAAATCACACTAACCTTCCCTTTATATTGACTTGGCAATTTGCATTAAAACTTCTGAATGTTTATAAATGGTTTTTTAGGGAATTATGATCCATAAGGATGAGACCACTCATCACTATAAGAAAAATGAACATCAGTGACAACAGCCTTTCGTCACAACATAAAAAAAGAGTAGTTAGAAAAGATATTTATGGATGGCTCTTGAAGTCATCAAAGAGTCGTTAGTATATCTCCGTCGATAAAAATAAATAGTGACAACACCTACTTATCATTAAAGATATCCACAACTACAGTACTAATCATAAGGATATCCACAATTACAGTGACAACAAGCTGTTGTTACTAATAAATGCACTAACTTCACTCACCACACAGTCTAGTTGTAAAGGAAAAGTAGGAGTAATAGCAATGACATTCAAAATATCGTCACTAATTTATTCCAAAATAACTCCCACCTTCTTGGATCTTGTTGGTGGGAACACATTTGTGATGATAAATTCAAGTCATCACTGATTGGTTAGCTGGTTTGCTCCCGTGAGGCATTTATGATGACTTCCCATTTTGTGCGTAAAGAATCCCATTTTGTGATAACTTTTTGTTGTTTTGGGAAATATTGTCATTGATGACCAGATTTATTGCAGTGCATTGTAAAGAACACCAGCTGTAAACAGTATTTTTGACTATGCACATTCCATTATTATTTTGCATATGCTTAGTTGTGTAACGTTTTAAGTGATTTTTTATGAGGAAATAGTAAATCATTTGGTATAAATTTTACTTAAATATCTTGTTGAGCAAAGAAGATGTGAAAATAGTAGAAAATGATTTTACTCTTATTATCCATATAAATCAACATCAAGTAAATCTCAATTAATAGAACTTCCAAGAGAGGGGCAAAAAAAAAAAATTGTGATTCCATGTCATTCATAAAGATTTTTGAGATAAAACAACACAAATTTGATTTACCCACTGTTTTAAAACTTAGACCAAACAATAACTTGTTTGAGGTTAGAATTTAGAGGTCAAAGGGTTCAGCTTATGTAAAAACTGAATCGAGTTAGCATGATGTCATTAATATTACCTAATTAAAAACTAAAATCAATGTAAAATATCTAACATCATGTTAAATTAAAAAAAGGTATGTTCACAAATGTTTGATGCTTTAAAGCTATTTAACAAGAAAATACAATTTAAACAAAACAACATAATCAAGGAGCAACTTGCATAACTTAATGTATATTCTACAAGTTTAGAATTAAATTTAAGGGCATCTTTGAAAAATATATTATGATTTAGTACATTGATTATATATTATAAAATAACATAATCAAGGAGCAACTTGTGCAACTTAATGTATATTCTACAAGATTAGAATTAAATTTAAGGGCCTATTTGAAAAATATATTAGGATTTAGAACATTGATTAGAAATCACAATATATTTCTAGGTGTATTAACACTTAATTTAAAAACTCTAAGGGTCAAAATACGAAACTAGAAAAGCTTTGTAATCCTAACTAATTTTCCTTCTATTTTATTGTGAATATCAACACTTGCTAGAAAAGTTTTACATACTAACAAAATAAGAACAAATTAAATGCCTTCTAAAAATCTTATATGCAAATAAAAATTTTTTACTTAAGAAACTGTTATTGTATTAAGCCTCTGCCCCGCACACATCAGAATGTGATTTGGTAAAAAAAAAAAAAAAATGCCATAAATTTCATCTTAATTTGCCATCCAAACTAAAAACCCTCATTCCGTTATTGAATGTAGTGTAGTTCCTTCTCTATTATAAGTGTGTTGGGTTTTTGCCAGTGTGTGAGTCTACAATCTCAAGTTAGGATGCATGTGAGATTCTGATTTCAGCATCCATCAATCAGCCATGTATATAAATTCACGGATCACCAGCACAATTTGTTTGCAAGAAGTAAAAATTTCTGCAAAATTGTCAAATTCACAGGACTCAAAATATGCTTATGATTCTGCCACTTTAATACTTTGCCAGCAATGGCAAATGACGATTATGATTATTCAGCTACTTCGAGCTTCTTAGCTGCCTCTCTTGCCGTGGCCAATGGCATCGGCAATGCACCAACCTTAAACTCGGCCATCGATTATCATGATCTGCCCGAGAAGAACCCTGTTTTGGATTTGGGACGCAAGCTTCTTCAGGGGGAGTGCTGCTTCTGTGATCCGAGGGCATTGCCTGACTACGGTTGTGTGATTGTTTGTGTTTGCTAAGTAATTGGATCCAAACATCAGAATTTTGTTACCGCTATTTCTTTCTGCAAAAAGTCAGAAGCATAGGAAACGGAATTCTTGATCTTTTGATGAAAAACCTCTCAAGTTTGGGGAATTAATATGGAATCCTTGATGATCGATGGAGAAAGTGCGAGGAGCTTGATCTTAACTCAAGCTCGCTTGAGAAAGCAAGTCAAGTTCTTTTTTCTTGGCCAATTTTTTGATTAGCTTTTACTATTTATACTTATTTTATACTCCATCCGTTCCAAATTATTTGTTGTGTTTTGGAATTTCAACTTTTTAAGATTAGTGGCTCGTGGTGATGTTTGTGTATTTGTTTTTAAAGTTGCCTTCTAAAATTAAATTTCAAATTTAAATTTAGTATAAAGTATAGATAAAGGTGGGAATAACATCGAAAAAAGAGATGAGTAATAACATTTATCTTAGTAAAATGATAAACATTTTTGGACATCTCAAAATAGAAAGTGTAACACTACCAATAGAATGGAAAGAGTATGAGATTAAATGTAATTAGAAAAATATACCCACTTAGTACTCACATATACAATAGGTAAAATATGCAAATTGTCCATAATGAAAAGAAATTTCAATAATCTTGCGTAAACATAAAAATTAATATTTATTAAAAAATTCTCAAGCATGCTTAGTGAGTTTCGAGTAGAATGACTTGTTAGTGTGATGAACTGGCTCGACCTGGACCTCGTGTTTGACCAAGTTCGAGCGAGCATTTGATTGAACTATTTGCGAGCAACATGGTTCATTGACAGCTCTACTTTTAAATATGAGTAAGATGAAAACTACAGGGTGGTTGTCCAAGATTCTTATCTCACAATGTTGCAACGAATTGGATCGTGATAGACCTCTTGTTAACTTCTTCTTGGTGCATGTATAACTTTACCTTCCATTGATCTTTACTTTTAAAGAATCTCTAGCACCTTATAAGATTTTATACCCTTAGGTGGATTGACTAAAATCAATACTTTTTGTCAAAAATTGAATTCATTTTAGATTTATAAATCTCAACCATCTCTATAAGTTGTAAAACTCTTCATAAGTCATTAGAGACTCCATGATCAAATATTACAATTCTCCATAATAAATCTATAATTCTAAAATTTGAAACCCTTGCCTTAGGAGATTTCGCTACATCTCATCATCATGAAATGTAAGCTCTAATTGTATCTATTTGTTCAACTTCCTTTTGCGACACTTAAATTCTTTCAAAGTTTAAGTTCTATCTTACTCTCACTACTTTATCTAAAACAAACCATTTATCTATAAAGTAGTAGTTTAGAGATAAAACATTTTTACTCTTGGAGATGATAGAATTATAGAAGTAGTATTTTTGGATAAAATATGAAAACTGTGGCATATGCCTTAGAAGGAATCAAAACAATGAAGCAGAGAGAGCCGATTTGCTCTTCCTCTTTTTGGCCAATTTTTATTTTTTCCTACTATTTCTCAAGAATGTTCTATAAAAGGTTTTAATCGGATCTTAACTCTACTTTATTCAATTATAGATGTTCACTTTATCAATTGTACAATCTAAACTTTCACAAAATATTAGATTTTTTTAATACTCCATATCTCATATGATGTACTTTAGACAAATACATACATGAAACAAGATTTAATGTATAGGAGGCAATTTTATTTCGGACAAATCCCAAAACTATTTTGGTAAAATTGCATAGTTAATCTTATCTCATAAGATATAATTCCTTATCTAGATTACTCAATAATATTTGAGATATCTAGGGTGAATTATTTTATTTAAGAATTTCATTCTTCTTTAGATAATTTTAGAACCCTTGGATTAAGTATTCTTCACCTTGATCAAATCTTAGTATTCTAACACTTCACTATGGGTCAAGTATTCTCCATCATGATTATATCTAAGTATTTTAATACTTGATCAATGAATTTTTCCACTTTATAATTTTTTAACTTCTTAAAATGTAAAGTATTAGAAATAATCATTTCTAACATGAATTGTTAATCTTCACATACATCATAATGTATGAATCTTAACAGTTCTCTATACTTTTTCATATAAAAGACCAACTTAGTCTTTCATTAGTGAATAAAATTCACATCTCTCAAATGATTCACGATGAATTGAGTCAAATAATCATATATATGATTTGAAAATATGTTTCTCATTCATAAGACTAAATTCAAAATGCTAAGGGTGGTTTCAAGTCATCTAACATTATGTTGAGAAATGAACTTTCTTTATTTTAAGAAAATAATAATACTTATTAAGTTCTAAAATAAGCCCACTAGATTAAGAAAAATAATTTGTTACTCTATTTTAATGAAATAACTTTTACTTTATAAAAGTAGATACTTATTATCCTCCTTTTCTATTGTTTCTTTTAAGTTCTAGCATATCAAATATCCGATATCTCATATCTAAGGAACTTAATTTGGAAGTAAATATACTGGTTAATCTCAATTATAAATTTAACTTAAAATGAAACTTTCACAAAGTTGCATTTTGTTTAAGTTAAGACGATGCAATGAAAGTTTATGCCATAAGACTTTTTTCCTTAAAAACTTTTAACTGGTCAATTCTTGATAATTGATTCACCTTATCAACTTTTGATAAGTGATATTCTTATAGTCAACACTTGACTTATAGTTTATGACAAAACTCAATTGAGCTAATTTTTCAATATAGCCAATCACTATTCAATAAATCAATATTTACTTAGACAAATTTTGTCATCTTATAATAGAATTACTGTTTAAAGATTTCATATATCGTAAACCTTGATTATCTATCATTCAATTCTTGGGATGTCTAATCATGGTGAAAGAAAATGAAACCTTCATAACACATGAGATTTACGAAGCATTTGTGATAAACTAGGATCATCTCATTTTTACTTATTATAAGCATTTACTATTAATTCCATTATGTCTTCTATGATTGAAAATATTAAAATTTTATAGGAAATAGCCAAGTTTATTTGAGAATTTTTCTGAAATTTTTTCCCAATCCAAGAAATAGAAAATACTAAGTATATCGAGAACAATATACTATTACTCATAATTTCTACAATAAATGTTAAAGATAAAACAAGAATATCTATTTATGTAAAAACAAAACCATGTACAAATGACATAAAAATTAAGTTTGGTTTTGCTCCTATTATTTTATTCAAATCTATAACCCTCTTCTGTAGATTTGGGGATTTCAAAAATTCCTAGTGTACTAAAATCCTAGTTATTTTGATCTTGAGTGTGCTCAACAAATCAAAATAATTTCAGCAGGTAGACACTTATTACCAGTTACAACTCTTGTTACTTCAAGATAGTTGAGTTACCAACACCAAACCATATACACATTCAACCATTCATAGTTCTGTTGGTCTTAGTCCATAATCATCCATCATGCAATCATATAGTATAATATTAAATGAAAGTGTAATAGAGTATTTATTTAATTCTAAACATGAATTATTATATGCTTAAATTTAAACCATTTAAATTTTCAATGCTTGACATGTCCTTTTATTTCAAAAACTATGGAAAACACTTTGTATTCTCATTAGAACAATTTTGAATATTTTAAAACCATGAATAAAATTTTTTATAATTCGATTATGAGCCCAAGTGAAAATTAGGATTTTCTAATCTAACCAGAATTTCCTAGTTCACTTAAGTTTGGAAATTTTCCTTTAACCATTTTAGAACTTCAAAATGTGACAGCTCCACTTCCCCCTAAGGCAAATCAAAGGGTTCGGCGGGCCGCTTGCCTAACTCTCACCAGGACTCACTCGCACAAAAGTCACTAACTTAACAAACTAAAATACCATCATAAATCCAAACCAAACGATATCTCATAAACACTTTACTTCAATCTTACAATTCCAAAATACATAAGGTACTTTATCATACATTCAAAGTTTCGAAATACAAAAGCCCTCAAATTCATAAATTCAAGTTTCACAAACCAAATGCAAAAGTGAACCCTAACTCTAATGATTGGCGCCTTCACTTTGGGTTCTCAGTCCCTGCTAAGGAAAACAAATTGGAAAGAATGAGTTAAAAGTCCAGTGAGTTCCAAAAGAGCATGCAAAGCACATAACACATATGATATTTCGCTTCAAATTCAAATTTAGAAATAAACAAATATGAAAACCAATTAACAACACAAAAGTAGGATACAGGGGCTCTCAGGAGCCAAGATCCACGCAGCTTGATCACGTTCCGAGTAGTTGACACTCCGTCAACTTTCAAATAATCCATGTCGACCTCCACTTCTCCTTACTCCACCAAACCACCATCGGGCCCGACTCCAAACACATAGTTTGTCATATAGGTTGTCACATAGGTTATCACATAGGTTATCACATAGGTTGTCACATAGTTTGTGTATTGCTCTCCATAATGGACAAGCCCTTACGTCAAGTCCAGAGCACACATCACATCACATAATAACCCTATGGCTCGTCCCTTTCTCCTCGGCCTAGGTCTAGCCTACAACTCGAGTCGAACGACTTGCCAATAGGTCTTGAGAATTCCTAAAATTTCATACGCACACAAATCACATCAAATACTCTTAAATCACATCAAAACATTCTTACAAATTTTTTCATTCAAATAGAGGTATGTACGATAAAGTACACACTACCCCATTTGAAGGTTTGATAAACCAAGTTTTCACATCACATCACATAACCAAGTACAATTCAGATCATCTTTACATAATCACATAACAAGCATGGAAACTCACCGAAATGGCAAGGTTCGGATTCCAAAATTGGATTGGTTTCAAAGCCTTCCACACTCCTTAAAATGAATAAAGAAAATGGATGAGTTTTGCTCTTCCATTTGACAATCAAATCAAAGTACACTTATTCGTTGATTTAATCAAGGTTTTTCCCAAAGTTTCCTCAATTAAAAGTATTCTTTTCAAATGATAAAATGTCACAAAAGACCCTTTTCTAAAAATCACTACAATACTTGAAATATAATGCCTCATCAATATACTCCCTAGGCGCAGCTTCCAAATTATTTTGAACACAGAAATTAAGTGAGGTTTTTCACCTCGAAAATCACCCGTTCAAATCTAAACTCAACACTAAATGTTTAATCAAGGTTCTAACGCATGTTTAAAACAATTTTCACTAAGTCTCGATGTGCAAAATTCATGAAAATTAACTAAAACATTTCAAACCCTCAAATCTGTCCAAAATGGCACTTTTACCTCAAAATTTAGTGAAACTCAATTTTTCACCATTAAAGTTCAAGATTTTAACTCTATTAAAACATGTACTCATAAACGAACATAATACACATTTATTTAGGCAAAATCTAACCACGAAATATCACAAAATTTTGAAATCAAGTGTCAAAATTTCCAAGCATAGGTTTAGCCAGCTCTCACTCTTTTCCTTCAAAATTTTCAACATCAATCCTACATTCTACCCACAAAATAATCTCATCATATAAATAACAAACACAACCACATTTAGGTCCTCAAGTCCGCTACCTAAAAGTCGCCTCAAGACCGCTACCTAAAAGTCGCCTCAAGACCGCTACCTAAGTTGGGAATTCAAGAGCCCAACTCCAATATTCCAAATATAAACATTTCTAGCAAAATAATCCGTAAATCTATAATATTTAACACTAATCAAGTTAGATCTAAGAGGTTTGAGTCTTATACCTTTAGATCTATCTAGATCTAACAAGATCAAGCAAGATCTTGTGAGCTCTTCTCAAGAATGATTTTTTTCAAGCTTAGCAACTCCAAGAATCTCCAACCTTAGCCCAAGATCTACTTGTTTTAATGATGGTTTCCGTCTCCAAGCTCAAGAACAAGAAGGTGACAAGCTAAAGAAGCTTTCTTTCCTCTTCTTGTCTCTCTCTCAACTTCGGACCTCTCCCTCTCTCTCTCTCTCTCTCTCTCACGGCTGCCAAGGGAGAAGAAGACGCAAGAGAGTAGCTTCAATGGAATCTTCAAGCTCCAAGAGATGGAAGATGAAGAAGAAACCTCTCAAGCTTTCTCTCTTTTTCTCTCTCTAAGTCTCGGCCTCCCTCTCTCTCTCTTGAGTTCTAAGAGTGGCTGAAAATGAAGCACAAGAAGCAAGAAAAGAGGCTTTAAGGGGGACAAAAAGTGCATTTTCCTTAAATCATGGAAAAGTGGTTAAACGACCACTTTTTGTCGCGACGTGCGTGACACTCTAACTTTTACTGGTTTTTCTCATTCCGACACTGTCCAACCTTAAATATATCTCTATAATACCTTAATATATGCTCGGTTTCATCTCAAAGTCACTATTCACGTTTCGGAACAAAAATCGACACTTAAACTGGCCGAAACCACACACCTGCAAATAATTCTCGAAAAATCCTCTAAATTGGAAAATGATAATTCAAAGCATAAATTCACTAATATTTTAGTCAATAAACATAATATAAATATTATTATGCATTTTAAAATAAAAATTAGAATTTTGAGGCCCTCACACAAACACTAACTTTAGAGACTTTCTTAATTTAATTTGACCGAATTAGAAACTTTCTAAGAGTATTTGAAACTTTTCGTATTTAATCACATCAAAATTAGAACGTTTGTACAGTTACTTAGACTTTCTTAATTTTAATCTCACTAAAATTCAGTAAGTTTTCAAAACTTAATTGACCAATTTTTTGTCCAATTTGGATTTCTAAAATTTTTGAAAAATTCCTCGGTTCTAATAGTCTTAGAATAATAGAAAATTTTGATGTTAGTTTAGAAACCTAAATGAAAAAGAAAATCAATAATCAAATCCTATTTGTCATTGGAAACTAACTTGTTTCTTGAATTTCCTTTTTCCAGAAAATTTTCAGCAACAATTAGCAACCAAAAACCCTTTGTTATATTGATCATCGCATGAGCAATAGACGGAGAAAGATGGAAAAACGGTACAGCAAACCAGCGGCTGGAATCCTACAAAGTAAACTAGCAAGTAAGCCAATTTATTGTAATTTCCAGCAGTGCTAGTTGCCTTTGCCAAACTGTCTTGTGGTTGCTGCTAGACTGGAAATCGAAACTTGGATGGATGGATTTAACAGTCTTTTGGCTCCATTTTTGATACCATTTACGCATATGTATGGAATAGTATATCCTACCACAAGAAAGTTTTGGCTCTATTCTACACCCAATTAATTCATTTCAAGCTGTTGTTTTGAATTCCAAAAACTATGACTACAAAAATGACCTTCACTTTAATCAATGAATTTATCAAGGACGGTGATCACTTGTCGTCAATGTCAAAAATTAATTATTGAATTCTCAAAATTGTAGTAGTGAGAGTTCAAGTTGAACCCACTGGGAACCGTGACACCTTAAATTTTATTTGTTAAAATAATAAAAAAGTAAATTAAAATAATCAAAATTACAATTAAATCAAAGTAATAATAACAGAAGATAAAAACAATAAGCAATGAACCAAACTAAGGACATGAAATTCTTTATTTCGATTGATCATCAACACTTAAAGATTCAAACTTTAATAAACTATTTAACCTAAGTTACCGTGACGCAGGAGTAACTCACAAGATTATCTGACATCAACAATAAGAATGATGTACTTAAATTGTATTCTTGCTACTAGGATCCAGCTATTGATGCAATTTCAATTAATCTAGTAATAGTTTTAAGAATCAAGAATCAGTCAACGATGACAGCAATCCGTGACACACGTAGTCATTTAATCAACATCATGACTCCCTCTAAGGATTCACAAAAAGGGACAACCAATCACTTACCTTATTTGCCACATAAAAATATGAATACAAGATAATTATGGATCAAGATTAGTATTTTGGCAGAAAAAATACAAGTAAAGAGAATAATCGGCCACTTACTCTACTATATATGCATCAACATATAATAGAAATTAAGAAGTCATAGATAGCAACTTAAAGATTAAAAAGATCAAATCTGGTTTCACAATCATTGGAATGAGCACTTCAATCCTTAGTTTGAATAGAGAATTAGCTAAATACTTCTTTCAGCAGAGATATTCACAATCAAATCCTAATTTTAATTCTAGTCTAATCTACTCCTACGGATGTTGAATAAGACAAAGTAGCGGCATATGGCAGTTCGCTCTTTCGGGCCTCTTTTATTGACTCACAACACATGTATTTATAGAGTTCTCATGATAGGGTTTCTAAGTTGGGGTCGAATAACTTACTTCACATTAAAGCTTGTATGATCAGGGAATGTCGGGTCCTTAGATGGGTTGCAAGATGGGCGCCCATCATCGTGTAATTCTTTAATATTATTGAAATTAGCTTTGACTCAAATCGGTCCTAAGTTGGGCCCCATCATAGCACCCATTAGTTGTTGGTTTCTCAAATTTAATATTCCTCTCCCAATTGAACTCATTTCACAACATTCTCCCTCAAAGTGCTATTTAACTTGCCAAAACAATAAAACACACCTAAGTAGTACTTTAAAAGATAAAATCCCCTTAAAATATAATGATAAGAGAACATAAAAATATATAAAACATGACACATCAGAGTGTATGCGAGATTCTGAATTCGGCTTCCATTAATCAGACATGTCTATAAATTCACGG
The DNA here is from genome assembly GCA_013103745.1 of Gardenia jasminoides. Taxonomy (NCBI): domain Eukaryota; kingdom Viridiplantae; phylum Streptophyta; class Magnoliopsida; order Gentianales; family Rubiaceae; genus Gardenia; species Gardenia jasminoides. Next base: position 5,712,884 of record CM023099.1, on the reverse strand, counting down.
ATCATGAATGGCAACCGCACAAGTATAATTCGTTTGCAAGAAGTAAAAATTTCTGCAAATTGGTCAAGGTCACAGGACTGAAAATTGCAGCAATGCTTATGATTCTGGGGGAACTTTCCAGCCACTTGACAGCTTTGCCTGCAATGGCGAATGAAGATTATGATCAATCAGCTAGTTCAAGCTTCTCAGCTGCTCCTCTGGCCGTGGCCAATGGCGTCAGCAATGCACCAACCTTCATCTTGTCCACGGATTATGATGATCTGCCTGAGAAGAACCCAGTCTTGGGTTTAGGACGCAAGCTGCTTCAGGATGACTGCTGCCATTGTGACGAAACAGTCAACCCCGACTACGGTTGTGTGATCGTTTGTGATTGCTCTGCAAAAAGTCAGGAGCACAAGAAACGGAATTCTTGATCCTTTGGTGAAAACCTCTCAAGTTTGGGGAATTAATATGGAATCCTTGATGGTCAAGTTCTATCTTCTAGTCAGTTTTCCTCCTCCTCCTTCTTCTTCATTTTTTTTTTCCTTTTTGGGTCTGGATACGTTTGAGCGACGTTTGTGTAATGGCGTATCTTTCGTCTTTCCATCTCTCTCCATTACTTTTGGGCATGAAGCAATAAAGCTATGGTGTCTGTGATTTTGTCTCTTCGTATCTCTCCATTACCTTCGGGTATGGATCAATAAAATTTGTTGTACTTAGATAATCTATGCGGTCTGAAGGCACGTTAATTTCATTATTTAGCACTTGGATTGTTGGATTAGCAAAGCATTAATTTCAATGCATGCAAATTTCAATACTTGAAGCACTTTGATTAGCAATACACTTCTTCGGCACAATCTCCTTTTGCTTGAACAATTGTATGATCTTAATTAAATCTTTGTCGAATTGGAGCACATGCAATTGTCCAAATCTAATTAAATTGGGCTGTTTATTTCGCTAGACTAGAAAAAGGAATGTGGGAAAGGAATCTCTCAGCTAAGCCTTTCAACCTGACTGAATCAAGTTGATCATACAAGTATGAACGAGTAAAACAGAAACTAACAACATTAGAATAAAAACTGTTACAGTAGAGCAACTGGACTATCCTCATTTTTCGACCAGAGAATAAGTATGGAGTAAGCATGTATCATCATAGCTAAGGAAGAACGATTGATACGGCCATTGGCTGAATTGGAGGGGGTCGGGGTGGAGGCGGGGGGTTTGGTAACTTGAAAAATTTATTAATCAAATTGATGGATCATCGACATATTCCTGCAAGTATACTGGGTTGATCGTAATATAAATTCATCTAGAGTAATTTAAGGATTGAACCCATATGAATGAGTTAATTTTCTACTTTAATTATCTTTAAAAAATAATAAAATTAATTGCAAAGAGGTAGGAGAGCTAATTGTGATATAAATTCTATGAACAAATCAAATCAAATGAAAAAAAGTTGAGAAATAAATAGATGAAAGTCTAGGGTATCAGGTTTTAATCTAGAGTTTTAAATTAATTTTTCAATTATTTCCTTACCAAGTTATGAATTAATGCATCACACAATTATATTTTAGATCATTTCTTGATACATCTAAAGTGTATAAAATTAAATTTTACATCTCTATCGAGATCATAAGTATTTAGTTAAACCCATGAAGATCTTAAGTAATATAAGCGGGTCATACAAATCCGAACCTATTCTTGTGATTAAACTAAGGCCCCTATTTGATAATTCAATTCAACACTTAAATTTAATAGATTCAAATCTTGATATGTTCAGATGTGTTTAATAACTATTAAATCGTTAATTAAGCATTTAATTTATGAATATTTTTCCTTTAATTATGCCAAAATATGGTGTTAATTGCTTGATTCTACTCATATTTGATATTTGATGTCATTTGTAGGAATTTGGAGTTGAAATGAAGTAAAGAGTGCATTTAAGGTGAAATTTCTAGAAGACATTTGTTGATATTGCGCGGGCACGCCTTATTCTGCTGTGAAGGCTGGATTGCAAGAATAGATGTGGACCCCTTCACTTCAAATTGCTGCTGATAGAAACAATATTTATTTCCATTCTAGATTAGTTGTTATTCATTATTTTAGGGTCAAAATTTTTTATTTTATTAAGTAGCAATAGCAGCACCTAATTAGAGATCTACTAGCAAGAGGATTCTTTTCCTTTTGAAAAAGGAAAGCTACTAGTACGAAGGAAGCAGCAGACATCCTCTTTTGGGGGGCTTTCTTTCGTCTTTCTCTTTTTCTTTCTTTTTCGTTTTCCTTTCAATAATAAACCCTAGTATTTCTTTTGGCTGCGATTCCACCGTGAGGAGCGGCAAATTTCACATTCTGGTTAGAGGCAATCGAAGTTTTGGTTCATCGAATACTGTGAAATCTAATTGATTTATTTTCTTTCATTTATTTATAAGCATTTGTATATTCTCTGTTCATTCATGATTATGATTATTTATTGTGATTAAATAACTGGTTATTATTTAATTGTGTGAATAATCTACTGCCATCTAAAATACCAAATCCGTAATTGTTTGGTGGTTTTAGTATTTGTGGCAAGTGGCGTAATTTGATTGTAGTAGAAACTTTTGAATTAGGTCACGAGAATATATAATCTAATCTAAATGAACCGACCTTGTGTGTTTGTTGGTTAGAATTAGTAGTTTTTCTAATTGTTAATGCTGTCAGTAGACTAAATCTTAAAACCTTGTTTAGGGTTGTCTAATTAGCAAAAGAAATAGTGACAGATCTTGTTGTGATTATCGACACAGTAAGGATTGGCAGGTTGTCAGAGTTTGTTGACAACCATAACTAGTTTATTTGAAAATAAGTGATTTTTGTCTTTGCATCAATGATCAGTTAATTGAACCAAAGTGGAGATTAGGCCTTTGACTAGAGACGTATCATTTGTTGATTTAATTTTACTTAATTTTTGTGTTCTCACTTTATTTTTATTTGTGTGAATTAATTAGGTAATTTTCCAATCCCCCATTTCTATTTCACAAAAAATAAATCACCCAATCCCTGAGGATACGACCTTACTCACCATTATATTTGAATTCATATTTTTAGAGTAGGTATTTTATTTTTGGTGGTTTCGACACCCATCAATAACCAAAACTAAAACATCTAAATTAATAAGTGGCATTGAAGTTTTTGGACAGAGCCTGTTTCCAAAAATAAGTGATAAGTGATTTGCTTATCACTTAATGTGATACAATTTAAATGTATTGGATTTAGTACATAACAATTCAACTACTTAATAGATTTAGATTTCAAAATTTAGTGTTCAGTTTTAAGATTTCAGTTTTATCAAAATACATCCTAAGTATGCTTGTTTATCTAGTGCATAGTTGTATCTTTTTTCTTAATTCATATACAAACCCAAAGATCATGTTCATAGTGGCCAATCACAAACACGTAATTAAAATCAAGATAAATAAACAATAGCAATAGTCAAGAACAATCCCTTAATAAAAACCTTAATATTAGAAATAAATTTAGTTCAACATAATTGAAAGAATTGAAATCATAAATTCAAAGAATTCATGAAGATAAGAAAAAGAGTAAGAAAAATTCTCAATTTACTTGTCCCAATTTTCACCTTGATTGCTCATCGATTTGCCTACGAATAATCTTGATTTTTCAAAATCCCCATCGGATATGTTTCTTCTGGAAGAGGGAAATTGCTCGCGCCTAGTATCCGGCACCGGTCATTGTTGTTCATTGTTCACTTCCAACTTCTGGTGATGACCGGTCATTGTCCGGCGCCAATCATTCAATTTCACTTCCTAGATTTTAGTTTTGGCTCTCGAACTTTGCAGTTGTTGCACAATTTCCCTCCACTTTCCTTCAATTCATCAATTTCAGCCCTACAGAAGAATGGTCATCAAATTAGGCAGTTTTATGCTTAATTTAGGCATATGGCGTATAAATAATTGAACACTAACACATATAAATCACTACAATTCATGCCCTACCAATGGAAATGAGAAAATTTTATTAATCAAATTGCTGGAAATGGTTCCGAACAGGAATTCCACTGCCAGTCAACAAAGCTAGAGGATTTGGCAAAATAAGCTAGTTGATGACCCACCTGCTAGCTCTCAATTGATCTTTTTATGGATTTGGGAAGTCACATGAAGGTTACGGCCATTCAAGTCATGTACTCTCACAAGTAGCTATTTGGCGTGCTTGTATGATACCACCACGATGAACAGTCACAAACTTTGTTAGATTGTGATCCCTACGGGCTTTCATCTTTTGGAAAAAAAAAATATATTTTGGTTATTGATCTTACAAAATTGGCCTTAACTTTATCTGTTAAGTTATCATACAACTCTATTTTCAAGTTAGGATGATGAGAGATTCTGAATTCGGCATCCAGCAATCAGAGATGTATATAAATTCACTCAGCCAAGGCTTTGAATAATATGATTGGCAGCTTAGCAAAACTGGCACCAAATTCTTTATTTTCTTTCTTTATATGCAATTAACAAATAAAAATGAAATAATATGTAATTTTGTGCTCGTAAGTAAACATCTCAACGATAAGATTATATATGCATAAAGCAGGTATACATTTGTAAACAAATAAGATCTCCTCAGTAGTTGTGGAAGGTAATGCCAACTGGTAGCTTTCTTTCACCAATAGGATATTGTTCTGGACACTCATACTCAAAAGTATTCAGAAGTACCATAGCTTCAATGTTTCCGATTGAAAAGAAATAAAAAAAAATGCTTTCAAATTGGTGCCTCTATATGGGCTATCAAAATACACTTTTAGAATTTTTTTAAAGACCGAACTTCCTAACTTTAATTTAGTTGGTTTACGTATCAATATTTGGTTTTTTGAAATAGTGGTTTCATGGTTAGCCTTTAATCCAAGGTATTGATGTTGGAATATGCAACTTTTCATACCAATTTTTTTAGATTTTATTAGATAGTTTTTGGTATTAAAATAAAGTTAGTTAGTTGCTGAATAAATGTTATTGATAAGACATTTGTTAACAAAATTATGTTAGTTTGTTAGCAAATATTTTAGTCAAGATTTGCTAAGTAGGAGATCCTATGATCAAATAGTTTTTTTGTGATTTTATAGGATAATTGTTAGCTAGATTTGTATTAGATTGTTTCATTAATCCCTATAAATATGGTGTTTATGAATGAATAATATAAACTGATATAAACTCATATTCAACTTCAATACAAGTGCTTTGTAAGCCTTTTTTTTTTTGTAACACCAAATAAGGTGTTGTGTCTTAGTTTATACCCTAAAAAAAACTAACAATTGATTTCTAATCCAATATAATAGGTCCAAATTAGGTTCATCAAACTACTGGGTACTATGGTTAGTCTTTAATTCAAAGTATTGGATTGGATGTTTGTAACCCAATATAATAGACTGATATGGCAGGTTGTTTCCTTATTTCTTAGTCTCCAATCCCTCATTTGCTACACCTGAATGATCTAGAAAGAAAAGATTTTCTCAACTTGTCTATTCTATTCTAATATTTAGTATTTAAGTTGAAAAGTTCATTTCCGTTGATGTTTCCATTCCATTCTCGTATTCAATTTGTAACAGGACGTACTTCGTATTTAAGTGATTAATAAAAAATTCCTTTTCTCTTATATTTGCTTATATGTATCAAATAAATAAGCTTCTATTTTTTTTTATGAAGGCTACGAGTAATACGTTCAAGAGTTTAATCTCTAGACGTTTTCTAAGTTAGAGTCACAGGGTAAACGCTGACTGGTTTTTTTCAAGGGTTGGAGTACTGAAATAATGCGTAAAACTAGGCCACTGGATTGACTCTTGGAGTACTCAATTGTTGACAACTAGCAGAAAAATTTGTCTTGTTGGGACAGAAATATGACAAGAGGGAATTTTGTTGTATTATTTTATTTGTCTTGGAAAGTGATTAGAAAAGAAAACCATTTTGATTGCTGTCGTCGTGTATATCAAAGAGTTAAAGAAAATGTTGTTTGATGTGACATGCCAACATGATGGACCAAAATTACTCGGATTGTACAATGTACACATTACACATAGTACGATGTCATATGATAATATTCCACTGTATATTTGCTTTGTTACTAAGAATGCGTATAGTCATAGAGGGTTTAGGGGCCTCCCTTCCCCATTATGCCCCTTTAAGAATTATAAAATTTTTATTAAAATTATGATTTTTTTAAAGGAAAAATTACTTATAACTTTCCTGTGCATTTTCTTAATCCTAAATGATCATCCCTAGATTCCTAAATAGCCATATAATTCCCCTGTGGTTTTATGTAAAATGAAAAAAATGAATGGAATGTACAATCAGTTATGGCGCTTATAACAGATGCATCGTAAAGGTCCATATAAAGAAATTTTAATATCCATTTAGCTCCCATATGATTTGTATAAATATACACTTCATCCCCTGTGATTTTACATTTATCTACATAATCTCCCAACACTTTGATACAAGGTGGTTAAGCCATCATTTGATTTAGCACTTAAGTAAGGACACTATACCTATTTCAACTGACGATGTTACATAGATTATTTTTCGTTAAGTTTCCACTTCATGTAAAACCATAGGGGGTGAAATGGACTTTTGAAACATTAAGGGGATCATATGGCAGTAGACAAAACTTTTAAGGGGTTATATGTAATTTATCCTTTTTTGACCTTAAAAATTTATTTTAACCAGTAAAACTTTAGAATATGGTATATAGTAAATATAATTGGCATACATTTTAGTATTGCCCCCAAAAGATTCTAAAAATTTTGTTTGCAAATATACAAGTTTTTAACTCAAAGAAACGACTATTATACTAAGCCTTTGCCCCTCAAACATAAGAATATCATTTGCTGAAGACATTAATGCCATAAATTTCATCTTTGCGTCAAAAATAAAACTCCTCATTCCATTATTGTGTGTAGCCTAGTTCCTTGTTTATTGAAGTGTGTTGGGTTTTTCTCGCGATTTGTGTTAATCTACACTGGAAAACGAAACTTGGATGGATGGATTTGATGGTCTTTTGGCTCCATTTTAATTTGATACCATTTACGCATATGTATGGAATATTATATCCCACCACAAGAAAGTTTTGGCTCTATTCTATGCCCAATTAATTTCAAGCTGTTCTTTTGAATTCTAGGAACTATGAATGTAAAAATGACCTTCACTTTAATCAATGAATTTATCAAAGGACTCTCGATCCTTCCTAGAAAGATCGCCTGCGGGATTCTGAATTCGGCTTCTATTAATCAGACAAGTCTATAAATTTACGGATCATGAATGGGAACCCTCACAAGTCACAAGTATAATTTGTTTGCAAGAAGTAAAAATTTCTGCAAAATGGTCAAGGTCACAGGACTGAAAATTGCAGCAATGCTTATGATTCTGGTGGAACTTTCCAGCCACTTGACAGCTTTGCCCGCAATGGCGAATGAAGATTATGATCAATCAGCTAGTTCAAGCCTCTCAGCTCTGGCCGTGGCCAATGGCGTCAGCAACGCACCAACCTTCATCTCGTTCACGGATTACGATGATCTGCCTGAGAAGAACCCAGTTTTGGGTTTGGGACGCAAGCTGCTTCAGGACAACTGCTGCCATTGTGACGAGACAGTCAACCCCGACTACGGTTGTGTGATCGTTTGTGATTGCTCAGCAAAAAATCAGGAGCACAAGAAACGGAATTCTTGATCCTTTGGTGAAAACCTCTCAAGTTTGGGGAATTAATATGGAATCCTTGATGCTCAAGTTCTATCTTCTGGTCGGTTTTCCTTCTTCTTCTTCTACTTCTTTTTCCCTTTTTGGGGCCGGATACGTTTGAGCTATGTTTGTGTAATGGCGTGGCTTTCGCCTTTCCATCTCTCCCCGTTACCTTTGGGCATGGAGCAATAAATCTATGGTGTCGGTGATGTTGTCTCTTCATTTCTCTCCCTTTCCTTCGGGTATGGATCAATAAAATTTGTTGTACTTTGATAATCTATGCCGTGTGAATGCACGTTAATTTCATTATTTAGCATTGGATAATTGGATTAGCAATGCATTAATTTGAATGCATGCAAATTTCAATACTTAAAGCACTTTGATTAGCAATACACTTCTTCGGCACAATCTCCTTTTGCTTAAACAATTGTATGATCTTAATTAAATCTTTGTCGAATTTAATCACATGCAGTAGTCCAAATCTAAATCTAATTAAAATGGACTGCTTATTTCGCTAGACTTGAAAAAGGAATCTGGGAAAGGAATCTCTCAGCTAAGCCTTTTGATCTGACTGAATCGAGTCGATCATACAACCATGAACTAGTAAAACAGACAACAACATTAGAATAAAAACTGTTACAGTGTAGCAACTGGAATATCCTCATTTTTCAGCCGGAGAATAAGTATGGAGTAAGCATGTATCATCATAGCTAAGGAAGAAAGATTGATACGGCCATTGGCGGAACTGGATGGGATGGGCGTGGGGGGTTTGGTAACTAGAAAATTTTTATTAATCAAATTGATGGATGATCTACATACTCCTGCAAATATACAAGGTCGATCATAGTATGAATTCATCTAAAATAATTCAGGGGTCGAACGTACGGAGACGAGTTAATTTTCTACTTTAATTATCTTAATAAAAATAATAAAAATTAATTGCAAAGAGGTAGGAGAGCTAATTGTGATATAAATTTGTTAGAACTGATTCCAGAAAATTGACAAAAGGGTTCTTGAAAAATTGTAAAAGACAAATAACAAAGTAAAATTAAATAAAATAGAGACACAGGATTTACATGGTTCGATCAAATTGACATACGTCCACGGGTGGAGAAGGACCAAAATTTCACTATGAAAGAAGAGAGTACAAAAATCTTAGAAAAGTGTTCCTAAACCCAAAAGCACCTAATACTAAAACATGAGAGAGCCCAAAATAATTTTACTACCAAAGAGACTTAATGACCCAAAAGACCCAAATAGTCCACTGAAAATTCTCTTGGTTAGGTGCACTTAATCTCACTATGAGCCCACTATATTTACAGGCAATAAAGGGAAAGATTCCCTAATAAAATAACCGATGTGGGACAAGCCATACATAACAAATCTCCACCTTGGCGTGTCCCCAATATTGACAAATAGTAAACTTGTTCCACCTTCTACATAGAAGCCCCAATGGGTTTAATCAAAAACAATGAATACTAATCAAGTCCAAGCATTGTTTGAACTTGAAAATTGGAAGAGTCTTCGTAAATATGTCAGCAGGATTCTCTTTAGTATTTATTTTCTGAACAAGGACTTTTCCTTCAGCAATAGTGTCTTGAATGAAGTGATACTTTATATCAATGTGTTTTGTCTTCTCATGATAGGTCTGATCTTTAGCCAAGTGTATCGCACTTTGACTATCACAGTGAATAATAGTATCACCTTGATGTAGACTAAGTTCGCCAAACAAACCCTTCAACCATAAGGTTTCTTTGATTGCCTCGGTTACGACCATATATTCTGTCTCCGTTGTAGATAAAGGTACAACAGGTTATAAAGTAACTTTCTAACTGACTACACAACCACCAATGTAGAATACGTAGTCTGAAACTGATATTCTCTTATCAAGATCCTCGACGTAGTCTGAGTCTACGAAACCAATCAAAATATTATTATTTCTTCCAAACTCCAAACAAACCTTTGAAATCCCTCGCAAGTATCTGAAAATCCATTTCACAGCCTGCTAATGTGCTTTATCTGGACAAGACATATATCTACTAACAACAGTGATTGCTTGTGAAATATCTGGACAACTACAAACCATTGCATATATAACATTGCCGACTGCGCTGGAGTAAGGAACCTATGCCGTATATTCTTCCTCTTCATCTGATTGTGGTGACTCAGCAGTAGATAACCGAAAATGATTAGCAAGAGGAGTACTTACTCGTTTAGCATCTTTCATGCCAAATCGCTCCAAAACTTTCTTAATGTAATTTTCTTGGGTCAAGAATAACTTTTTTGCTTCTCAGTCTCATCTGATATCCATGTCAAGAATCTTCTTAGCTGCTCCCAAATCTTTCATATCAAATTCGTTGCTTAATTGCAACTTCAAATTGTGAATTTCTAATAAATTTTTAGCAGCAATGAGCATGTCATCAACATAAAGCAACAAATAAATAAAAGAACCATTATTTAACTTCTGGAAGTAAACACAACTGTCATACATGCTCCTTGAATAATCATGACCCAACATAAAGGAATCAAATCTCCTATACCACTGTCTTGGAGATTGCTTCAATCCATGGAAAGATTTTTTCAACAAGCAAACATGGTCATCTTTTCCTTCAATTTCAAACCTTTGGGGTTTGTTTCATATGGATTTGTTCTTTAAGTTCACGATGTAGGAAAATTGTCTTAACATTAAGTTGTTCCAATTCCAAATCATGTATCACAACTAAAGCAAGTAAAACATGAATAGAGCTATGTATAACAATAGGTGAAAACACATAATTAAAATCAACACCATGTACCTGACTATAACCGTTGCAACTAATCGTGTTTTATACCTTGCATTTTCAACTCTTGGAATACCTTTCTTCTTCTTGAAAACCCACTTACAACCAATAATTTTCTTACCTAAGGGTGGCTGTATAAGATCCCAAATTCCATTTTTATGGAGAGACTCAATTTCTTCATTCATTGCAAGCAACCACTTAGCAGAATCATCACAAGAAACTGCTTCTGAATAGGTAGAAAGCTCACCAATTCCATCAATTTCTTCTGCAATAGACAAAGCATATGGAACCATATCTGCATATCTTTGCGGTGGTTGAATATTTCTCATCGGTGGATTTCTGGTTATAGAATATTGCTCCTCTTCTGAATCATATTCGTTAGTAGACTCAGGTGTATCTAATGGCAATTGCTGAATAGAAGAGCTGGGTTAAAAGGACTTGAATTTTTTATTTCAAACTACACCTGCTTCTGTGTACCATTTACAGCATAAGGACTAAAAGACTCATTCTTAGAAGATAACATAGATAATTCATCAAAAGTAACATCTCTACTGATTATAAATGTTGGAGATTTGGCATCGGGACACCATAATCTGTATCTAGACGCATACCTAAAGAAAATACGCTTTTTAACTCTAGACTCTAATTTTCCATCGTTCACATACATGTATGCAGGACATCCAAAAATTTTTAAATCAGAATAATCAGCAGGAGTACCTGACCAAATTTCCTCAGGAGTTGTAAAATCAAGAGTCACAGAAGGAGCACAGTTGACAATGTAACATGCCATATTGATTGCCTCTACCCAAAAGTCTTTCGTCAACCCTACATTGGAGATCATACACCTTGCTCTCTCCAAAAGTGTTCTATTTATATATTCAGCTACACCATTTTATTGAGACGTCACCCTAATAGTGCAATGCAGAACAATTCCTTCATTCTTACAAAATTTATCAAATTCGCCTTCACAAAATTTCATGCCATTATCTGTTCTAAATCACTTTATTTGTTTGCCTGTCTATTTCTCAATAAAAAATGTTCATTATTTGAAAGTTAGGTAAACATCATTCTTATGTTTCAAAACATAGGCCCAAACTTTTCTTGAATAATCATCAATGAAAATCAGCATATACCTAGCACCACCTTTAGACGGAACACGAGATGGACCTCATAAATCTGAATGAATATAATCAAGAGTACCTTTCATCTTATGAATTGCTAGTGAGTTAAAGCTGACTCTTTTTTGCTTCCTGAAGATACAGTGTTCACAGAATTCCAATGGACTGGTACGGTCCACAAAGAAGTCCCCTTTTACTTAGAATGTCCAAATTTTTCTCACTTATGTGTCCCAAACGCATATGCCATAATTTGGTGATGTTAGTATCAGACAAAGATGATGGTGAAACTATAACAGAACTTGTAACAGTAGAATCCTGCAAAATATACAAACTACCAGACCTATAAACTTTCATCACAACAAAAGCACCTTTGGAAACCATTATAATGCCATTTTCAACTGTGTCTTTGTACCCAAGTGCCTCTAAGATGTCCAAAGAGATGAGATTCTTTTTAAATTAGGAACGTGTTTAATATTAGTGAGCGTCCTCACAATACCATCATGCATTAGTATTATTTCCCATCAAAATAATTGCACCATTAAAAGATTCATAAGTAGAAAATAAATTTCTGTCGGGACACATGTGATAAGAACAACCTGAATCTAAAATCCATTCATTTTTAGACCTTGTCCTGTCGTCAGTTACGAAGAAAATATTTTCTTCATTCTCATTGGTTGTGACACTTGTTTCAGCAGTTTTGGTATTTTTCTTAATATATTTTCCCTTTTTCTTTAAATTATTTTTCAATTTATAGCAATCAATCTTAATGTGCCCCCTTTTAGAACAATAATTGCACTCCAAATTCCTATGTCTGGATTTAGATCTACTACTCTTAGACTTCCTTCTATCAGATTTACCCCTAGTAACCTAGTAACTAGACCTTCCGCCTGACCACCATTAATTTCTCCAGTAATATCCCTGTCTATTTGCTCCTTAGATTTTAATGCAGATTTAATTTTCTGATATGAAATTATTTCTTTTTCATAAATCATAGTATCATGAAAATACTTAAAGCATTGGGGAAGGGAACACAAAAGTAACAGGGCCTGATCCTCATCATCAATTTTTGAATCTATATTCTCCAAATCTATAATAATGGAATCAAATTTATCAAGATATGAGAATATAGATGTACCTTCAGTCATCAAAAGCATATACAGGCTTTGCTTCAAATAAAGTCGATTCTTAACTGTCTTCTTCATGTACAAAATCTTGAGTCTATCCCATATGGTCTTATCTGAAATTTCAGTAGTGACCTCCCATAAAATCTCATCAGAGAGATTTAAAATAATACTGGATCTGGCCTTCTTATCCATTGTAGCAAAATCTGCATTTGTCATATTTTCTAACTTTTTTCAACTCCCTGTATTGCTAAATCAACTTCGTTTTGAATTAAAATGGCCTCCATCTTAAACTGCCACATCCCGAAGTTGACATTTCTATCGAATTTATCGACAACCATCTTTGTTATTGTTATTGTTATTGTTGTCACAGAACCTCGAGCATCCTAAGAAGTTGTAATACCAGTTTGTTAGAATTGATCCCAGAAAATTGACGAAAGGATTCTTGACAATTGCAAAAGACAAATAACAAAGCAAAAATTAAATAAAATAGAGACATAGGATTTACATGGTTCGGTCAAATTGACCTACGTCTACAGGCGAAGGAGGAGCACAATTTCACTATGAAGAAGAGAGTACAAAAGTCTTAGAAAATGTTTCTAAACCCAAAGCACCTAATACTAAAATACAAGAGAGGTCAAAATAATTATGCTACAAAAGAGGCTTAATGACCCAAAAGACCCCAACAGCCCACTAAGAATTCTCTTGGTTAGGTGTATTTAATCTCACCATAAGCCCACTATATTTATAGGCAACAAAGGGAAAGCTTCTCTAATAAAATAGCTTATGTGGAACAAGCCACACATAACAAAATTCTATAAACAAAGAAGATCAAATGAAAAAATTTTGAGAAATAATAGATGAAAGCCTAGGGTCTCAGGCTTTAATCTAGAGTTTTAAATTAATTTTTCAATTATTTTCTTGCCAAGTTATGAATGCATGACACAATTATATTTTAAATCATTTCTCGATGCATCTAAAGTATGTAAAATTAAATTTTACGTCTCTATCGAAATCATAAGTATTTAGTTAAACCCATTAAGATATTACGTTGTTAAGTCTTTAATTGTATACATTATTTGTGGATATTTTCCCTTAATTATGACCTCAATATGGTATAAATTGATTAATTCTACTCATGTTTGGCTTTGGCATTGATTTTAGGTCATTGGAATTGTTTGGAGGTTAAAAATACAATGTTGATGAAAATTCTTGAAGACTCCCAAGGATAAGGTGTGGGCGCACTGTATTTGGATGTGAAGAAAATTTTGTGAAGAAATCCTATCGCCTAATACTTGTCATCTTTGGAAGTGAAGATTTGATCTACTTTGGGGAATTGCTTAAAAGACACTTTTATTTAGGGAAGTTGTAATTGGTTTCCTTATTTACTTTGTTATGGTTATTTAGCAAGTTAGACTCCAATTAGGATTAGAACTCTTGGGAACCCTAATTTGGTAGGAAGTGGAGGAAGGCATCAGGAATTTAGAGGAGTTTTTGGGCGCAGACTCGGAAGGAGATTTTGAGAGGTTTTAGAATAGTTTAAAGAAAAAAGTTTTTAGCAGCTTTCGTGGGGTTGCTCTCTTGGAGTTTTCCTTCGTAGTTCTTTTTCCTTGGATGAAGACTTGAGTGGATGTCTCCTATCAATCATATTCTCATTGTCTTCTTTCGTTACTCGTCATAATCTTCTCATTTGCTTTTCCGTTTTTCCATTAACGTGGGTTTGTCCATTTATTTGGAAGTCTTGGTCGTTTTCTCGTCTACAATTCCAATCATATTTACACCCGAATTCCAACGTGGTCATGAACATGCAAATTAAATCAAACGAATCACGTGGGATGGCTATGATGAGGAGCGGCTAAATTTCTCATCTACTCAAAGGGCAACTCGAAGGCGCGGTCCATAACATTTGTGAGATCTAATCGAATCTTTGTCATTTCTTTTAATTTGATTACTATTCATACGTTTCTTGGATTAATTGTTTAGGGTTATTTTGTTAATTGAATATCAATGGCCGGATATTTAATTTAACCTAATAGCCTACTGTCAAATTAACTAAATTGAATCCGTAATTGTTCATTTAGTTAATAATTAGTGGCGATCACCGTATCAATGATCATTTGATTGGACTGTGCCTGAGAAGTTGTTCCTTTGGGTAGAATTTTACCAATTGCTATTTTTATTAAGTTAGTCTCTACTTGTTCTCTGGTGATTTATTTAATTGGTATTTTTATTCTTCATTTTCTAATTTTATTTATTTTATTTCTAGTTCTATCTCATCCAAACCCCCTATTTTCTTGTGACCTAGAAAGAAACAAATTTCCTACCGTTCCCTGAGGAGACGACCCTGCTTGCCACTACTACAAATTAATATTTTCTCAGAGATAATTCTGGTATATCGGGTTTAGCATACTCCTTGGAATCAGGGTGAAGCCAGTAACCCATTGCACATCCGGAGTCCCTGCTCCAGTATTCAGAATTACTCTGTAATTAATTGTAAAGGTAATTGGGATTTTTAATATTTATTATTGCACAGGTTCGGCACCTGTCATACGTAATATGAGCTCGACATATAAATTCGAATCTACTCTCATGATTAGACTAAGGCCCTTGTTTCTTAATTCAATTCAGCACTAAAATTTAATAGATTCAAATCTTAATATGTTCAGATGCATTTAACAACCAAAATTAGAACATCTGAGCTAATGAAGTGACACTGAAGTTTCTAAACAGAATTTGCTTCCAAAAATAAGTGATAAGCTATTTACTTGTCATTTAATGTGATATAATTTAAATGTATTAGATTTACTATTTAACAATTCAATCACTTAATAGATTCAAACTTCAGATTTCAGATTTTAGTGTTCAGTTTTAAGATTTCAGTTTTATCAAAATACACCCTAAGTATGTTTATCTATCTAGTGCATGGTTGTATCTTTTTTCTTAATTCAAATACAAACCCAAAGATCATACTCATAGTGGCCAATTACAAACATGTAATTAAAATCAAGATAAATAAATCATAGTAATAGTCAAGAATTTAAATTGAAAAATTAATCAAAATCCCTTCATGAAAACCTTAATCTTAGAAATAAATTTAGCTCAACAAAATTGAAAGAATTGAAATCATAAATTCAAAGAATTCACGAAGATAAGAAAAAAAGTAAGAAAATTTCTTAGTTTGCTTGTCCCAATCTTCCCCTTGATCGCCCATTGATTTGCCAATGAATAATCTTGATTTTTAATGAGAAAATATGAAAAATTATTTAGCTAAGTTAAAACTTTTGTTTCTCATCGCATAAAGCATTTTAAAGGACGCCTATTTATATTTCCTTTATATTATAGATAAATCGCCATCGGATATGTTTCTTCTCGAAAAGGGAAATTGCTCGCGCCTAGTATCCGGCACCAGTCATTGCTGTTCATGGTTTCACTTCCAACTTCTAGTGATGACTGATAAGTGTATATTTTGCATGTTTTTAATAGGTTTAATTATGTAGTTTTTGTGTGTTTTTGTCAGTTTAATGGCTAATGAACTGGGGTTTTTATTGAAATTCTACATTTTGTGGTTAAAATAGAAAAGTGCATTTTTGTGGATTAATGTGGTGAAATTTCATGTTTTTGTAGGATTGCTTGTCCAATTATCAAATGAGGACAAAATGAGAAGAAATTTCCGAAAAGAAGTTTGGACGTAAAGTTGGGAAATTGAAATATCCGAAGGTGAAGAAATTCCAAATTGAAAAGTGGAAAATGCAATTGGAATATCAAGGAATCAAAGGGATAAAAGTCGGAGCAATTAACGCACCAATTTCACGACAAAAAGTTCAGAATTTGCAAGTTTCAAGGAGATTCGTGAGTCGAAACGCGAACCAACAAGCTGAAAAAATGATTAGCTCGCGAATCCCTCTCACAGGAGATAGGGGAGTAGATCCGCGGGTCGATCTGCGAGCCTATGCATCGCAGACCTACCTCGCAGATTCTCAGAAAATGACTGCTGCAAGTTGCAGCTGAAATCTAGTTTTTCCAACTCACTTCCAGCTCAATTTTCAGACGAATTTCAATGAAAGATGCGTGAAGATGAAGAAACAACTCATAGCAAATTCAAAACACAATTTGCTTCAACTTTACAACTCATTTGAGATTGAAATTCAATGGATTCAATGCATGAAGATTCATGAAGACATGTTTCTTGACTTTTGAAGGCCAAATTTTTCATGTGTTCACATGATAGAATTTTGGAAGCTTATGGATGAAATCTTCTATAAATAGGGCCTTTGTAGACATTTGAAAAGAATTAGAATTGGAGAGAGAGGAAGGCTAGATTCACTACTAAAATGTAGTCTTCACTAGTTCCTTAGTTTAGTATAGTTAGTAGTGTAGTTATAGTGTAATTCAAGGATGTTTAGCTAAGTTTATGCCTTGAGTTATGGATGAACTTTCTGTATCTTGTTTGTGATATTTACATGGTTATTTGATGCTATTATTTGAGCAAGTATTTAGTACTTTGGCTTTTCTAATCATGATTAACCGGCCATTAATTGTGATCATCTCAAGGTGTTAAGTTTAAATGAAAGTGAGAATTTGACACTAGTTCATGAAGTTCTAAACCTAGGAAGTCACTCACAAGTGTAGGGTGGCGCCTTTGTGGCTTTAGTGATTTATTTCATGTAATTTCATCGAGCAAATGAGCTTGTAGTTAATTCCATAACCACGCTAGTAGGTATGGTTTAGCTATAAGTATAGATGATTCATTACGAAAGTATGTTTCACATGCATTAGGAAATTACGCCATGTTTAGCCAAATTAATATCATTAATGCAACCGGTAGTTTCATTTGCAAGAGTAGTAAGGAATTCCATAACTTGAGGAGCTCTTAATTGTTATTTTCTACTTATTTCATTTTATGTTTGTAGTTTAGATTAATTTATATGCCTGTGACAGTCTAAATAATAGAGGAGTTCGAAAATCACCGGTACTTGACATTCTTCCCTGTGGGATCGACACCTATACAACCCTATGCTCGATAAACGATCTGTATACTTGCAGAAAAAGGGGTGTTTAGGTTTTATATTAAAATTTGGTGTAGTGTAAAACCTTGTCAATGACCAGTCATTGTCCGGCGAGAGTCATTCAATTTCACTTCCTAGATTTTTGTTTTGGCTATCAAACTTTGCAATTGTTGCACAATTTCCCTTCACTTTCCTTCAATTCATCAATTTCAGCCCTACAAAAGACAAGATCATCAAATTAGGCAGTTTTATGCTTAATTTAGGCATATGGGGTATGAATAATTGAACACTAACACATATAAATCACTACAATTCATGCCCAACCCATGGAAATGAGAAAATTTTATTAATCAAATTGCTGGAAATAGTTCCAAACAATTGCTTCGCAAAACATGAAGGGGAATTCCACTGCGAGTCAACAAAGCTAGAGGATTTGGCAAAATAAGCTAATTGATGACCAATCTGCTAGCTCTCAATTGATCTTTTTGTGGATTTGGGAAGTCACATGAAGGTTACGGGCATGCAAGTCATGTACTCTCACAAGTAGTTATTTAGCGTGCTTGAATGCTACCATCACGATGAATAGTCACAAACTTTGTTAGATTGTGATCCTAACGAGCTTTCATCTTTTGAAAAAAAAAATATATTTTTGTTATTGATCTTACAAAATTGGCCTTAACTTTATCTGTTAATTATCATAGAACTCTATTTTCAAGTTAGGATGATGAGAAATTTCTGAATTCGGCATCCAGCAATCAGAGATGCATATAAATTCACTCAGCCAAGGCTTTGAATTATGATTGGCAGCTTCGCAAAACCAGCGCCAAATTCTTTATTTTCTTTCTTTATATATAATTAACAAATAAAAATGAAATAATATGTAATTTGTGCTTGTAAGTAAACGTCTCAACGATAAGATTATATATGCATAAACCAGGTGTTGAGCCCAAATAATCGATCAGCTGATGAGCCAAAAGAAGCAACCACAAGTCGAGATAGGAAGTCGGTTGGCCATCAGCTATTGGGTCCAAATAATCGGCCAGCTGATAAGCCGAGAGAAGCAGCCACAGGTCAAGATAGGAAGTCGGCTGGCCATCAGCTGTTGGGTCCAAATAATCGGCCAGCTGATAAGCCGAGAGAAGCAGCCACAGGTCGAGATAGGAAGTCGGCTGGCCATCAGCTGTTGGGTCCAAATAATCAGCCATCTGATAAGCCGAAAGAAGTAGCCACAGGTCGAGATAGGAAGTTGGCTGGTCATGGGGTACGCAAGGAGCCGATTTGGACAGGGGCACCGATTTGGACAGGGTCACCGAGTGCATCGGCGACTGAAGGAACTAGGGTCGCTCAACGGTGGTCGACCATCCCACTACCCTGAACAAGCGGGGGTTCAACAGACACGGCGGAGTATGGCTAGGGATAAGGCGGTTAGTGTGATCCTATATTCTAGGAAGTGGTAGATAGCACTATCCCCACTATTCACGAAATCGGTAGCAAATGGGGAAGTGGTTAAGGAGCAAGACCCACACCGATTTCGGGAGAAAAAGGTTACAAAGCGGTATCTATAAGTACCGAGGAGTGTTTCAGAAAATGGATCATCAACAACTCCAGAAAAAACACCGAAAAACAACAGCAAAGACTAGAGTCACGTAGCGCGTAGGAATACTTTCTAGATAGGTTTCCTTATTTCCGTCCCTTTACTGTTAAATCAGTTCATGTTATTTCTTGTTTCTTTCAACTTTAGTCGAAATCAAATTCAGTTTGTTCATAAGTTTCTTTAGTTCATCAGCGTCTTTACAGTACTCTTTTCCTTCCAATTTCGTCAGCATGGATTTTAAGTCTTTGAGGTCACTCAAGGCGGGTGAACAGCAATTATTTAGAGGTCAGGACAATCGGCGCATTAGAGGTTTGGGCACCGCCCAATCGACAAGTCAGGGTTTCCTAATTTTTCACGTACAAATTAGGTGGCACGCGCGTAGAGCCGGTTCTTAATCGACAAGTGTTCGTGGGTTGCGAAAATCGGCACGAACACCAGGTATATATTTGTAAACGAATAAGATCTCGTCAGTAGCTGTGGAAGGTAATGCAAACTGACCTTTCTTTCACTAGTCGGATGTTGTTCTAGACACTCATACTCCAAAGTATTTAGAAGTACCATAGCTTCAATGTTTCCGATTGAAAAGAAATAAAAAAATGCCTTCAAATTGGTGCCTCTACATGGGCTATCAAAATACACTTTTAGAATATTTTTTAAGACCAAACTTCCTAACTTTAATTTAGTTGGTTTACGTAACAATATTTGGTATTTTGAAATAGTGGTTGCATGGTTATCCTTTAATCCAAGGTATTGATGTTGGAATATGCAACTTTTCATTCCAATTTTTCTGGATTTTATTTGATAGTTTTTGGTATTAGAATAAAGTTAGTTAGTTGCTAAATAAATGTTATTGATAAGACATTTGTTAACAAAAATTATGTTGGTTTGTTAGCAAATATTTTAGCTAAGATTTGCTAAGTAGGAGATCTTATGATCAAATAGTTTTGTAGAGATTTTATAGGATAATTATTAGCTGGATTTGAATTAGTTTGTTTCATGTAATCACTATAAATATGATGTTTATAAATGAATAATATAAACTCATATAAACTCATATTCAACTTCAATACAAGTCCTTTATAAGCCACTTTTTTGCAACGCTAACTAAGGTGTTGTTTCTTACTTTATATCCTAAAAAAAACCAACAATTGATTTCTAATCGAATATAATAGGTCCAAATTTGAACTAGTGGGTTGCATGGTTAGTCTTTAATTCAAAGTATTGGATTGGATGTTTGTAACCCAATATAATAGACTGATGATATGGCAGGTTGTTTCCTTATTTCTTAGTCCCCAATCCCTCATTCGTAACACCTGAATGATCTAGAAAGAAAAGATTTTCTCAACCTGTCTACTCTATTCTAATATTTAGTATTTAAGTTGAAAAGTTCGTTTCCTTTGATGTTTCCGTTCCGTTCTCATATTCAATTTGGAACAGGACGTACTTCTTATTTTAGTGATTAATAAAAAATTCCTTTCTCTTATATTTGCTTATATGTATCAAATAAATAAGCTTCTTATTTTTTTTTTGTGAGGCTACGAGTAATAAGTTCAAGAGTTTAATCTAGACGTTGTCTCATTTGATAATACAATTCAGCACTTAAACTTAATAGATTCATATCTTAACACGTTCAAATTATTTGATAACTGAAAATAGAACATCTGAATGAATTAAGTGGCACTGAATTTTCTAGGCAAAATTTGCTCCCAAAAATAAGTGATAAGTTATTCACTTATCAATGAATATAACATACATTCAAATATATTAGATTTAGCACTTAAAAATTCAATCAATTAATAAATTCAGACTTCAGACTTCAGACTTCAGAGTTCAATTTTATCAAACGCAACCTAAGTTAGAGTCACAAGCTAAACGCTGATTGGTTTTTTTCAAGGGTTGGAGTACTGAAATAATGCGTAAAACTAGGCCACTGGATTGACTCTTGGAGTACTCAATTGTTGACAACTAGCAGAAAAATTTGTCTTGTTGGGACAGAAATATGACAAGAGGGAATTTTGTTGTATTATTTTATTTGTCTTGGAAAGTGATTAGAAAAGAAAACCATTTTGATTGCTGTCGTCGTGTATATCAAAGAGTTAAAGAAAATGTTGTTTGATGTGACATGCCAACATGATGGACCAAAATTACTCGGATTGTACAATGTACACATTACACATAGTACGATGTCATATGATAATATTCCACTGTATATTTGCTTTGTTAGTAAGAATGCGTATAGTCATAGAGGGTTTAGGGGCCTCCCTTCCCCATTATGCCCCTTTAAGAATTATAAAATTTTTATTAAAATTATGATTTTTTTAAAGGAAAAATTACTTATAACTTTCCTGTGCATTTTCTTAATCCTAAATGATCATCCCTAGATTCCTAAATAGCCATATAATTCCCCTGTGATTTTATGTAAAATGAAAAAAATGAATGGAATGTACAATCAGTTATGGCGCTTATAACAGATGCATCGTAAAGGTCCATATAAAGAAATTTTAATATCCATTTAGCTCCCATATGATTTTTATAAATATCCACTTCATCCCCTGTGATTTTACATTTATCTACATAATCTCCCAACACTTTGATACAAGGTGGTTAAGCCATCATTTGATTTAGCATTTAAGTAAGGACACTATACCTATTTCAACTGACGATGTTACATAGATTATTTTTCGTTAAGTTTCCACTTCATGTAAAACCATAGGGGGTGAAATGGACTTTTGAAACATTAAGGGGATCATATGGCAGTAGACAAAACTTTTAAGGGGTTATATGTAATTTATCCTTTTTTGACCTTAAAAATTTATTTTAACCAGTAAAACTTTAGAATATGGTATATAGTAAATATAATTGGCATACATTTTAGTATTGCCCCCAAAAGATTCTAAAAATTTTGTTTGCAAATATACAAGTTTTTAACTCAAAGAAACGACTATTATACTAAGCCTTTGCCCCTCAAACATAAGAATATCATTTGCTGAAGACATTAATGCCATAAATTTCATCTTTGCGTCAAAAATAAAACTCCTCATTCCATTATTGTGTGTAGCCTAGTTCCTTGTTTATTGAAGTGTGTTGGGTTTTTCTCGCGATTTGTGTTAATCTACACTGGAAAACGAAACTTGGATGGATGGATTTGATGGTCTTTTGGCTCCATTTTAATTTGATACCATTTACGCATATGTATGGAATATTATATCCCACCACAAGAAAGTTTTGGCTCTATTCTATGCCCAATTAATTTCAAGCTGTTCTTTTGAATTCTAGGAACTATGAATGTAAAATGACCTTCACTTTAATCAATGAATTTATCAAAGGACTCTCGATCCTTCCTAGAAAGATCGCCTGCGGGATTCTGAATTCGGCTTCTATTAATCAGACAAGTCTATAAATTTACGGATCATGAATGGGAACCCTCACAAGTCACAAGTATAATTTGTTTGCAAGAAGTAAAAATTTCTGCAAAATGGTCAAGGTCACAGGACTGAAAATTGCAGCAATGCTTATGATTCTGGTGGAACTTTCCAGCCACTTGACAGCTTTGCCCGCAATGGCGAATGAAGATTATGATCAATCAGCTAGTTCAAGCCTCTCAGCTCTGGCCGTGGCCAATGGCGTCAGCAACGCACCAACCTTCATCTCGTTCACGGATTACGATGATCTGCCTGAGAAGAACCCAGTTTTGGGTTTGGGACGCAAGCTGCTTCAGGACAACTGCTGCCATTGTGACGAGACAGTCAACCCCGACTACGGTTGTGTGATCGTTTGTGATTGCTCAGCAAAAAAAAAAAAAAATCAGGAGCACAAGAAACGGAATTCTTGATCCTTTGGTGAAAACCTCTCAAGTTTGGGGAATTAATATGGAATCCTTGATGCTCAAGTTCTATCTTCTGGTCGGTTTTCCTTCTTCTTCTTCTACTTCTTTTTCCCTTTTTGGGGCCGGATACGTTTGAGCTATGTTTGTGTAATGGCGTGGCTTTCGCCTTTCCATCTCTCCCCGTTACCTTTGGGCATGGAGCAATAAATCTATGGTGTCGGTGATGTTGTCTCTTCATTTCTCTCCCTTTCCTTCGGGTATGGATCAATAAAATTTGTTGTACTTTGATAATCTATGCCGTGTGAATGCACGTTAATTTCATTATTTAGCATTGGATAATTGGATTAGCAATGCATTAATTTGAATGCATGCAAATTTCAATACTTAAAGCACTTTGATTAGCAATACACTTCTTCGGCACAATCTCCTTTTGCTTAAACAATTGTATGATCTTAATTAAATCTTTGTCGAATTTAATCACATGCAGTAGTCCAAATCTAAATCTAATTAAAATGGACTGCTTATTTCGCTAGACTTGAAAAAGGAATCTGGGAAAGGAATCTCTCAGCTAAGCCTTTTGATCTGACTGAATCGAGTCGATCATACAACCATGAACTAGTAAAACAGACAACAACATTAGAATAAAAACTGTTACAGTGTAGCAACTGGAATATCCTCATTTTTCAGCCGGAGAATAAGTATGGAGTAAGCATGTATCATCATAGCTAAGGAAGAAAGATTGATACGGCCATTGGCGGAACTGGATGGGATGGGCGTGGGGGGTTTGGTAACTAGAAAATTTTTATTAATCAAATTGATGGATGATCTACATACTCCTGCAAATATACAAGGTCGATCATAGTATGAATTCATCTAAAATAATTCAGGGGTCGAACGTACGGAGACGAGTTAATTTTCTACTTTAATTATCTTAATAAAAATAATAAAAATTAATTGCAAAGAGGTAGGAGAGCTAATTGTGAGATAGATTTTATAAATAAATCAAATTAAATGAAAAAGTGTTGAGAAATTAATAAATGAAAGCCTAGGGTATCAAGTTTTAATCCAAAGTTTTAAATTAAATTGTTAGTTATTTCCTTGCTAAGTTATGAACATAGCATACAACTATATTTTAAATCACCTCTAGATGCATATAAAGTGTGTCTAATTAAATTTTACATATTTCTCGAGTTCATAAGTGTTTAATTAAATCTATTAAAATCCTAAGTGATATAGGCACATCATACAAATCCTAACACACTCTTGTGTTTAGACTAAGTATATTTATTTAACTAGTGCACAAATCTTCTTTCTCAAATCAATACAAACCCAAAGATCATGCTTATGGTGACCAATTACAAGCATGTAATTGAATGATTGAAATAGACAAGAATTTAAATGGAAAAATCAATCAAAATCCCTTGATAAAGACCTTAACCCTAGAGACAAATTTAGTTCAACATAATTAAAAGAATTAAAATCACAAATTCAAAGAGTTCACGAAGATGAGAAAAAGAGTAAAAAAATTTCTCAATTTGTTCGTCCTAATCCTTGATTTATCTACGAAAATCTTGATTTCTCAAGAAGAAGATATGAAAGTTGTTTAGCTAAGCAAAAACTATTGTTTCTCACCCCCTAAAACATTCTAAAACACTTCTATTTATTGTTCCTAAATATTACAAATAAAATTTCATAGGAATACGTTTCTTCTGGGAAGAAAAATCCCCCTCACCTATTATCCGGTGAAGACTGGCGTGATGACTAATTTCATGTCCGGCATTGGTTATTACTATTCATTGTTGACTTCCAACTTCTGGTGATGACCGGTCCAATGACCAGTGGGATGTTTGATGCCGGTCATTGGATTTCACTTCCCAGATTTTCATTTTGATTCTCAAACTTTACAATTGTTGCACAATTTCCCTCCACTTTCCTTCAATTCATCAATTTCAACAGCAGTTTTGTGCTCAATTTAGGCATATGAGGTATAATAAATGAATATTAACACATATAAATCACTAAAATTCATGCTCCACCAACTGAAATGATAAAATTTTATTGATCAAATTGCTGGAAATAGTTCCGAACAATTGCTTGGCAAAAGATGAAGATGAATTCCACGGGGAGTCAACAAAAGTTGAGCAATTGATCATGAACAAGCTAATTGATGACCAACCTGCTAGCTGTATCTTTTTACGGATTTGGGACGTCACATGAAAGTTACGGCCATTCAAGTCATGTACTCTCACAAGTAGTTATTTACCGTGCTTCTATGATGCCATCATGATGAACAGTCACAAACTTTGTTAGATTGTGATCCTTACAGGCTTTCATCATTCAAAAATACTTTTTTGTTATCCATCTTACAAAATGGCCTTAATTTGTGATCCTTACAGGATTTCATCATCCAAAAATATTTTTTTGTTATTCATCTTACAAAAAATGGCCTTAACTTTATCGGTTAATTTATCATCGAACTCTATTTTCGAGTTAGGATGATGAGAGATTCTGAATTCGGCATCCAGCATAATTGCATATATATAAATTCACTCAGCCAAGGCTTCGAATAATATGATTGGCAACTTAGCAAAACCAGCATCAAATTCTTTATTTTTTTTCTTTATATACAATTAACAAATAAAAAATGAAATAATATGTAATTTTGTGCTCGTAAGTAAACATCTCAACGATAATATTAAATATGCATATAACACCTCAAAGATAAGACTAAATATGCATATACCAGGTATATATATGTAAACAAATAAGAGTTCCTCAGCAGCTACGGAAGGTAATGCGGACTTACAGCTTTCTTTCACCAACAAAGATATTGCTCTGGACACGCATACTCAAAAGCATTCGAAAGTGCGATTGCTTCAATGTTTCTGATTGAAAAGAAATAAAAAATGCCTTCAAATTGTGTCTCTATATAGGGTTTCAAGGTACACTTTTAGAAGAAATAAAAAATGCCTTCAAATTGTGTCTCTATATAGGTTTTCAAGGTACACTTTTAGAATTTTTTTAAAACCAAACATCCTAACTTTAATATAGTTGGTTTGCGTGTCAAAATTTGGTATATTGAACTAGTGGGTTGCATGCATGGTTAGTCTTCAATTCAAGGTATTGATTTGTAATCCAATATAATAGGCCCAAATTATGTTCATTAAATTAGTGGTTGCATGGTTAGTCTTTAATTCAAAGAATTGGATTGTAAGTTTGTGACCCAATATAATAGACTGATATGGCAGATTGTTTCCTTATTTGTCCCCAATCCCTCATTTGTTACACATGAATTGTCTGGAAAGAAAAGAATTTCTCAACCTGTCTATTCTATTCTCATATTTAGTATTTAAGTTGAAAAGTTATTTTCCTTTGAAATTTCATTCCGCTCTCATATTCAATTTGGAGCAGGACGTACTTCATATTTAAGTGATTAATAAAAAATTCATTTTTCTCTTGTATATACTTATATGTGTCAAATTAAATATGTTTCTATTTTTTTTTGAAGCCTACGAGTGATAAGTTCAAGAGTTTGATCTTTGGATGTTATCTAGAGTCGCCAAATGGATGCTGATTGGTTTTTTTTGAAGGGTTAGAGTCCTCAAATAATGGATAAAATTAGGCTACTGGATTGACTCTTGGAGTACTCAATTGTTGACAATTAGCACAAAAATTTGCCTAGTTGGGACAGAAATATGACAAGAGGAAATTTGGTGGTATTATTTTATTTGTCTTTGAAAGTGATTAGAAAAGAATATCATTTTGGTTGTTGTCCTCGTACATCAAAGGGTTAAAGAAAATATTGTTTCATGTAACACACCAACATGATGGGCCAAAATTACTATGGATGGTACAATGTAACATATGTATGGAATACTACATCCCATCACAACAAAGTTTTGGCTCTATTTATACCCAATTAATTCATTTCAATCTGTTCTTTTGAATTCTAGAAACTCTGAATATGAAAATGGCCTCACTTTAATCAATTACGTTTATCAAAGGACTCTCGATCCTTTCTAGGAAGGAAGCATGCGAGACTCTGAGTTCGGCTTCTATTAATGATCACGGATCATGAATGGTAGCCCTCACAAGTATAATTTGTTTGCAAGAAGTAAAAATTTCTGCAAAATGGTCAAGGTCACAGGACTGAAAATCGCAGCAATGCTTATGATTCTGGTGGCACATTCCAGCCACCTGCCAACTTTGCCCGCAATGGCGAATGAAGAAAATGGTCAACCAGCTAGTTCAAGCCTCTCAGATGCTCCTCTAGCCGTGGCCAATGCCATCAGCAATGCACCAACCTTCATCTCGGCCATGGATTATGATGATCTGCCTGAGAAGAACCTGTTTTGGGTTTGGGACGCAAGCTCCTTCAGGATGACTGCTGCCATTGTGATGAAACTGTAAACCCCAACTATGGCTGTGTGATCGTTTGTGATTGCTCTGCAAAAAGTCAGAAGCATAGGAAGCAGAATTCTTGATCCTGTGGTGAAAACCTCTCAAGTTTGGGGAATTAATATGGAATCCTTGATGGTCTAGTTCTATCTTCTCGTCAGTAAATTATTATTATTATTATTATTATTATTATTATTATTATTATTATTATTATTATTTTGGGGCTGGACACGTTTGAGCTATGTTTGTGTAATGGTGTGTCTTTCGTCTTTCCATCTCTCTCCATTTCCTTTGGGCACGGAGCAATAAATCTATGGTGTCCGTAAATTTGTCTTTTCATTTCTCTCGATTTCCTTCGGGTATGGATCAATAAAACTTGCTGTACTTTGATAATCTATGCAGTTTGAATGCACCTAAATTTCATTACTTAGGACTTGGATAATTGGATTGGCAATACATTTCAATGAATGTATATTTCATTACATAAAGCACTTTGATTAGCAGTACTTTTTTTGGGTACGATCTCCTTTTGCTTAAACAATTGTATGATCTTCATAAATCTTTCTTGAATTTAAGCATATGCAGTACTGCAAATATAAAATGGACTGCTTATTTCACTAAACTAGAGAATCTGAAACCTCCTTGATTTCGGACATTCCATCTTGCTTATTAGTTAACATCAAAGATTTCTCCTGCTCTTAACCGAGCTTAGAAAATTAACTAGTTTTGTTATAAATTTGCACTTCAATATCTCCAAAATGTTGTTACAATGACATAAGTAATTATTTCAAAAAATTAAGAAAAGTGCCCAGTTCTAGTTTTTCTTTTCTTCAAATTTTATGGTTGAATCAATGGCCCCTAATTGTTTTAACAGCTATTAAGTTGGCGTTCATTAGTTTTATCTATTGTTTTTAGATTAAGTGCTTGTATTTTTGAAAGTAAATTAACAATTTTTTTACTTATAATTTTGTCACTGAATATTTTAATGTTTGATATTGACTTGTACGAGATTCTAAGGTTGTACTTGAATTTGGATTCCGTGACAAATTTTGGAATGTATGAATCTATTCATTATCTATCAATGATATTATTGTACTTTTGAACCCCAAGATGGAGATTATATCTGTGACCCTAAGAGGGAATTTTGTTGTGATATTGGGCCCTTTGAAACCGGTTTCAAGTTTATATATGTGGTTGTGGAATTGAATCCATTTGCAGCGGATTGATTTTGTTTATATCCTAAGCTGCATCGTTACTATTGAACTAAGACAGTGGATTTAACTTTTATCTATAGTTATATTACGAATAATTATATCATCAACACCTTATGGTTATAATGACAATACTTTGCGTTTTAATTGATGGATTTACAAGTGAGAAACACAATTCTTCTTTATTAAATGGGGTTGTGGCGAATGTCATCATTCGGAGTCTCCTTCACATTCTCCGTGACCTTCCTTTAGACCTCCATACTTTTGCTTTCCTTCTTCTTCATGGATTTCATTTTTTTGTGTATTTTCAATAAAGTTTCTCTTAAGTGAGACTCCTCCATTTCTTCTAAAATTTTCTAGTAAAAATTTTCTGTTTCTCCTAGAAGTTTCTAGTAAGAATTTTCTATTTTTATCTTTATTTTGTTGTTTCTTGTAAATTTATTTCAAATCTGATTGTTAGATTTAGAATTTTTTAGATCATGGACAAATCTCGTCAGAACTTATCATCATTGTTGGAGTTTTAAGTAGTTGTGTAGCAGATATGCCGATATCAACATGTACGGAAGAGAGTTTCAGAGTTTTATCTTATTAGTAAGAAATTCAAAATTTTCTTATATTTTCAAGTCTGTTCAATTGTTAAATTGTAGATTTGTTATTTCAAGTGCATGCACAACTTATTATTAGAATAGATATATAAATCAAATGGTGCTGGATGATTTCTAATAATTTATTAGCGAAGTATGCTTTTATAAAAGAAAAACAGGGGGTTGTGGAGTGCTTACTGGACTTTTTAGCTCGTCCCATAATAGAGAATTAATAAACCTATTTGGGTTGGGCTTCTGTTCCAATGGTTTTATTTAGGTTGATGGATTGGTTTCGCTCTTCAAAGTGAGACATAGGCTGTACGATGTTCTAGAGAATAGAGAGGTGCAAAATAGTTTGACCTTAAAGGTTAAATCTATTTTGTGCTACGATGTGCTTAATAAAACTCAAGTTTGAAATACTGAAATTTAAAATTTGAAATATAAAGTTTGAATCCAATAAGTAACTACACATTTGAATATACATCATAGTAAGTGATAATTAAATACTTTATCATTTATTTTGAAGAGTAAGTTTTATCTAAAAATTTAGTACTACATAAGTAATTCATATGTTCTTTGGTATTAAACCCATCCGAATGTGTTAAGATCTGTATTCATTAAATTTAAATATTGAATTGGGTTATCGAATGTGTTTATTTACCTAATTAGCAGTTTGCTTCTCATGTTGACTTTTACGATGTTAAATTGGAGAGATTTAGTTTTTCCATTTGCTGTAGAGAAATCGTCTAACTAATTGGAATTAGATGTCTTAGTGGATTTTTCCACTATAATACTGCTTGGCATGGTCCAAATTTGTGGTGTGACATCCAATGCAATTAATTTGGTAATCATCGGCTCACGATTCTGCTTGGCAGCTATGTTCCCCGGTGAGGAGGAAACATCCAGGTTGGTATAGACTCTTCAAAAAATGAAGAAAGAAATGAAAATGAAAATTGGAAGAATAAGAAGGAAAAAGAAAAACTAAATGGAAAAGGAACGGATAAAAATATATGAGTAGTTCCTCATCAAAGTATTTATATGTAATATTTGAGTTTTTTTTCTTTAATTTAAAACAGCAATCTACTTTTAATTTGAATGTAATACTTAACAATCTCAGCCTAGTTTTAATATACGAAAGGCCTCTTTCAACAGTATCTCTTTAGAAAACTTTTTATACAAGCGATTAATAGAAAATCTATAATGTCTAACTACTACACTATAATCAATGTGTTTAAACAAAGTGTAAGTTTAACAAGATTGAACTGATTACATACTTCATTTCTTTTTTTGGTTGGAAAAGTTATGCACTTTGCAGCATGAGAAGCGAAAAAGATATCAATTTAAAGTAAGAGAAATAGTAGTACAAATATTCATCGTTAAAGGTGAATTTTGGAAATTAAGCGGGGCAGTCCATATCGAGTGACAAAATAATTCAATTAAATTTGGAAAAAAAATATTTATTTTGTGTGTCCTGAAAGGAGTCAGGGTAGGAACGGTTGACAATGAAACTGTCTCTGAACAATTCATGGTTTAGATTGAGGTAATAAAATTTGAAATGTATGGTTGGAATAACGTCATGTAATTATGACATAACAAAAAAGTAAAAACTCACAAGTATAGTACTTAGATATAACATTTCTATTATAAAGATGTACATATGGTTTATAGTGAGTTAGAGTCGGTTGGAAAATTGTTATACCATGCCGGCACTCTTCCTGAAGTGGGTTAAGCGAAAAGGTTCTACAGGATACGTTAAAGAACTTTTTCTTTAAGTGATTGAATCTCGACCGATAGAGCAAAGTGTTTTTGACGAATTGATTTGTTGGGTTTGGACATGTTTAGATACCAGCCAGACAAAGATCTGATTCTGCCGGGTATCAGCACACTCCAATTCAGATGACAACAAATATTTGGTTTACATGCTAAATTTGTCAGATAATAGGCAAAGGACAATAAAATCCAGCTCAGGCAAGAAAAGATTAATAGATTGTTGATCTCTATACAAGTTTGTCATTTTCAAAAGCAATGCCCGGTTGTCTGATTCGAGAAGGCAGTTTTCTTCCCATCCTTTTCTATTACCCTCTGAAATGCAGACTTTTCGGCAGCCTTCTCGGTATAATCTTGTTTGGATTGTAATTTATTACCTAAAAAATTTAATTCTTTTGTGAATGCATTTTTCAATCATTTTATAGATATCAAATCGTTACGATACATTTTTCTATAAAAACTCTAAAAACTAACAATACAAACGAATTGCAGTAATGAAAGTTTGAATTATATTTAAAACTTAGAATCAATCAAAGTTCAAACTCCTTGCGCATCACATTCCAACGGCATAGATTATCAAAGTACAACAAATTTTATTGATCCATACCCGAAGGAAATGGAGAGATGAAAAGACAAAACAGGCACCATATATCACTACTACATTTATTGCTCCATATCCAAAGGAAATGGAGATAGATGGGAAGACAAAACGGGGGGACTTACGGGAATATAGAACTTAACCATCAAGGATTCCATTTTAATTCTCCGAACTTGAGAGGTTTTCATCAAACGATCAAGAATTCCGTTTCCTATATATGCTTCTGACTTTTTGCAGAATTAGAGATAACAGAATTCTGATGTTTGGATCAAATTACTTAGCATGGAACGCAAACTTTCAAACCGTCGCAGCACATCCCCATAAGGAGCTTGCGTCCCAAACCCAAAACGGGGTTCTTCTTAGGCTGGTCATGATAATTGATGGCCGAGTTGAAGGTTGATGCATTGCCATTGCCATTGGCAGCGGCAAGAGAAGCAGATAAGAAGCCTGAAATAGCAGCTGAATGATGGTAATCTTCATTTGCCATTGCTGGCAAAGTTGTAAAGTGGCTGGAAAGTGCCACCAGAATCATAAGCATGGCTGCGAATTTCATTCCTGTGATCATTTTGTAGAAATTTTTACTTGTGAGGGCTATAATTGATGATCTGTGAATTTATATACAGGTCTGAATGCTGGATGCCGAATTCAGTATCTGTCGTGCATCGTGATTAGCTAGTAAACAGAAGTATTGGGATGTATAATTAAATGTATGTGTAAACGTTATCAGAAATATTGGCACAAAAAATATGCACATGTACAGGGAAGCAATTTCTAACACATATAAAATATATGTGGTAAGAGAAGGAGAATAAACATATAAACAAATACTCAATAATTTTATTAAATCGACAAAGACAATTTCTAAGTCGTAAACTTTCGCTTACAATAACTCACAACTCACAACTTGGAGGATTTCCTCAATTCAACTTTTCAAAACTCAATTCAACCCTTCAAGTAATAATATGTTAAACTAATAGTATTTATGGATTATTAACTTTTTTAAACAAACACAATAATAAATTGAAACTGATTTGGAACTAACTTGAAACTTCTTAAACTAATATGGAAACTAAATAAGAAACTTAAAGAATTAGGAAACTAACAAATAAAATAGCTTGGTTTCATATTGCTCATTGCATCCCTTAAACCAATCTCTTCATTATGGTCATCTCCAATACCATCTCAAGGTTGAATCTCCATGAACAATTCTGTCATCGTATAAATGACATGGAATAGCAACTTGGAATGGTTCTTTAATTTCACCTTTATACGTGGTAGTGGACGGAACTTATATTTCTTAAATAACTTTTTGGCTTGATCAATTCTATCAAAAATTCAAATATGCTCACCCATTCTTAATTACATACTCTATAACTTAATTACTTCGTATCATCAAGAAAATCTCTAAAAATTGTAAAATCATACCTTTCACAACCAGAAATTTCAATGTGATCATGAACTTGTTTTACTTCATCCATACAGCAACCAGATTAGTTTTAGCAATGCCACAATTTTTGACTAAGTTGTCCACTTCACAATTATTATCAACGAACTCAACTTTTTAATTTTCTTCTTTAAATAATTCATTAACTCTCACAAAATCTAAATTTTTTTACATTGGCACGATTTTCAGGCATATATTTGATTTTATCAGCAAACTGGCCGTCTTTCTTGTCCACTTACAAAATTTCTTTTTGAACAGTAATTTCTTCATCTTCATGTGCACTCACAATTTCTTCAATTTCTTTTTTCTTTGTCTCATCATCAAAAGATCCTATTTCTTCTTCCTTATCACAAATTTCCCACAAATTGCATCAAACATTACATGCATCCCAAAATCAATAATTGATTCAAAATTTTCATAAAATTTTCCATCATTTACATACTTGTCTTTGTCAAAGTCTACTTTCCAAAAACTATCAAATTTTGGAGCACAACTATAATGAGGATCCATATCTACCATAAAATCAAAAATATCTTGCCAAAATAAATGAGGCATATGAGAATGATGAACAAGTTTCTTAAATAGCATCTCAAACATTGACTTTCTCATAATTTGAAAACACAATCTCGTCTTCTTTTTCTTTCTTCTTTTGTCATTTGATTTGCACTATATGTATAAACAATCTCTCCTAAATTACATTGCTAAAAGTATCTTTCCAATGGTTGTCTACACCACATATGATCAGAGCAATACTTAATATAAGTAGTCAATACTCCAAAATTTTCACTATTCTTCATATCTTCACATATGGAGCAATGGGATCAAAAACCAACATACCTGTTTGACAAAAATATTCATCTATCATCTTTCATCTAGTTAGCTTCTTGGACTCCATGTACTGCAACCACCTTGGATCGGATAATGAAGTTAATTTTGTCTGATTATTCTTATCTATTCCCGGCAACGGATCTATAATTTAAATTTACAAACAAGCCCTAATTTTATGAACATGTCCAAGGATCAAAGTCCAGATCTCTAAGACCACTTGTTGGCACCAAAAACGTGCATATATACAGTGGAAGCAATTTCTAACACATATAAAAATATGTGGGAAGAGGAAGAGAATAAACACATAAACAAATACTCAATAATTTTATTAACTCAACTAAGACAATTTCTAAGTCATAACCTTTCTCTTACAATAACTCACAACTCACAACTTGGAGGATTTCTCTCAATTCAAATTTTCAAAACTCAACTCAACTTTGCAAGTAATAATATGCTAAACTAGTAGTATTGATAGACTCTTAATTTTTTTAAACAAACACAATAATAAATCGAAATTGATTTGGAACTAACTTGAAACTTCCTAAACTAATATAGAAACCAAACAAGACACCAAAACAAGAAACTTAAAGACTTAGAAAACTAACAAATAAAATAGCTTGGTTTAACATCCTTCAAGAAACGGAGGTAAAAGACCATCAAATCCATCCATCCTAGCTTTGTTTTGCCGTCTAGATTCTAGATTCACACAATCCCAAAAACCCAACACACTTCAATAAAGAAGGAGTTACACTACACACAATAACGGAAAGAGGATTTTCAGTTTGGGTGACAAGATGAAATTTATGGTATTATTGTCTTTAGCAAATCATATTCTTGTATTTGCGGGGCAAGGGCTTAATACAATAGTAGTTTCTTTGACTCAAAAACTTATATATCTGCAAATAAGAATTTTAGAATCTTTTGGGGGCAATACTAAAATGTACGAAATAACATTTACAGCATACCACGTTCTAAATTTTTTCTTTGGCAAAGGGGGCCGATTGGGAAGAAATATTTAGTTAAAATTGTTGTAGATATTGTATTTCAAAAGACTTTGTCCCATATTGGAAAACCAAGGAGACCTTTAAGCACTTTATATTGTCTAACTCTTCATTAGACTTGTGATGAGTTGAGAGTTAGCATGGGCTCGTGTGCATGAGAAGAAGTTGAATTGGGCTGATTCAGTTCAAATGGTCAGATTCCCCCCCTGCGTGTGGGTTAAACAAGGCATATATTCATCAGCCGATATATTTTTATGATTCTCATTTTCTTTCATATTGTCAAGTGCTACACAATATGTAACTTATTTTCGTGTAGGCTCCAATTTCAAATTTTCTATGATTTTCTTTCTAAAATCATGCAATGGTTTAAATCTTGCATATTACTTTACTAACGTTCCTCCTAAAATCATGCAATGATTTTATTGCATTGAATCGTTACCTTTTATGACACAAAGGCGTTACCTTTTTTACTCTGCAGAATAATCACAGTAATTAAAAGCCCAACGGCTCTTTTGCTGAACTTTTCCTATAAATACTTGCCTTCCTTCCCATTAGCAGATACACCTTCCTTCTGTTCTCTCTTCTCTTGCTCTATCTCTACTTTCCTTCTCTCTCGTTCTCTACTAGATATATTGATAAATTTGTTGATAATCTTCCTTCTTTAGAATAAAGAAGAAGGTTTGTTTAGGGAAACGTTTCAATATCCTGAAATAGTTTCTTAGGACAGTGCTATCTAGCACGACTCAAGTGCCTTCTTATTTTTCTTTTTTATTTCTGCTATTATTATTAATATTGCTCTGCGGTATTTCTCCAACAATCTAAGAAACTATGGCCACCGACAATGTTAACACCCCGCAACAATCAATTTCATCAGTTGCAGTCGCCCTGCCATTCATCAAGCCATTTCCAGATGTATCCAAAATTGAAATTTTCGCCAATGAAAATTTTAAAAGATGGCAAGAACGTGTGCACTCTCTTCTCGACATCCATGGAGTAGCCTACGTACTTACTGAATCCCAACCTTCTGCAACTACGGATGCCAAGACTCAAGAAGCATGGCAATATGCCAATAAGGTATGTCGACACACTATCCTGCAAACCCTCTCTAATGCATTATTTGATGTCTACTATAGTTGCAAAGAAGCCAAGGCAATTTGGGAAGCCTTGGTAACAAAGTTCACTGCTAAAGACGCAACTAAGCAAAAATTTGTCATTGGAAAATACAACCAATGGCAAATGACTGATGACAAGGAGATGAAAAGTCAAATCATGGAGTATCAAATGCTGCTAGAAGACTTGAAAAATAAAGACATCAAACTACTCGAGAAGTTTGCTGCTGGCATGTTGATTAAAAAACTACCTGAGTCATGGGCCGATTATAAAAACAACCTGAAGCACAAGGAGAAAAGGTACACCATGGATGAACTCATGAAGCACCTCCGCATTGAGGATTCAAACAAAAGGGAGTTAAGAGTTGCCAAAGCAAAGGAGATGGCTTTCAAAGCAAATCTGGTACAAAGCAACAATAAAAGGTACAACAAGAAGTCCCAAAGTAATAAGTCTAGGAATCCCAACTACAAACCAAAGAATTCCAACTTTAAAAAGAAAGGCAATTGCTACAGTTGCGGAAACCAAGACACCATACTGCTCAGTGCAGATATAATAAAGGTGACAAAGCAACTGGTAATTCTCCTAAGGCTAATTTAGTCGAAGGAGATGAAATAATTGCTACGGTCATCTCACAAGCAAACATTGCAGCCAATGTGAAATAGTAGGTGGTAGACTTTGGAGCTACTCAGCACATATGTGCAAATCGAGAAGCGTTATCCTCCTATACTCCAATAGAGGATGATGAAGAGGTGGTCTTCCTTGGAGACTCACGGACTGCTAAAGTTATTGGAAAGGGCAAAGTGTTCTTGAAACTCACTTCAAGAAAAACTTTGGCCCTTAATGACGTGGTGCATGTACCCAATATTCGAGTAAATCTGGTTTCTGTAGCTTTGCTAGGGAAAGTTGGGGTGAAAGTGTCATTTGAATATGATAAGATTGTAATGACCAGAAATAATGTGTTTGTAGGGAAAGACTATTGTAACCAGGGACTCTTTGTATTTAATGTTTCCAATGTGATCAATGAGAATGCTTCTTCTTCTGCTTATATTGTTGATTCAATTTCTTTATGGCACGGAAGATTAGGACATGTGAATGTAAGTTATATAAAGAAAATGCAATCACTTGGTTTACTTTCTGGTGTTAATAATGACAACATGGACAAATGTGAAATATGTGCAAAAAGTAAAATAACAAAGAAAAGTTGTATAACTGTTCAGAGAGAAACTGAATTATTAAGTTTAATTAGGTGATTTAAAACAAATTATGAATAGAGGTGCTAAAAAATATTATGTTACTTTTATAGATGATTATTCTAGATATACTAAACTTTATTTACTTAGAAATAAATACGATACTTATAATGCCTTTTTATCTTATAAGTCTGAAGTAGAAAATCAACTTAATAAAACGATAAAAAGAATTAGATCAGATAGAGGAGGTGAATATTTATTTTTAGATAATTTTTGTGAACAGGAAGGCATAATACATGAAGTAACACCACCTTATTCACCAGAATCTAATGGGGTAGCTGAACGGTAAAATAGAACACTAAAAGAAATGATGAACTCCATGTTAGTTAGTTCACATGCTCCTGATAATTTATGGGGAGAAGCTATATTTTCTGCATGTCACTTACAAAATAGAATTCCTCATAAAAGGACTGGGAAAACACCTTATGAATTATGAAAAAATTATAAACCAAATTTTAAATATTTAAAAGTGTGGAGATGTCTTGCTAAAGTTTTATTGCCTGAACCTAAGAAAAGAAAAATAGGTTCTAAAACTTTTGATTGTATGTTTAGTGGATATGCTGAACATAGTGCTGCATGTAGATTTCTTGTATTAAGAAGTGATGTGCTTGATCGTAATACAATTATTGAGACAAAAAATGCTGAATTTTTTGAACATATTTTTTTACTATCTAGTAAAATTTCTCATGCACCTGTAGAAATAAATAAAGAGATAATCTCTAATGAGGAATTAAGAAGGAGTAAAAGGCCAAGAAAAGAATTTTCATTTGGAAATGACTTTCAAACTTTTCTTGTTGACAATGACCCTTTAACATATTCCGATACTATTTCTTCTTCTGATTCTAAATTTTGGAAAGAAGCAATTAAAGCTGAAATTGGTTCTATTATGAAAAATAAAACTTGGATTTTAGTAGATTTACCTCCTAGTGCGAAACCTATTGGTTGCAAATGGATTTTTAAAAGGAAATATAATCCTGATGGCTCTATAGATAAATACAAAGCTTGTTTAGTAGCCAAAGGATTTTCTCAAAAATAAAATATTGACTATTTTGACACATTTGCACCAGTAACAAGAATTTCTTCTATTCATATTTTATTTCCTTTAGCTTCTATTCATAAACTTTTTGTGCATCAAATGGATGTCAAAACAGTTTTTTTAAAAGGTGATTTGGAAGAAGAAATTTATATGTTTCAACCTGAGGGATGTATTGTATCTGGACAATAAAAAAATGTTTGTAAATTAATTAAATCACTTTGTGGCCTAAAACAAGCTCCTAAACAGTGGCATGAGAAATTTGATCAGGTATTGATAAATGACGGAGTTTTATCTGTAGAAGTGGATAAATGTGTATATGTTAAAGTTGTAGACAATGAATAGGTGATAATTAGTTTGTATGTGGATGGCATACTTATATTTGGTACAAATTTAAGTATTGTCAATAGTACTAAGCATTTTTTGTCATCTAGTTTTGATATGAAAGATTTGGGTGAAGCAAAAATGATATTGGGTGTTAAAATCATAAGGAGAAATGATGGTATAATGTCGTCACAAGAACATTATATAGAGAGACTTCTTAAGAAGTTTGAAAATTATGATGTGACACCTATAAGTACTCCTTATGATGCTAACACTCAATTAAAGAAAAATAATGGTGAACTAGTTGCTTAGTCTAAATATGCTCAGATTATTGGGAGTCTGATACATTTGATGGATTTTATTAGACCTGATATAGCTTATGCTGTATGTAGATTGAGTAGATATACTCACAATCCCAATTGTGAGCATTGGTTTACATTAGTCAGACTAATGAAATATTTGAGAGGTACCATAAATTTTGGTATCCTGTATAGTGGATTTCCCACTGTACTAGAGGGTTACAGTGATGCTAATTGGATCTCTGATTCAAATGACACAAAATCCACTAGTGGTTATGTGTTCACCCTCGGTGGTGGTGCAGTAGTTTGGAAATCAGTCAGGCAAACAATCATTGCTGTGAGGGTCTCAAAATTCAAATTTTATTTAAAAATGCATAATAATATTTATATTATGATTATTCACTAAAATATTAGTGAATTTATGTTTTGAGTGATTATTTTCTAATTTAGAGAATTTTTCAAGATTTATTTACCAGTGTGTTTTTGGCCCGGTTAAGCACTAAATTTTGTATTGAAGTGTGATTAGTGACTTTAAGAGGAAATCGAGCATATGTAGAGATATTACAAAGATATATTTAAGGTTGGATAGTGTCAGAATGAGATAAAATAGTAAAAGTTAGAGTGTCGCGCGCGACGCGACAAAAAGTGATCAAAAGACCACTTTTCCTTCAAAATGGGAAAAGTAACCTTTTTGTCTCCTTAAAGCTTGACTTCTTGCTTCTTGAGCTTCACAATTTCAGCCACAACTTAGAGCTTAGAGAGAGAGGGAGGCCGAGAGTTCCAAGAGAAAAAGAGAGAGAAAGCTTCAACTTTTGTCTTCCATTTTCTTCTTCCTCAAATTTCTTGAAGTTGTGAGACTCCATTGGAGGACTTTAGCTTGTTTCTTCCCCATTTCTTGGCTGCCGTGTGAGAGTGAGAGAGAGAGGGAGAGGTTCGAACCTTGAGGGGAGAGAAAAGAGAAGAAATAAAGCTTGTTTGAGTTGTGTGTTTCATGATCCTGAGTTCTTGGCAGAAATCACCATCAAATTAAGCAGATCGTGGGCTAAGGTTGGAACTTTTGGAGTTTCTAAACTCAGGAGTATCACTCTTAGGAGGATCTCACAAGATCTTGTTTAATCTTGTTAGATCTAGAAAGATCTAAAGGTATAAGACTCGAATCTCTCAGATTTAGGTTGATTAGTGTTAAATAGAGTAGATCTACGGTTTATTTTGTTCGAAATGTTTATATTTGGAATTTTGAGTTGGGCTCTTGAATTCCCAACTTAGGTAGCGGATTTGAGGTGACTTTTAGGTAGTGGATTTGAGGACCTGATTGTGGATGTGTTTGATATGTGTGAATTGAGTTCGTTCTATGGTTAGAAAGTAGATTTTGTAGTTGAAAATATTGAAGGAAAATGATAAGGAATGGCCGAACCATACTTGGCAAATTTGAAGTGTGATTTCGAAATTTTATGATGTTTATTGATGAGATTTTGCTTAAATGTATATGTATTATGTTCGTCAATTTTGAAGATATGGGAGGAGATCGTCGGAGCGAGTCTGTGGGGGAGGCCGCTATAGTTGAGGTAGATCCTCAGCATTTGGAGTCTGACCCATCAGAGAGTCCTACCTTGGAGACTTCTGCCACTATGTCTAGGTAGGCTAGTTGATCATGGAGACAGAATTTGGAGTAACTTTTGTGAGGGAAACCATTAGAGTGGTTCTCAATCCTGTAATTGCATGTTTACTGACTTTTCAATTATTGTACTTTTGTTTAACTATATTTGTGAATTTGATGTGACTTATGTGTGTCATTTTGTTAAAAGCATGCTCATCTGATGTACTCCTAGCACTTCTGCTATTATGAGTTGTATATAAAGTGCTTTAATTGTCTTTTTGATTTGACTTTCCAATAGTGTATTTTACTTTCATGTTTATATTAAAATATCTGCCCTCTAAAGAATTATGGAGGGTAGAAAAGGCCGAGGTCGAGGACGAGAAATTAGACCCCTCTAAGAATGGAGAATAATGTATATAGATTAAGGACATGATATAAAGATTTGGGGTAAATACTCTTTACTTTTGAGTACCCTTATCATGGATGGTAGGACATCGAATTTAAGGACAAAAGGAATTACTTTAAGAGAGGAATCTTATGTTTTCTTGTTAAGTTATTAGTTTGAAGTGCTCAAGATGATAAGTTAGATTAAAGTAATTTATGTGCAAACTTTCATGGTTATACTTGCTAAGGATCTTGGCTAGATGATTCTTGATATGTTAATGGGAGGATCTTGTGGTTTTGCTTGGAAAAGTTGGAAGAATTGTGGATCAAACGATGAGAGAATGTTGGTGGAAATTCGGTGTTGTGATGGCCAAAATAGGGGAGATAAATCGGCTTTGATTTTCACTTTTCCTTGGTTATTTTGGGCAAATTATTGTTCAGTGAACTTGTCAAAACATCAATTTTCACTTGTGTATTGAAAGTAAACCAAAACCATGCCTTTTCTATTTTAAATTCTTTAGGGAGCAATTTCAGTCAACTTCTTAGATTTTCTGATATTAATTGGCAGTGACTTAGAGCTTGATTTTTATACCATTGAAAGCTCTATGAATTTAAGTTCAAATGCCACTGGTGGCATCCAAATATAACTTTCCTACTTGGAATTATGGTCAATTACTCAAATGATCTAATTCAAATCCGACAGCTTTCTACACTTTTATGATTGCTGTTTTGATCACAGAAATGTATGAATTTGATTCCAAAGTCTTCATATGAAATGTGACACGGCGTCCTAACTTCAAAATGGCATGAAATGCCTCTCAATTCGATAAGTGAAGTTCCAAAAAAGGAAGAAAAGTTGTTAACTTTGCTCTTTCTCTTTTGCATTCTTTTCTTTACTTTCTTTGGTTCAATTCATTTTCCTTTGGTTCTAAATAACGTTTTCACTCTATTCTTATATGTAGACATTTGCTCTAAAAAATATTTGTAAACTTTTCCTTGATTTGCATCCAAGGCCTTGTGAGATTAGAATTAAGTTTGGAAAATTAAAGTTGGTAATGTTGAATGAGATATGGAAGTGAAAATTCATGTTTCTTGTGGATCTAGAATTACTGAAGGTCTTGTTATATCATGTTTCATATCAAGACTCAACTACATTAAGAAGATGGACCTGTGATTGTTGTGTTAAGGTGAAAATGAGTTTAATTAGTGAATGATCCTTTGTTACTTCGGATTAATTTATTAATGAGATATGTAGATTTGTCAACATATGTAAGAGGATTGGTTCTTTGATTTACGTGAGAATTTGTGAGGCATACAAGGATTATTGGATTTGAATTATACTCCTGATCAGAAAGTGAATACCTTTGTGTACCATTATGGATGGATTGATCTAGTATAAGTAATGAAAGTTCTTTTAAGATGAAATTATAAGAATATTGTCAATTGAAAACTAGTAAGGATATATACTAAGAGTGTTTTCATCGACCAATATAGACATCATGGATTTGTAGGGAGGCCATAAGACTAACCATGACATTAGTGGCATTCATGGGGCTAGTACATAGCATTTAAACCTTATTTGGACTGCATTGTGATAAATTTATCAAGGATATTATGGTACATTTAAAATTCGAGGAGAGCATGGATGGTGTTGTAAACCTTGTGGAAATACTAATTATAGGTTAAAATCCATAGGAAGTGAATTTTGGTGGGAGCATAATTAGGATAGAGCGAACCGTGGGGCATATACGTATCTGGAGGACTTTTAAGTGATGACTTCCTTATAAGAGTTGAACTTATACCATTGTCAATGCAATGAGTATTAGTATGGATATGAGAAGATATTGAAGATGATGACATGTTATCATAAGAAGAACATCATATGCAAATTATTGGTAAAAATATAAAGGATTTGAGAATTAAGAAAATTCCTTTGGTTAAAAAATCCTATGGAGGAATCATTGAATCAAGAAAGTAACTTGGGGAAAAGAAGAGAAGATTTGAAAGAAATACCCCGAGTGGTTTGTACACCGAAGTATGAATTTCGAGGACAAAATTCTTTTAAGAGGGGAAAGATGTGAGGGTCTCAAAATTCAAATTTTATTTTAAAACGCATAATAATATTTATATTATGATTATTCACTAAAATATTAGTGAATTTATGTTTTGAGTGATTATTTTCTAATTTAGAGAATTTTTCAAGATTTATTTGCCGGTGTGTGTTTTCGGCCTGGTTAAGCGCTAAATTTTGTACCGAAGTGTGATTAGTGACTTTAAGAGGAAATCAAGCATATGTAGAGATATTACAAAGATATATTTAAGGTTGGATAGTGTCAGAATGAGATAAAATAGTAAAAGTTAGAGTGTCGCGCGCGACGCGACAAAAAGTGATCAAAAGACCACTTTTCCTTAAAATAGGGAAAAGTAACCTTTTTGTCTCCTTAAAGCTTGACTTCTTGCTTCTTGAGCTTCACAATTTCAGCCACAACTTAGAGCTTAGAGAGAGAGGGAGGCCGAGAGTTCCAAGAGAAAAAGAGAGAGAAAGCTTCAACTTTTGTCTTCCATTTTCTTCTTCCTCAAATTTCTTGAAGTTGTGAGACTCCATTGGAGGACTTTAGCTTGTTTCTTCTCCATTTCTTGGCTGCCGTGTGAGGGTGAGAGAGAGAGGGAGAGTTCCAAACCTTGAGGGGAGAGAAAAGAGAAGAAATAAAGCTTGTTTGAATTGTGTGTTTCTTGATCCTGAGTTCTTGGCGGAAATCACCATCAAATTAAGCAGATCGTGGGCTAAGGTTGGAACTTTTGGAATTTCTAAGCTCGGGAGTATCACTCTTCAGAGGAGCTCACAAGATCTTGTTTAATCTTGTTAGATCTAGAAAGATCTAAAGGTATATGACTCGAATCTCTCAGATTTAGCTTGACTAGTGTTAAATAGAGTAGACCTACGGTTTATGTGAGGGCCTCGAAATTCAAAATTATTTTAAAAATGCATAATACTATTTATATTGTGTTTATTTATTTATTTATGAGTAAAATTGTGTTTAAATTGAATATTTTCCAATTTATAACATTTTATACGATTTATTTGCCGGTGTGCGATTTTGGCCATATTAGGTGTCTAATTTTCTACCGGAGCGTGATTAGTGACTTTAAGTTGAAATTAAGCATAAGTGGCGATATTTTGAGAATATTAATAAGTTTAGACAGTGTCGGAATAGACTAGAGCAGTGTAAGTTAGACTGTCGCGTGTGACGCGACATAAAGTGCCAAAAACACCTTTTTCCCTTAAAACATGGAAATGCACTTTTTGCACCATAAAAGCCTTGAATTTCTTGCAATCTTCACACTTCATTTTCAGCTGCAAATTTGGGAGATAGAGAGAGAAAGAGCCGAGAGCTCTAGGGGAGAGAGAGAGAGAAATAGAACTAGTTTTCTTCCATTCTTGTTCCTTCCAAGCTTGGAGTTTTAAACCACCATTGAAGCCCATCCAATCCACCATTCTTTGCAGCCGAGAAAGAGGAGAGAGAAGGGGCTTTGGACAGGTTCTTGGAGGAAGAAAAGAAGGGGTAAGTCTTGAAGTTGATCTTTCATTTCTTTCTCAACTAGTACCTTGAAATTTGTGGAAGTTTTGGGCTTGATTTCTTCCCTCCATTTCAGCCGAACCAAGGAGAGAGG
This sequence comes from Gardenia jasminoides, assembly GCA_013103745.1. Classification (NCBI taxonomy): domain Eukaryota; kingdom Viridiplantae; phylum Streptophyta; class Magnoliopsida; order Gentianales; family Rubiaceae; genus Gardenia; species Gardenia jasminoides. Next base: position 5,668,242 of record CM023099.1, on the reverse strand, counting down.
AGAGAGAGTTGGGTCCGAAATTTTTGAAGGAAAAATAGAGGAAAGAAAAGCTTGGGTGGTTGTCTTGGGCTCGAGATTGAACTTGGTGATGGAGATCCTTGACGAATCTTGTAGATCGGGAGCTAGGATCGAAGTTTTTGGAAGTCATCAAGCTTGGAAGCAACTTTCTTGAAGGAGAGCTCAAGGGATCTTGCTAGATCTTGTCGGATCTTGATAGATCCGGAGGTATAAGTCCTAAAACTTGTATATATAGCCTTATTAGTGTTAAGTAGCTTAGATCTGTGGTTGATTTTGGTGAAAAGATCTCATCTGAAAAGATGACGTTGGGCTCTTGAAATCCCAACCTAGGTAGCGGACTTGAGGTGACCTCTAGGTAGCGGACTTGAGGACCTGATTGGGAATTTGATTGTTATTTGTGAACTTGCCTTGATATGGTTAGAAATTAGGGTTTTAGTTGTTGAAAAGTTTGAAGGAAAAATGATTAAAATGGCCGAAACCACACTTGAAAACTTCTATGTTTGATTTCGAAGTTTTGTATTCAGTTGTGATGAATTTCTGTTTAAGAAAATATATGATATGTACATTTATTGGTGTATGACTTTTTGAAAAGATAAAGAACGGAGTTTCTTACGAAAATTGGGCGAAAAATGTCGTTTGAGGGTTTTGTAGTATTATGGTTCCATTTAATGAATTTTGTAAGAAAAGATATGGTTTAAAGTGTTTTGAAGTTATATTAAAGTATTATCAAGGAGTGTGTGTTGAGTTTATGTTAAAAGTGATTTTTGAGGTGATAAGTTTCACCTAAGTATTTTACTAAAGAAATGTGAAAACAACGTTTAGTGAGAACGTTGATAACATGTTTCATTTGAAATGAGATCTTGATCCTCCAAAGATTTACTTGGAACATTGTTTTTGGGAGGAATGAGTAATTTTCAAGGAGATATTTGAAATATGACATCGTTTAAAATGAAAGTGTTTCCTTGAGGGGATTTTTGGGAAAACATTGATTGAAAACTAAAAAGTGGAAGTGAGTTGTTTTGATTAATGAATGAAAGGATAGAATTCTCAACTACTGTTTTTACTTGTTTAGGGTTTGAGGAGGAAAGTGAATTCGACCCATACGTAGAGGCTGAGCCTTATTGCTTTGGTGAGTTCTCATGCCTGTTATGTGTTTATGTGAAATGACTGCAATGATGTTTACTGTTATGATTGTCTTGTGAAACCTAGTTTTGAACTCTCGATAGGGTAGTATGTACTTTATCGCATTTACCCTTATCTGAGTGAATCAGTTATGAAAATACTTTAAAGTGAATGCAAACTGAAATGATTGACTGTTACAGTATCACTTAGTGACCGCATGTGTTTGAAAAGGTCAGGGAATGCCTGAGACCTATCGGTGAACCCTTCGACTCGAGCCGGAGGCTAGGCCTAGGTCAAGAAGAAAGGGAAGAGCCATAGGGTTATTTCAATGTCACAAAGCTCAGTGACTTAGACCACTGTACTGTGCTCGAGATTAAGTTCTGGAACCGAACCTGTCTCTAAAGAGCAACCACCCGCATCTTGGGTGACTGAAAAGTACTCTGGACTTGGCATGTGGACTTCTCCCTCATGGAGAGTACTGTAACAGCCCCACCTCTTCCAAGGGCGAACCCAAAGGTATCAGCGGGCTGCTGCCCAATTCTCGCCGGGACTCACTACGAATTCCCAAATATTAATCCAAACATTCATTCGTAAAGTCATCAATTTAAGATATTAAAATTACTAATAAACTCTCACAAAATACAGACCCCAAAATTTCATCAAAATTACATTGATAAAAACTCCAAAATATCGTAAACCATCAAATTCATCCATTAATTTCAATCTTACACAAAAAGGGGAAATCCTATACAAGTACTAACTTCCTCGATTCACGTGCCTCTCCTCGAAACCCTGCTAAGGAAAACAATTGGGATGAGCTAACGGTGAGGCTAAGAAAACATGCGACAACTCAAAGCAATTAAATAAATTAATAAAACAATAAAAGAGCCAAACAGTGAATTTAGCAATAAAGCTTTTAAACAATACAATTTAAATGATACAGTTGCCGGCTCCACGTTTCCGCATTTTTCTGCAATTATTTTCTTCACCCGCATCAATTCAAGCCACAGGTTGACACTCCGTCAACCACTCACTCTCACAGTCCATATTCATCACTTTTCTCCCTCTCCCGTCTACTTACACCCCCTTGACCGGGCCCGAACTCCTAAATTTGAAAAGTGTTTGGCAACCCACTATGAGTATGCCAAGTCGGTAGACTCATTCCAACCGATGTACTTTAAACAGTAAAAACCCATGGTTTTCCCAACCCTTGTCCTAGCCCCTGTTGCCGGACAAGGCGAAGGGATCCCCGATGGGGTGTGGCCGTCCCCACAGTTATAAACAATTTAAACAATTCAATTAAGTCAAGCAGTTGAACAAGAAACCATTTAAACAGTTAAGCTCATTTTGAAACAATTCAAGAATGTGAGCGCGATAAAGTACACGCTCACCGAGGAACACAAGCATGCTTTCAATTTATTAACATCATTTAAAGCAAGTAAACATGCACTTGGACACTCACCAAGTCAAAAGAACAAGTAATTGATTACACGGGCGGGTTACACTTCCGTAGGTCCTTCCTCGAGAAGACTTTAATCACCTGAGGACAAATTTTAATCACTAACCAGGCCAAGCGAGTCGGTATGCCAAGTAGTGCTTTTGGAAGTTTAAATAACTAATTCCACTAATTGGCACTTTCAAAGAAAATTCATAACTAAAGTTTTACACATCAGAATTGGGCGAGGCTTGAGCCATTGGAAACTAGATTCAATCCTCTAAAAGTCGTGAGAAAACATCAAATGCATATTACCAAAGCAAGGAAGTAAATTTTTGGAGATTAAATGGCTGCCTGATGAAGCAAGTTTCCAGATTCACAGGGCCGACTTTGGTGAATCATTTGGAGGTTGAAAAGACATTGGTTTGACACCAAATTTGGTAAACATACTCATATATATATAGAATATAATCCTGTCAAGTTTCAGCCATAGACTCCCACGGGAAGGTCAGTTTCCAAGTGTATAAAGTGTCCAGGTTATCAAGTTCGAATCTGGAAATTTGTTCAACTTCCTACTTGAGTAGAAATCTTTGAAAAATCACAACTTGAGTTATACAAGTCAGAATTTTGCTCATTTGGTACCGTTGGAAACTTCTTTGAAGTCTCTAAAACTTTGCAGAAGACATCAAATTAAAATTATGGACGAAATTAACCCAGATTTTCGTTAAACAGTCTACTACAGTAAAGAGACAGTGCTTATCAGGCTGGACATCCAGAGCACTTTGAAAATTCGTCAAAAATTACAGAAAATTAGTTAACCTCTAAAATTCATACACAATATAATACTACATAATGAGTTTCAACAGCCACTGACAGAACTCAATTCCGACATCCGAGCATGAAATGACAACAGTTCAAACAAGGGCAGTTTGCAATTCTGCAATTTCTGGGAACATGAAGATACAGGGCAGTTTTCAAGATACTGTTTGAGTGACGAATTCAAGTCCAAAAATTACCAAATTTGGTACACCAAAACTAACATATATAGGCTAGGTTCACACCAAATTTCAGCCATAAATTCAAGCAAATGAATGTCAAACCGAAATGAACTCAAACAGTGCTCATAGCTGGGGAAGATTTTCCAGATTAAAGAGGCAGTTTTGAAACATCATTTGAGCAATGAAATGGTACTGGAAAAACACCAAATTTTGCAGGAAACAACCTCAGTATATGAAATACATCTGTACCAAAATTTAGCTAAAATTTCACACGGGAAGACTATATTGATGCAACCAAAACACGGCAGCAGCAACAATGGAAATTTTTTCCAGATTTTGATTCCTTCTTACACCACATTTTTACTTGCCAATTGAAAATATTTGCAGGAGAGATTTACTACACACCTAGCCCAACCTATAACAAGGGTTTATCATCAACTTAAAGCCACAAAACTTGAATTTAAAGCTGCCAAAACAGAAGCAAGGCAACCGGCAGCAGCTACAAATTTTTCTCCAAATTCAAGCTTCACATTTCTTCCTAGCTTTCTAACTTCCATGAATTCATCACAAATTCATTCCATCACACACACACACACACATCATGGCAGTCCAATAACAAGAAAGGTGGGAGTTCATAGAGCCCACTTCAACCACCCAAAACCAACTCAAAGATAAACAAGAAGCTACAAGCTTCAAAACTAAACAATGGAAGCTAAACAAGAAGCCATTATACCTCAAGTAGCTCAAGAAAAATTCAAGCTTGTGGTGTGATCAAACCCCCTCTCCTATCAAGCTCCTAGCCGGCTCTCCTACTCTTTCTTGTTGATCCTCAAGCTCCAAGTGAACAAGGGTGGAAGATGTCTCAAAGTTTCTTGGTGGATTTGATGGAGGATGGAGTTGATTTTGAAGACAAAATGAAAGGGAGAGATGGGGAAGGGAGTTCGGCTGATGAGGGGAAGAAAAGAGGGTTTTTGGTTGTTTGGTAAAGTGGGAAAAAGTAAAGGGAAGAAGAAATATAAAGCTTGGTTTTATGGTGCCAAAAGTCAACTTTAATTTGTAGACAAAATGCTCCAATTGGAGTTTAATCCTAATCAATCACTTCTAATTCCTCAATTAGCTTTTCTTAATCTACTAATGATCATTCTTAATCTCCAAACGTACGTCACTTTCAGTCCGAATATTTGTCTCGAAAAACGTGCCCATTTCGTTTTTCACAATTAAGTGACAGAAAAATCAAATTGATGTTTAAAAATAGGTTTTAAAATAAAATGAGGTAATGTATGATGTAAATGCAATTAAAATGATTTAAAACAATTAAACAAATATTCAAAAAAATTAAATAATTAATTAAATAAACAGGTCAAATAAAAATAAAATTTTCGGGTCCTTACAAGTACTGCTACCCACTGTACTGCTATCTATTGTACTGTTACCCACTGTACTGTTTGAAGAACGGGCCCGGTGGGGTTTTGGAGGAGTAAAAGGGAGGTGGAGTTCTACATGGTGATAGTGACAGTTGACGGAGTGTCAACTACTGGTTCGTGGACAAGCGACGTGGACTTTGGCTCCTGTGAGCCCCGTATCCATACTTGTATTGTTAAATGCTTTCTTATCTGATTTAAATCCAAGTGAAATCTTATTGAGTGAATGTTCTTATGTGTTATGTGAATTGCATGTTTTTTTTTGGGAACTCACGAGCTTTTTAACTCACCCTTTCCATTTGTTTTCCTTAGTAGGATATGAGATCCCCGATAAAGATGCCGACCCTTAAGACTAGGGTTCTTCTTGTTTTGATGTTTTTGGAGAACTAGAATTGTGAATGCTGAGAGCTTTTGTATAATGAAACTTGATTGTATGAATGAATGATTGATGTACTATGGATTTGCAAATTTGGGAGTTGTGAATTTGTTAAATATTGTACCTTGTATATTAAGTCCAGAGTTTTAGTTTGATAAGTTATTTGATGTCTGAGTGAGTGAGTCCTGACGAGAGCTGGGCAGGCGGTCGCTGATACCCTAGGGTGCGCCCTAGAGAGAGGTGGGTCGTCACAGTTTATTTTGTTCAAAGTGTTTATATTTGGAATTTTGAGTTGGGCTCTTGAATTCCCAATTTAGGTAGCGGAATTGAGGTGACTTTTAGGTAGTGGATTTGAGGACCTCATTGTGGATGTGTTTGATATTTGTGAATTTAGTTCATTCTATGGTTAGAAAGTATATTTTATAGTTGAAAATATTGAAGGAAAATGATAAGGGATGGCCGAACCATACTTGACAATTTTGAAGTGTGATTTCAAAATTTTATGATGTTTATTGATGAGATTTTGCTTAAATGTATATGTATTATATTCGTCTATGAGAAAATGTTCTAAAAGAGTTAAAATCTTGAATTTCTGTAGTGAGAAATTGAATTTCACTAAACTTTGAGGGAAAAGTGCAATTTTTGACAAATTAGAAGGATTTGAGACACTTTAGCGAATTTTCATGAATTTTGTGTATTGAAAACTAGTGAAAATTGTTTGAAATGTGTGTTAAAATTTTGGATTAAAGTGTAGTATTAAGTGTGAGGTCGAATGTGTTATTTGGAGGTGAAAAACCCACTTCAAATCATTTTGCTAAAGATTAGAAATCAGCTAAAAGGAGTACATCGATAGAGTTATTGTTTATGTGAAAATTTAGATTTGTAAATAGAATTTTGTAAAATGAGTTTTGAATCGAGTGATTACTTGTCACTGAGCAGAGTTGATGGAATTTTGTAGAAAACTTTGATAAGACAAGTGAATGAATTATTTGAGTTTAGTTTCGCTATTTGTGAGGCGAAACTTATTTCTTCCTTTTTCGTGATAATAGGAGGTGAGGAAGGATTTGAACCAGATCCCACCTTGGAAAATGAGCTTTACTATTGTGGTGAGTTTCAATGTTTGTTATGTACTTATGTGAATAGGATTCGAAATGTGTTAGACAAGTGATTTGATGTGAAATTGGGTTTTCAAAATATTAAGTGGGGTGGTGTGTACTTCATCGCACCTACCTCTATTTGAAATAAAAGAAAAGTGAAGTGAAAGTGTTTTGCAGTGATTTGTATGTGTATGTGAAAGGTTAGGAAATTCCTGAGACCTATCGGTGAGTCCTTCGACTCGAGCCGAAGGCTAGGCCTAAGTCGAGAAGAAAGGGACGAGCAATAGGGTTAAGTGATATAAAGTGCAGTGATATATGCTAGAGACTTAGCTTATGGACTTGTCTTAGAAAAGAACATTAAACCAGTGATATACAGTGAAATGCAGTGATATATGCTCGAGACTCGGCATATGGACTTGTCTCCGACGAAGAGCAATAAACTAGTGATATAAAGTGCAGTGATATATGCTCGAGACTTGGCACATGGACTTGTCTCTGATGAAGAGCAATAAACCAGTGATTAAACCAGTGGTTAAACCAGTGGTTAAACCAGTGGTTAAACCAGTGATTAAACCAGTGGTTAAACAAGTGATTAAACCAATGATTAAACCAGTGATATATAGTGTTTGGAGTCAGGCCCGATGGGGGTTTGGAGGAGTAAGGAGTAAGTGAAGGTCTACATGGTTTATGTGTATGAAAGTTAACGGAGTGTCAACTGCCTGGTTCAAGATCGAGCATCGTGGATCCTAACTCCTGAGAGCCCCTGTATCCTCCTTTTAATGTTAAGAGCTTTCTTATGTGTTTATTGTTAAATTCAAATTTGAAGTGAAATGTCATTTATGCTAAGTGCTTTGCATGCTGTTTGGAACTCACTGGACTTTTTAGCTCACTCTTTCCAATTTGTTTTCCTTAACAGGGACTGAGAACCCAAGTGAAGGAGCCAAACTTTAGATTTAGGGTTTGCTTTTGTGATTGATACGACAAACTTAAATTGTGATATTGAGAGCTTTTATATTATGAGAATTGAATGTTTGTGTAAGTATGATATGTAATGTGAGATTGTAAGAATGGTGTAATGTATTTGTAAATTATTGTTAAGTTTAAATTTGAGATTGGAATGTTAGTTTGGTGTTTTAGCGATATTTATGTAAGTGAGTCCTGGCAAGAGTTAGGCAGGCGATCCACGGATACCTTAGGGTATGCCCTAGGGAGAAGTGGGGCTGTCACAATTGCTAGGTCAACCATAGAATTAGAGTTTATAGCTCTGGAGTTGACTGGTTCTGAGGCTGATTGCCTAAGGAATTTCTTAGCTAATATTCCTTTAACTAAGGATATGTTGCCTCCGGTATCCATACACTGTGATTGTCAAGCGGCTATCACTATTGCCAAAAATAAATCTTATAATTGTAAAAGTCAACACATGAGGTTGAGACATGATGTCGCAAAGCAGCTGCTTAAAGATGGAATTATTTCCATTGATTTTGTGAAGTCAGAATTGAATTTGGCTGATCGTTTGACTAAACCTGTAGGAAGAAAATTAATTCTTCAAACTACAAGGGAGATGGGACTTGGGCCAACGGTTGTCAATAAAGATGGTAACCCAACCTATGTGATTGGTGATCCAATGAAGTAGTTTCATATGAGTAATAACAAATCAATATTGACAATAAAGCACTTGAAATTTAAGTCCCTTTTGAGATAAGTGCTTTGACTGCTAGTAATTGTAAGGTTGAGTTTAAATACTCTTAATGAATTTATATCCCTTTAGAGAGGTGTATTTTAAGCAGTATACACTTGATAAATTCACCTATATGAGAGTAGAGTGGGGCCGTTCCTATAAGATTTTTTGGCTAAATCTTTAGAGCTCTCATGAATGACCAGACAGGCGCACGGCCTAAATGCATAAAACCGCGTTGAACAGCAAGTTGTGGATTACAATGTGATTGGTAAGATCTCTGTCATATAATAAGAATTATTGGTTCATAGAAATTCATATTTCACCAATTATTCTGTAGGACATATCTTATCAGTCTAAGTTTGGTTCATAGTCCAAAAGACACCAAACTGATTACGTTGAGCTCAAATATATCCAGCAAATTTTTCTTTCCTCTGTTATTCTTTTGTCCAAAATCTTTTGAAATAAGTGGGAGATTGTTATAGATATTGTATTTCAAAAGACTTTGTCCCACATTGGAAAACCAAGGAGACCTTTAAGTACTTTATATTGTCTAACTCTTCATTGGGCTTGTGATGAGTTGAGAGTTAGCATGGGCTCACGCGCATGAGAGGAAGTTGAATTGGGCTGATTCAATTCAAACGGTCAGATTCCCCCTCCCCCTCCCCTCCTCGCGCGTGGGTTAAACACGGCCCACTTTGGTTTTGCTTTTGTCAATAATCATAAAAGCTTTGGTTGGAACGGTTGTAGAAAGCTTTACGTTAGAAACTTATCTGTAACGGAATTATTTTTCATAAAAACTTTTGACTGAAACGTTAGAAACTAATATCTGCAGATTAACATTTCCTTCCTAAAATCATGCAACGGCTTTATAAGATTAAATCTTGCAGATTACTTTCCTAACGTTTTCTTCCTAAAATCATGCAATGGTTTAAATCTTGCAGATTATTTTACTAACATTCCTCCTAAAATCATACAATGATTTTATTGCATTGAATCGTTACCTTTTATGACACAAAGGTGTTACCTTTTTTACTCTGCAGAATAATCAAAGTAATTAAAAGCCCAACGACTTTTTTGCTAAACATTTCCTATAAATACCTACCTTCCTTCCCATTAGTAGATATACCTTCCTTCTGTTCTCTCTTCTCCTACTCTATCTCTACTTTCCTTCTCTCTATCTCTACTTCCCTTCTCTCTCGTTCTCTATTGGATATATTGATAAATTTGCTGATAATCTTCCTTCTTTAGAATAAAGAAGAAGGTTTGTTTAATACTGGGGAAACATTTCAATATCTTGAAATAGTTTCTTAGGACAGTACTATCTAGCACGACTCAAGCGTGTTCTTATTTTCCTTTTTTATTTCTGCTATTATTGTTAATATTGCTCGGCGGTATTTCTCCAACAAAAATAACTTTTTAAGGTAACAAAATCATAATTTAAAATACAAATTTTATAATTCAAATGACTGTATGCATGCTTACTCACAACGCAAACATATGATACAACATGATCATTCTACGTCGTACTGTATATAATGTGTACATTGTACAATTCGTGCTAACTTTGGCGTATCATATTGGTGTATCACATCAAACTAAAGCATAGCCATGTAGTATCCTAGGTATCTTGTGCATTTCTCATTGCACGATATCCGTATACAATAGATTTGAGCCACTCAAATCATTAGAGAGATCCAAACAGGATTTCTCTATCATGTAGAGTGTTTGTGTAACCCTTTTGTTTGCCTATGCTTCTGCCCTGCGTCAAGGTGTTTAAACAAATCATATGACAAAATTAAGAATATAACATAACTTTCTTATGCAAGCTGTATAAAGAAATCATATAGTCAACTATTTGGCTCACCGTTTTATATCTCGTTTAGTATGTAGGAATGGTCTTGAAAGGAAAAGCCTTTCTAATTTGTCAATTTCATTTCAATGTTTGGTATGATTTATTTAAGTTGAAAATCTCTTTTCCCTTAAAATGATCATTCTAACTTTTTGTTGGAATCACATTTCTCAAAAAGAATTAAGAAAAACCTTTTCCACCTTCATTTTAGAATGCTTAAATAGTAAGGTGTCAAATTCATCCTTAAGAATTTTTATATTTCATCATGATATCTTAATCTATTTATAAGTATTTTTTGGGTTGGGGGGGGGGGAGTGTAAGTGAAAGGTTTCGGGTTCAAGACCTCCCATTTACACAAAAAAAAATTATTTACAAGTTCAATTAGTATTTAAATTTTTTTAAGGCAAACCTCGTATATGGGAGGAGAGAGGATGCCAGCCTCAATATTTATTAATAATTAGAAAATAAATGAATCAGGAAGGGGAAATAAACTTTAAAAGCACAAATAAAATACAATCGTTTAAAAAGCTAATAATTAGCCTATCCCAACATAAGTGATAAGTGTCTATTTTGTATGTTTGAAGTATGTTTTCTATTTAGTTTTTGTGTGTTTTCGTTATTTTGATGGCTAATTAACTAGGGTTTCTAGTGAAGTTTTTCATTTTATGATTTAAATTAGAAAAGTGTATTTATATGGATTAATGTAGTGAAAACTTCATGTTTTTGTAGGATTAATTGCTCAATCATCAAATGAAAAGAAATGAGAAGATATTTGCAATGAAGTTTGGAATGAAAGTTGGAAAATTGAATTATCTGAAGTTGATGAAATTCCAAATTGGAATGATTATATTGCAATTCAATTATCAAGAAATCAAAGGATCAAAAGTTGGAAGATTTAACGCTTCAATTTCACGATGAAAAATTCAGATTTTGCAACTCTGAAGCAGATCCGCGACCCAGAAATGCGAAGTGCCAATTGGAAAAATTTGGAGACAGGGAAGCTAGATCCACAATGAAATCCGCGATCTGTTACCTCGCGGATCCACTCGCGAATCCCTGACAATGATGGATACAACTTGCAGTCGATTTCAGAAATTTTTTAGCTCACTTCCAGCTTAATTTTTGAATGAATTTTGGCTGAAAATTGCATGAAGAATCTTGAAAAGTTGGAGAAGCAATTCCAAACACAACTTGCATCAACTTTACAACTCACTGAGGATTGAATTCAATGCATGAAGACATTTCAAGGAATGAAGATTCATTGAAGACATTTTTCTTGACTTTTAAAGCTCAAAACTTTTCTTGTGTTCACATGATGAAGTTTTAGAAATTTATAAAGGATGTTTTCTATAAATAGGGCCTTTGGTAGACAAGAGAAAGAGCTTTAGGAAGGCTAGAATCACTACTAAAAATGTAGTCTTCACTAATTTTTCTTAGTTCATTAGTTTAGTATAGTTAGTAGAGTAGTTATAGTATAATACAAGTATGAACTTTTTTTTCTTTATCATGTTTGGCTAACTTTATGCCTTGAGTTATGGATGAACTTTCTACATCTTGTTTGTGATGTTTACTTTGTTGTTTGATGCTATTATTTTGAACAAGACATTTAGTACTTTGGCTTTTATAATTATGATTAACCGGCCATCAATTGTGATTATCTTAAGGTGTTAAATTTGCCATGAAAATTGGAATTTGACACTAGTTCATGAACTACTAAACCTAGGAAGTCACTCACAGGTGTAGGGTGGCGCCTTTGTGGATTTAGTGATTTATTTCATGTAATTTCATAGAACAAATGAGCTTGTAGTTAATTCCATAACCACAAGTGTAGGTATGGTTTAGCTATAAGTATAGTTGATTCACTACGAAAGAATGTTTCACATGCATTAGGAAATTACGCCATGATTAGCCAAAATAATAACGGGTCCGTTTGGATTAGTTGTTTTTGGGGTTGTTTTTCAAAAACAGCACTGTAGCATTTCGATTGTGAAAAACTACAGTAGCTGTCTTTCAAAAATTTTTTGAGGGTGTTTTTGGAATAATTTTTTGTGGTATTTTTAAAAGTAAAAATTTATTTGGGTCAATTTTTTGGGCATTTTTAAAATTTAAAATTTATTTGGGATAATTTTTTGTGGCATTTTTAAAATTAAAATTAATTTTAGGCATTTTGGGGGATTTTTAAAATTAAAAATTTGTTTGGGGTATTTTTAAAATTAAAAATTTATTTGGGGTAATTTTTTGGGGTATTTTTAAAATCAAAATTTATTTGATGGGTGGTAGTGCGGGTGGGTTAATTTTAAAAAAATATCCCAAATAAATTATTCCAAAAATATCCCAAATAAATTTTGAATTTTAAGATGCCCCAAAAAATTACTCAAAATAAATTTTTAAATTTAAAAATGCCACAAAAAATACCTCAAATAAATTTTGAATTTTAAAAATGCCCCAAAAATTGCCCAAATAAATTTTTAATTTTGAAAATGCCCCAAAAATACCCCAAATAAATTTTTAATTTTGAAAATGCCCCAAAAAATTACCCCAAATACATTTTTAATTTTAAAAATGCCCCAAAAATACCCCAAATAAATTTTTAATTTTAAAAAAGCCCTAAAAAATTACCCCAAATTAATTTTTAATTTTAAAAGTGCCCCAAAAAATTACCCCAAATAAATTTTTAATTTTAAAAATGCCCCAAAAAATTATCCCAAATAAATTTTTTATTTTAAAAATGCCTTAAAAATATCCCAAAAAATTACCTCAAATAAATTTTTAATTTTAAAAATACCCCAAAAAAAAGTTTTTAATTTGGATGGGAATGGGAGGGGGAGGGGGCTGCGGGGAGGGAAGGGGAGGGGAGGGGACGGGGAGAAAGAGAGAAGGGGAGACAGAGAGAGGGGGAGGGCGAGAGAGAGGGAAGGTGGAGGGGGGAGGGAGAGAGAGGGAGGAGGTGGTGGTGGGGGGTTGTGGTGAGTGATGGTGTGCTTGGGGTGGAAGAAGAAGGAATAATTTTTTATTTTTGTACGTATAAGTTGTTTTTGAAATATTTGTTTGGATTGGTGTTTTTGAAAATTTTTTTATTGGTGTATTACTGTAACATTTGGGATGTGAAAAACAGTTTTTCAAAGACAACTCAAAAAACAGAGATTCCAAACGGACCCAATGTTAATTCAACCGGTAGTTTCATTTGCAAGAGTAATAAGGAATTCCATAACTCTAAGAGTTTTTAATTGCTATTTTTACTCATTTTATTTCACGTTTGTAGTTTAGATTTACTTACTTACTTGTGATAGTCTAAATTATAGAGGAGTTTAAAAGCCACTAGTACTTGACAATCTTCCTTGTGGGATCGACATCTAATATACCCTATACTTGTAGTAAACGGAATATTTAGATTTTATATTAAAATTTGGTGTATGGTGAAACCTCATCAATAAGAAAACGAATGAGTGTCTAAACTAACCGGAGCTTGACATTTAGAAGGCACCTGGTGTAACAAGTCATAAAATTGAAGCGAAGATCCTCCTACCGAAGCCAATGCATCTGCCGTGAGTTTGCCTCACAAAACACATGGTCAAGCGAAGCTGAGAGTTGTCGAAGATAGTTCTGACAATGGAATTTCCAATATATTTGAATATAATTTTTCATAATAATTAATTTTTCCTTGAATTTTATAATTTTTTTTCTTTTAAACTAGGAAACAAATGTCTTAAGATGTTTTATTCTTTGACTTATGAACAATTGTGGAAGAATTATTTTAAATCATATCAAAACAGAAAATAGAATAAAGATAAATTATAATTGTCCAACTTCATGTAATTTATATTTTACATTGCTAATTATATTGCGATTAAATGCAAAATTTTAACTTAAAAATCTATATATTAGACTAAGTCAAATATTACAATTGAAGAATTGATATCAATCTTCATTTATTTTTGAAGTAAAAATATCAAAATTTTACATAAATAAACAGATATTCTTATAGAACAAAAAAAAAATTAACAAGACATATTACATCTTATAAACTAATCCAAGGCAGCTAAGTCAATTCTATATTTAGTATATTCCATTTTTAGTATCTAAATATTGATTATACCGAATATTGGAAATTGAATAAATATTTTATTTTGACTTGTCTACAAAATCCTGAAATTATAAAATTCTTTTCCTACCATTCTAGGTGAAAATGTATTTTGGGTGGAAAACTCTTTCCATTTTGAACATTTTGCATACCAAATGAGGGGTTAGGTTAATAATTTTAACAAGTAGTTTTGTACACAACTAGGTAATCATCTTTTGTATTATACCATATGTCTAACCGACCATACAGTATACCAATCGGCTTTAGATTCTACTGTGCCACTTAGTTTGATGGCTCGGAGGAGGAGAGATCAAGGTTGAAATGGATTCTTCAAAAAATGAATGAAGAAATCAACGGCGTTTTTCTTTTTTCTTTTTTTTTTTGGGGATGAAATAGGGAGGGGAAAGGAAAGGAAAGGAAAATAACAATAATATCTCATCAAAGTGTTTATCTGCAAATTTTTATATTCCTTTATTTACAAGCAGATTTGTCCATCAAAACAATAAAATGAAATTTACAATTTTGTTTAACTATTAACTCAAGTCTGTAGCATATTGATCTCTTCTTAGTTTCGATACAAATGGAATTAATCTCTACTGCATTGTTTGTGTCAAAAATTTTCTATGCAAGTGATTAAGACAAAATATATAATTTATTACTACTAGATTAAAATCAAGGGTGTTAGGCAAAACATTATACACTTGTATATTTGTTTACTTTTGTGGAATATAACTTTCAGTTAAGTAATATATATATATATATAGCGTAGAAGGCATGAAAAGCAAAGAAGATATTGATTCATTAATTAAAGTAAGAGAAATATTATTAGTTTATTAATTTTTGACGACAGTGGTGCATTTTGGAAAATTAGAGGGGCAGTCCTTATTCAGTTACATTTAATTAATCTCGTACTAAAAGTCTTTGTAAGTTATTGTATACCCATGTGTGTTAAGTTCAGTTAAAGTTTCTTTTGGATATATTAAATAATTTATGCTTTCAGTATTTGAATATGGAATGAGAACAAAGTTCTTTTTTTTTTTTAAATAAATGATTAGTTGGTTTAGATATTTTTAGACACCAAATGAAATAAACCTCTAAATTGCGCAGGGTATCAAAGGCACAAGCCGGCAGTAGCTGTTTTCCTGTCGAATTCATAGTAATAAGTACAATCTCAAGACCTTTTGGTGTTAAAAATTTTAAGTGTAACATCGAACTATCATCGTGTCTAAACAACTATAGACTGTGTACATACAATGTAATTAATTTGGTACCCATTTGGCCTAAAATTGTATTCGGCCATTGGTTAGATTGTTAGGGGTGGATTCTTCAAAAATGAAGGATGAAATCAAAGAAAAAAATTAGAAAAAAGAAGAAAGGGGAATTGAAACTATGCAAATAATAATGAAGTCTTATCAAAGTGATTATACGCAATCATTTTGTATTATGTATTTAATTTACGATAGATTTTTTTTTTACTTTTACTTTTGATTTCTGTTAAGTCCTTAATTGTGCACATAATTTATGGATATTTTTCTTTTATTATGCCAAAATATGGTACTAATTGCTTGATTCTACTCATATTTGGTTTTTGGCACTGATTTTAGGTCATTGGAATTAAATGGAAGTTAAAAGCGCAATTAAGTTGAAAATTCTAGAAGACCTTTGCTGTTAAGGTTTAGCCACGCCTTATTCTGCTATGAAGAATGGATGTCATAGAATTAGAATGGGCCCCGCAGTTGGATTCCCAACTGATAGAGGAAGACAGTCGCACGTTTCTTCTATAAGTAGAGGCTGATTTTTAGGAGCAAATTTGATTTCCTTTTTGTTTGTAGGGTTGATTGTTAGTTTCCGAATTATAATAGGATTTTTATTCCTTTTTAGTGATTAGCTAGTATTAATAGAAAAGAAGAAGACAAAAGACGGCGGACTTTGTTTTGTTAGTTTGGCAGACTTTTCGTTTGGACCTTTTGGTCTTGCCGCTGGAGACTTTTGGCTGCGAACATGATTTGGCCAAGGGATCAATAGTGCCGTTTGCTTCTTTTCTCTTTCTGTCAAATAAAATAGAAAATTCCAAAAACATCTCTTGGATGCGAATCTCCAGGAGGAGTGGCTAAGTTCTTCCATCTAGTCGAAGGCTAATCGATCTTTGGTTTATCAACTCTGTGAGACTTGCACGAATTATTTTTATTTCATTTATTTACAAGTATTTAGATATTTTCTAATGTTCACGTTTATGATTATTTCTTGCAATTAATACCTGATCACTATTTGATCACTATTTGATCACTATTTGGTTGTATGAATAATTTACTGTCATCTAGAACGCCAAACCCGTAATCATTTGGTATTTCTAGTATTTGTGACAAGTGGCTTAATTCAGTAGTATAAGAAACTTTTGGATTACTGTCACGGAGATATTCAATCTAGTTTAAATGAACCGAACTTGTGTGTTTGTTAGTTAGAATTGGTAGTCTTTCAAATTGCTAATGTTGTCGGTAGGTTAAATTTTAAGAGCTTGTTTAGAGTTATCTATTGGCAAGAGAAGCAGTCACAGACTTTGGCATGGCTATCGATACAATAAGGAAGGACAGGTTGTCAAAACTTGTTGACAATCATAAACAATTTATTTGTAAACAAATGATTGTCATTTTAGTGTCAATGATCAGTTCGATGACACCAAAGTGAGATTAGGCCTTTGACTAGAGCATTTCTTTGATTGATTTAATTTTATTTGAATTTTGTGATCTTGGCTATTTTCAATTGAATTGGTAATTAGGAATTGTCTGAATCTTCCCCCTCCCCAATTTATTTGTTTTTGATTCACAGAAAATAATTCTTCCAATTCCCTGAGGAGACGACCCTACTTGCACTTACATAAATTAACTGAATTCGCGGGCTAAATTTTGGTATATCAGGTTCAGCATACTCCTTGGAATTAGGGTGAAATCAGTAACCCATTGCGCAGCCCGAGTCACTGGTCCAATACTAGAATTAACTCAGGAATATTTTTGTAGGTAGTTAGATCTTATTTATTTTTGTGCAGGTTCGACACCTGTCAATTTCAATATAACTAGTGATCACACTCTAGTTTTGACATAAACATGACATTAGTCTATTATACCCTCTACATTGTTTGTGTAGAAAATAATCCATATATACAAGCAAATTATGTGCATCTCACATAAACTAAATTTAAAATTGATTTGTATATACGACATGCATCTAACTCCACTTAATTGTTTGAAAATTTTTATAGGTATTGGAAAAGTTGAATCCTAAAAATTAATTAAGAAACTGACCAAAATTATCATTAGCATATCAAAATCAATGTGGTTGTACAGTCACAGTTAAGTGATACTAGATATAGTAGAGGCGTGAAAAGCAATAAAATAAATTAGTTTCTTAATTGGTAAAAACAAAACCAGAGTAGTACTGATTTTGGGGTATCCAATTCTGTCTACTCTAACCCAATCTGTACTGCTAAATTATAGAAATATGTATGATATTAGATCTGCACCCTTATAGTCTAAATTCACATTTAAGATAACTTTTAATACTAATAGTATAAATTATTAATACCGGTGGTATAAGTTATTAATGCATTTGAGATGTAGATTTAGACAGTAGAGATGTGAATTTAACCTCTTCCTAAAAATATTAATCAGTGCAAAAGTAATTTTAACTTGAAAGCTGTAGGGGAATCTCCTAAGCCAATTAACGACAAGGGATCTGCAAGAACGGCAAGTCACTATAGATGGCGTTAATTCCTGTGCAAATAAAATAGCAATGGATGGGATCGAAGTTTTCTGAGGTGATTCTCTAGAAGTGGGCAGCCTGAGAGTAGATCTCGTAGTATATAAATTTACTCAATGTCATGCATGAAGCTTAGCCCTCAGAAGCCGGCTACGTGCATTTATTTCTGTAAGAAGTAAGTAAAAATTTCTGCAAAAAGATGGCCAAAGTCACAGGACAATCAATTTCAGTGCTTATCTGCACTCTTTTAGTTTTAGCCCTCATCATAACTTTGCCAGCAATGACTGCAGTCGAAGAATTTGGCAATGCACCAATTTTTAACAGGGCCATCCATCATAACGAACTGAGCAAGAATATACTTGGATTGGGCTCGGGAAGGAAGCTGCTTCACGAGGAAACATGTGTATGTGATTGTGATCCGGATGTGCCCGAAGGTTGTTATCCTTCAGACCCTAATTGTGCAGGGTATTGTAATTCTCCCCATAGAGGTCACAAGGTTGGGAATGGGAATTAACCCTTGATCCTGTCAAGTTCATCAACAAATTCCAAGTGTGAGAATGGGAAGCCTTAATTGTCAAGTGCAAGATTCGTGTCATTTTTATTTTACTCTTTGTTCTGCTTCGGAATAGGAGTGACCAGCTCCTTCAAGTGAACGGTGTGTGTTTTGTCTTTTCATCTCTATCCATTGATGGATTCTGTTACCTTTGGTTAGAGATCAGCAAATTTGTAAACTCTGTGATTTCAATGCATCTCCATCCAGGACATGCAATATTGCGATGCTTGTTTCTAACTATTCCTAAAATTCAAGGTGGAATTCAAAATGGTTGTTTTTCGGTTAAATTTTATTAGGGATAAATAATTTATAATCCCTACGAAGTTTTGTGTATTTCCACACTAAGATTAGAAAACAGTCATATAAAACTCCTGTGATTTTACACAAAGTACAAAATGCACAGAAAATGCATCTCAGCATAGGCTTTTCAAAATGGGTTATTAGGGATTCTACGTACACAACTGATCATGCACAAAAGTCAAACAAAGAGAATGGCTAACTTCAATAACAAGCACAATTGTGGCTCATGTGGGCCTGGAAATGAGTGCACAACTGAAATTGAACTCCCAAGTTGCACCAATTTCTTTTTTGATTGTAATTGTTTTTGAATTTCAGCCTCATCTAATCACTCTATACGCAAAGGCAGTTAACGCCGAGTAGATAGCAATTGAGTGTCAATAAAGTATAATGAAAATATCGAGTATTATTTGTTCATAGCATAGTGCCATGCCATCGTCTTCCCAACCGGCCGTTAAACCCAAAAGGTTAGAGCAAAAAAGCAAAAGATATGAAACAAGAATGCAAAGGCCGTTAAAGATTCTGATACAGAAGAGTCTGAATACGAAGGAATATGAGGCAATGAAGGCAGGAGCAAAAGATGGTGATAACGATGATGATGATGAAGAGGAGGAAAATGAGGCAGAAGATAAAGAGGTAAAAGATGATACTGAAGCTGCAGGGGGTACTAGTGGCAAGAATGATGAAAGTGAAAGCAGTGAGTAGCAAATTGACAAACAGTAACACACAACTTAGGAAGAGGTTGTCGAGGTGGAGAAAAGTACCTTCGGCAACACAAGCTTTGGAAAGGACACATTCTAGGTAGGAATTCGACTATTTCTGAAATGCCAAATCAAATATCAGAACATCCGATTAAACCAGTATTCGATAAAGATGATGGGGATGTTGGTAAAGAAGATGCGCACTGTGTGGATGCTGGTTTAGCTTCCTCACAAGGAGCCATGGAATGCATACATTCATTGCCTGCGACAACACAATAGAGGGGCCGGTTTAGGTATAAAAGAGAAAGTAATTAGAAGGCAAGTCATATATGGTGCAGCTGAAATTCAGATTTTAATTTTTATTCCAAGGCATAAATTATACGAACTTTTGCCACTGCATTCATTATGCTATTCTTTAAGTCACACGGATGTGAAAGAGGGTCGAATGCACAAGACCTTGCACAATACCCTTTGTAGGTCATGTATTAGATCCAAATCCACGCTACTTTGACACAATGCTAGAGGAAGCTTGCTAATCTCACATGGAAAGACTAGTAAGACTAGAGGTAACTTAATCCTTATGTGATAATTTCAAAGTTTCATACTAAACAATTCTTAATTGTTGGCAGTCGAACTTAATGTAGTAAGGTCTTAGTCTCTATGCTCAAATTTAGCCTTAACCGAAAATATATGCAATCCTTGTGGGAGAAACTATCAGTATCAGATAGGGTAAGCACAAAAGAACGAAAAATTTTTTATATGCCTAATTTACCTACGAATTCGACTATTTTGATATGCCTAATTTACCTACTGCATCTGCCTTTGTTTCCAAACCCAAGATGCTGTAATCCATCTAAACATCACATGCCGCTCCGTACATCGTAACCCTAATTTCACAATCCAATGCCCTTCATCACTGTTCCTCCTCCTTCCTCTTCATAATTCCATTGCAACGCTTTTTGATGCCTTTTTCTCCCTTGTTGGTGTAAGTTACGTTATTTGATGCCTTTTCCTCGCTTTATACATATATATATTGAATTGCAACCTACACTCAGCTCCACATTCCAAACTAAAAAATATGAATTTTTCCTTTGGTCTTGAGGCCTTCTGTCTGACGTTTGTTAAACGTTACTTTTTTTTTGGGGTTTTGGGGGGGGGCCAAAAACCCCAAAGGCATCGCTTTCCTTGCTTTTTCCTTGAGTGCCATGTGGCCTTCTGTCTCCGTGGGCCTCAAGTTGGGATCCGGGGTCTCACAAGTTCCATTTGGTGCAATTTGCATCTAGAGCCATCCATTTCATGCAAGTACATGTGGGTCCTAAGGAAATGGACGGCTCCAAATGCAAATTGCATCAAATGGAACTTGTAAGGCCCCATTACCCTCAAGTTGAGGCCACAAACACAATTGTTTAATCCTTCATGTGGTAACTTACTGACATTTCTGATGCTATTCTGCCCACGTCAATATCTGTGTTACGTAGAATTCTAGAAATAGAAATGAGTACAAAAAGAGTTTTAACTTACAGATTCTAAGGGATTCTGAAAAGCCATGGTCAAGGATCTGCAAGGACGGCAACTCACCTATAGATGACGGCATTTCCTTTAACTGACAAATGGCTCAAAAACAATTTACTGATTCAGTCATTCTTTAGCTGGTTCTTGATTATTCGGCATCCTGAGAACAGACTTGTAGTATATAAATTAACTCACCATGCATGAAGCCTAGCACTCATTAACAACATTGGTTTTTGTAAGAAGTAAAATCGCTAAAGTCACAGCTTTAGCATTTCCAGTGTTTATCTTCAATTCTCTACTAACCAACCTATGACTTATAGAGTTATATCATATTATTTTTAGAGTCGCTCCTTATAGGTGAACTCTAAAACAAAATGTATGTGACTTTAGTTTCCCTATTGTCAGACATATGAATGTTTCATACCATTTAGGTAGATGTATGAATAATTATAGATATATATATAATTATTGATTCTCTTTTCGACAGTGAAAAATTAGAACCATACTCTCACCATCTCCATATATACACATATACAGCAAAAAAAATCTCCATATATAGCCGAGGTAGCTAGTGGAGAGAGTGGCATGCTAAGAGAATTCGAAATCTTTGTTATGTAAGATGCTAGAGCATTAATGTTCTTGTTTTATTCCTTTTTTTTTTTTTAACAATGCACAATACTCTCTAAACAAAAAGTACGGATATTGATACAAAATCATGCCATTGCAACATAAATGTGTCTTGTGAAAAATGGATAGTGAAGTTAATTATTGTTAGCACGACAATTCACTTCGGTTGAATTGTTAAAGTTGCACAGAAATTGGTTTGGTAGTTAACTTTAAAAAGTTACATCGTTTTGTACCTCTTGTCTAGTTGTTGATCAAGTCAAGAAGGGACTTGTTTTGTCTTATTATTGGCCTTGTAGTTAGGTGAACGGTGCATGCAAAACAATTGCGAAGTTTTTTTTTTAGTTTTTTTTTAACTTTTCTAGGAGTTTAGTTTGCTTTAAGCTCTAAAGTTTTCCTAGTCTTATCTATTTTTAGGCAATGATTACTATATGCCTGGGAACCCTAAAATCTTATAGTAATTACTTGACTGTTTGAACAACCTTCTGCCATACAATTATTAGATGCTAAAATTATTTATACTGCATATTATTTTTTGTGCTAACAATTATGAATCAAGAACCTTTTCTATGAAAATTTATGAAAAAGCAGGATATAGTGCCTTGCATCTGATTAAGAGCCACTATATCTACAAGTAATGATGAAATTGATATACACAAATCCTAAATAAGCGACATTAAAATAATATAACTCAACACACTTAAATTTAGCACCTCTAATTCTTCAGGTATCAGTCTTAGTTGTTATAGTACATGCAGACTAATAATTCATCGGCAAGTTTTGAGGAGTTGATTTGGTAGTTTATTTTTCCCCTCGATCCTTTCAATGCACTTTAGACACGATTAAATACCAAGTAATGAAATGAAATTCTGATTCTGCCGCCAGATTTCAAGGCCCAAGCTGGCAATATAATAGCTGATTTTCTTACAGTAACTGACAAAGTTTTAAGACTCTAAAAAGCTTATATTAAGGGTTTGCAAGAACGGCAAGTCTCGACTAGATGAAAGCATCTCCCCTAACTGACAACACCTGAAAACAATTTACCATCCAATCATTGGGATGTGGTAACAGTGGGGGTCAAAATTCTTAAGATGATCGTCGAGAATTCTGCACCCTGAGACCGGACTTAGGGTGTATAAATTGACTCTGCATGCATGAAGAATAGCCCTCTTTATAAACTAAAGCTGTCTTTATAAGAAAGCAATAAGTGAAAGTTTCTGCCAAAAAAAGGGCCAAAGTCACTGGACTAGCAATTCCAGTGCTCCATAACTTTGCCAGAGATGGCCGTGGCTGATGACATTCGCAATGAACCAGCCTTCAACAAGGCCATCGATCATGATCATCAACTGGCCAAGAATAATCTTGTCTTGAGTTTGGGATGGAAGGTCCTTCAGAATTGTGTATGCTATTGTGATCCGATTAAGCCTGAAGGTTGTTATCTTTCCGACCCTGATTGTTAAGGATATTGTCATTCTTCTCATCAACATTAGAAGCTTGAAAATGGGAATCGTTGATCTTGTCATATTCGTTGACAGATTAGAAGTGTGGGTGTGGGAATCCTTGATACCCAATTAATTTCAACCTTAAGTCAGAGTCAGTCTTATTTTGTCTTTATTCTGTTGAACAGGAGTGAACTTCCTTCAAGTCAATGGTGTGCGTTTTCTTTCTCTCCATTCCCTTCAGCTATGGATTAATAAATTCGTTGTAAACTCTGTGATCTCAATTTCTATTAGCATTGTTTTGCAATTGGAATTTCTCATCAAAACCAAAGAAAAAAATGTAAAGTAACTACTCCATTCATTTTCTATCCTTACAGCTAGATTCGGATATTGGCTTATACTTTTTTTCATTGAAGAATAGCAGAAATTTCCATTTAAACAATCCACCAGACATTAGATTCATCTATACTATTTATCAAAGTGCCTTGAGTGTTTCTTACTTTTTGATTCTACCTAATATACCCATAATTAGGTAGTACCTTGATGTAATGCTTAATATGGTGCATCAATGGATAGTTTTCACATTAAAAAAAAAGGATAATTTTCACATATCATAACAGAAGTCTAACCAATTAAGACTTCACTTCAAAAAAAGCATGAGTATATCGTCTTTGGAAGTTGAATTCCCATCAACAATGACTTCAATATACCACAAACAGATGTACTGCGTAAGTATATCAATGAGCATATGTGCATGAAACTGTTGATCTAAATCACAATATCCATATTGGAAGTTCGAAACAAGCTCTTTTTAGTCGGCAAATATATGACACTATGTTTACTTTAATAAATCAATTGAATCAAACACCTCTTAGGATTCATGCGCAAATCGCAATTGTAGACAAGTGATTTTGTTTGGCACAAACTGTGCGAAGTATTTCAACGAGGTTGCTGCAACTAAAATTAGCCAGACCATCGTTGTAAATGAAATTCAAGATAATCCGTCTTTCCCTGTTGAGTATTTGTGGGGTATCGATGCATTTACGAAAAAGCAGGTGTATGTATTTAAAACCCCCCATAATTAATTATTTGGCGCAGGATTTCGGTAAAATGTGCGTACATCTATAATGCTAGCTGATGGATGAATTCCTCTGCATCTCATTTCCTGGCAGTGGCAATAGTCTTCTTGTTTTCAAGAAGAGCCCTCTGATCACCATGGCATTACCATCACTTCTTTTCCTGAGTCATTATTGCCTTCCATCCTTCCTGACTTTTGCCCAGACTTCATTTTCATAAACCAAAATTAGCCGACCTCGAAGATGAGGCAGCAGAATAAAATGGAGAAGCTACTCTTTTCACAGGTGCCATGACACGTCCACCATTATGTGGTTGTCTCGTGACATCTATTACTTCTTCACTCAAGGTCTGTTACTGAATTTGCTGGTGTTAATTTTTAGAATTCACAGATTGGTCCTTTCTAATAGGGTGAAATCTTTGACGGTGTGCACATTTCCTGGGTGAAGATTATCATGAGGAATCGTTTTGCTTAGGCATATTCTATAATTGGCTTTTCTTTATATACGAAAGAGTAGCCTTTGTGGAACTTGCTTATTTTGTTTACCGTTCCCAGGATTTGCTTTGTTTACAAAGATGATGAGCAAGATGCTGAGGATGCAATCCGTGGACTTGATCGTATTGAAGTTTGAAGCGACTTCGTGTTGAGTGGATAAAGGAAATAATGTAATGGAAAATAGCTTCCATTCAAAGTCTATCATTCTTTTGTCCAAACACTAGTTAGATAAACATGTCAAATCATCAAGTGAATGGTCCGTTACTAGGTTGTCCAAATACTAGTTTGATAAACATGTGAAATCATCAAGTGAATGGTTCCGTTACTAGTTTAAGGAGTTTTCTTCTAATTCTTGTCATATGAAAACAAGATAGTAAGAACATCGCCAGAAACTGTTAAAAGTCATAGCTAAGTGATTGTCTTCCGTGCTACTTAGAAAAATCAAAGTGCTCTAAAATAGATTAAATTTCTTCAATTAGATTCTTAAAGTGGAGTGACTTTGCTCTTGTGTCAAGCTAATACAGTAATGGTGAATAAATACTTAGCATAAGGATTTGTTTGTAACATCTCTGTATCATACCCCAATGGAATTTTGTGGACAGCAAGAAGCTAGCAAATATTTGTGGAAACAAAAGCAGAATTCAAAACTTTATTCACCTTAAAGATTTAAAGGTGGTCCTAATGTCATTGTCTTGCCAATATGGCAAAATAATTTCCTAGAGATAACAAATCCTATCTTGTCAATATTTGCCAAAGCCAATAGTGATAGAAAAGGCAAATGTTTTTTCCCATATTTGTGAAGAAATTCTCAATCTTTAATTATTGGCTGCCATTAGAAGAAAATAAGTAGAAAATCTAACTTTCTAACAATCCAAATCAGATGATAGATTAGGGCTAACCTAGTTCTTAATTGGCAAATAAAAATTAGGTTTGAATGGGTCTTTTAGAAGAAAAATTCAGAAATCGTACTTGCATGAACATATGACGTTTTGATGTCATAGCATGCAAGTGGTGTGTATAAAACTACGTAAAAACACTGTAAATTAAATAGTTCGTTTCAATCATTGTTTAGCGGTTGAAAATATATTTGATCTGTAAATAACTGCAAAAGAATGGGTGGCACAAGTTGTGATGAGTTAGCCCTATGAAAACATTTGATTTTAATGTGTATTACTTTTAGAGACAAAACTCTAGAAGGGAGATTGTAAACAGCTAAATCGATCCTAGTTAATTTACAACTAGTTGGTGGACATCCGCACCTCTATTAAGATTCGAATTAATAGATGATGGGTCCATTTGGATTAGGTGTTTTTGGAGTTGTATTTGAAAAACAGTACTGCAGCATTACTGTAGCGAAAAACAATCACTGTAGCAGTATTTGGTGTATTTGGAAGATTTTTTTTTTTCAATTTTCTTTTTTCTTTTCCTTTTCCTTTTCTTTTCTCTTTTCCATTTCTTTTTTCTTTTTCCTTTTTCTTCTTTTCCCTTTTCCTCCCCACCGGTCAGGACCAGACCAGACAGACCTCTTTTTTTTCTCCTTTCTTTTTCTCCTTTCTTCTTCTTCTTCTTCTTCCTCCTTCCTCCCTCCCACCCTCCCCTGGAGGATGGGGGGAGAAGGGGGAGGAGGGGAGGAGGGAGGAGGGAGAAGAAGAAGAAGAGAGAGAGAGAACAAAAAAAATTGACCATGGGTGGGGAAGAGGAGGGAAAAGAAGAAAAAGAAAAAAGAAATGAAAAGGGAAAAAGAAAAAAAATATAATATTGTGAAAAACAAGTGGTTTGTTTTTGGAGTTATTTTTGGGGTTATATTTGGGTTGTTTTTACTGTGGCATTTGAAGTGTGAAAAACAGCATTTTAAAAACAAGGCACAAAATCCTCAATCCAAACGGAGCCGATATTTTTACGTCCAAGTGTCAAAGGCATTACGACCAGTTCTTGGATAATTTACACCGTTGGTTACTGTTTCTACGCTAAAGTGTCAGGCCGAATTTGACTGTTGGTTTACAACCATTGGCTGGACATTGGCTAATTGATGGGCCTTACACATATCCAACAAGTGAAAGATACTAATGCAAACTAGTACTGGGCTTGATATCATGCATGAGCGTAAATTCCTATTACATACGATAACCTGTGCCATGTTTCATAAACTAAGGCATTGCAAAACAAAATCATGGAATGTTATCAATGTGCAATATGACGAGTAATTTCAGTTTAAGAAATACTCAGTGATTGTAGATCTTTTTCCTATGTTACTTGAGCATTTGCATTTTTTCTTAGGTGTTTAGTTGCTATTGTATGGATCTCTTGAAAAAGTACGGATGTTTACCATCCTTTTTGGTTCATCAATGTAGAAGTAGACTGAAAGTCCATAAGTTTCCATGTTGGCAGAATAAATCAAACTGTTTAGTATTTGTTTATTTATTTATTAATCTTATTAGAATTAGATTTTTAGTAGTTGTGTGATTTAGAAATTTGTGTTTTATTTGGTAATTACTTATTCAAGTGGTTTCTTACCCAACAAGTTTGATAGACTATAGATAAACCATTAGATAGAGTTTTTTTCTTAAGAGAGTCCAAGAAGAGTCTATAAACTTTAATTGTGGTGAGACTTTCTTCCATTGTTCTGAGATATCAATAATAGTATGTTTATTATTTTATTCTCTTCCTCCTACATATATTTTGAGTGTTTTTTCATCCTTCAATCTATAGCCTTGCATGCATTATTATTATTAGAACCCTAAAATTTGGGTTCTACAATTGATATTGACAGCCAGACTGGGTGGATATTCATTATGTTTTGTGGACTCTTGAGTTGAATGAAAATTTTAAACCAAAAACTGGTTGTTGGACATGGTTAGTTGATTTTGAGAGTGATAGATTTATTGATAACATGGGTGATTTGGAAGATTTTGAATTGGCTGATAATTTTGATTTGCATACTATATTTGGAGAAATTGGAAGTGATGATTTTATTGAAAAAAGAGAACGTGTTAATTTGACAGAGAAAGAAAAGGAAAATTTTGATATAGAAAGTCAAGGGAAAGAAATTGTTGTTGAAGAATTTATTGGTTTGGATTATCTTCAAAGTGATGTGAAAAAGTTTGATTTGATTGATATGGATTTCATTGGAGTTAAAAAATATTTTGCTCCTGAAGAGTTAATTGACAAGATGAAATTTTTTGGTAATTCTGGTAGTGGAGTTTTTGAATTATCTAGTGGTGATCATTTTGGTAAATGAGATTATTATGATTTCATATTTTTGGGCACTTATGTTGGTGATACATATGGTGCATATGGTGACAAATGGGTATGCATCAATGACTATTTTGATCAAGAAGAAATTGTTGAAAAACTGTTTGCAAAGTATAAAGTGCGTCCACTGCCACATGTAAAGATGAAACTGATAACTGGTAACAAGATGGAATTGCATATCATCTATTCAGCGACAGCATTTTCAATGGAGATTATTGCTCGAGATGGAATTGGATCTCATTTGATGGAGAGTTTGGTTTAAGGGAGGCAATGTTGGCAGAATAAACCAAACTGTTTAGTAGTTGTTTATTTATTTATTAATCTTATTAGAATTAGATTTTTAGTAGTTGTGTGATTTAGGAATTTGTGTTTTATTTGATAATTACTTATTCAAGTGGTTTCTTACCCAACAAATTTGATAGACTATAAATAAATTTCTTAAGAGAGTCCAAGAAAGGTCTGTAAACTTTAATTGTGGCAAGACTTTCTTCTATTATTCTGAGATATCAATAACAGTACATTTATTATTTTATTCTCTTCCTCCTACATATATTTTGAGTGTTTTTTCATCCTTCAATCTATAGCCTTGCATGTATTATTATTATTAGAACCCTGAAATTTGGGTTCTACATTCCAGGTACTAAAAACTCTTTTTTAACTTTTCAATGCTAGAAATTATTTAAGTAGTTGAGGTTTTTTTTTTTTTTTTTTTTTTGGGCAAGAAAACCCCAAAATTGGGGAGGAGATGCCATCTATTATTTGTTAGACGAGGTGATAAAAGTTAAGTTTTAGTGTTAATGCTTGGTAGAAAAGTTACCTACAACTGTTGATTTTCTCTTTTGATCTCTTTGTTTCTTTAGGCCTTCTCTTTATGTTGTTTTAGCTTTTTCCTGGTTTTTTTGGCATTTCAAACTTTATGATTGGGAAACTATTTCTAGTTAAAATTCTGGTTGACAAGTACGCACAACATTTCATTTGCAACTCAACAGCAAATGTAGGTGGGGTTGCTTACATTGCTTCTTGTTGTTGTCTCATGATTGGTTTGGATCGACTATATCTGTTTTCTATATATTATACACTAATTATTATTAATGTTGAATACATCTATTGTTCTATTTTAGGTTAACAGATAATGCATTAATTGTCTATTTCACACATACATCCTTATATACTGAATAAAAGGGATTTCGAGTTCTAGTGATGGCTTTTTTTTCTTCTACCTGTTTGGGATATAATTGATTTTTTGCTGGTTGTACCATCAATGGTTGCTATCAAGCGAGATTTTATAATATTTTTGCCTTTTTCTACTTTTGTATAATGCTGCACACTTTGTTCTTCGTATTTACTTCAATTAATGGGTCATTAAATCTACAGCCATTATTTCTAATGCTCCTAATACCATTTCCTTTTCTTCACTTTCTATTACTCCAGAATTTTTTCCTTGTTACTTCTGATACTCTTAATACGTAATTCTTATACTTTTTGTTTGATTACATTTTCGATTCTCTTCAAACCTGATCCTTCTCCTTCCTTTTCATAAATATTTCATTGCTTTCCAATTGTTTTCATATTATTCTTTTGCCATTGGGTGATGGTATGTTTTTCTTTGTTTTGCTTGTATGTTCCTTGCCTCTAGGTTGATAATTTTATTAGTTCCCTGAGTAATTTCATCGATTTAAAGGTATGAATTTCAGTTTGCTAATTTTTTGTATTATTAATCTAATGTTTTCTCAGTTTTTCCTGGTTAATACATTGAATATTAGATTACTGTTAACTAGATTCCAAGTTGATATAATTTATTGAATTTTCCTAATTTTAACACTGAGTTCTAGTCAACAGATTAAAGAATTTGGTAAAAGTTGCTATTACTCAAAATCTTGTGAAAAAGGTATGAAAAACTAGCATTTTAATTTACTTTTATGAATTTGCCTTTCTTTGATTATTAATGAATGGATAATAGATTAGTTGTTGCAAGTTTATGATAAACATTGTTTTTATCAAATTTAAGGTTGGGTATTCTTTAAATGTATAATTTTTTCTTTTCTTATCTGATTTTATTATGATGACTTGAAGTGGAAAAGATTCTGATGTTGGTGTATTTACTAATATTTTTTATCTAGTTTAGTGTCTGTGAATTTCTCAATAGATTTAGTAGTGTTTTTTATTTTTGTTTTTATTTTTAGACGTTATGTTGAGATGTGGATTTTTTTTTTTTTTTGTATCTACATATACATGGGATGATTGCATTTCATAAACCTAACAAGTTGATAAAACTAAAAAGTACCTAGACCTACATCGTAATTGTTGGAGTTTATTTCCTTGCATCTTTCATAAATACTCCATGAAATTATAGAATGTGGTTATAATAGCATTACATAAGGAAGCAATCATTCATCTTTTTTCTAATCAACTCAGGGATTATTAATTAGCTTTTGTAATCATCATTTTTAAGCTGCTTCCATACTTCTTGCCACATTGTTTTGTTTTGCCAGCATGTTAGTTTTTTTTTTTTTTTTTTAACTCTGAAGTCTAGAGACAAATTTTAAAATATAACCAGTATGCAGGCTTTTTAAGATTAATAATAATTTTCCTCTACAGAAAATCATGCTTAGTAAGTCATTGTGTTATAAGTATATTCTGATATTGATTGCCATTTTTTATTATGGCGGTTGAACATTTAATTTGCCCATTCACCAATCATGAATTTCTGCTATTCGTACAATCTCAAGCTTAAGGTATATAGTACTGGATTTTCGAATCTAGAATACATTAGAACTAACTTTGTTACAGGAATAATTCATGTTAATTCTGGTACATAAGGAATTCTAATTATTTTGCGATATTTGAATTTAGAAACTTGTGGTCAGATGGAAGTTCATACATATGCTAATTCAAGAAATAGACTAAGGCATCTTCCTTTCGCTCCATAGAAATCATTTATGGTGCTTCTTATGATTTGAAGCATTCATTTAATTTTATTTTCTCCAAGAATGTTTTTTTTGGGGGGTTCGCGCTTCAAGTTAGAACAAAATTAATTTATTACATATTTTCTGACCTTTCCCTTTCTCAAATTTATGGTATTGTCTAAAAAATTTATGGTTAAAAAAAAATTCAAGGGCAGCTGAAAGCACAAACACCCAACTTCCAAGCCTTGCACAGGGTTCACTATTGTTCTATTGTAGGCAAATAGATAATGCACTACTTGTCCAATTTTTTCATTACACTTCCGTGATCTTTTGTCTAGTTTATTTTCGATGGTAGACAGTTTAATGATCAACCCAAATAAAGAAAAGATATCTAATTTATTTGTCTACACATCTGTTCAGTTATCGCAGTCTCTTGTGATTGTTTTCACCCAAGAATTCCAATGTACGACTTGGGAGCCAGATTTTGGTCATTGTTGACACAAACGTTGGCTAACATATTATTCGGAAGCCATTGAGGAAATTCATAATTGGCTAAAGCCTTGGGCAAAGATATGATGGGATCATTAGGGTTTACAGAGTGTGTGCTTATAACTCTGTCAACAGATTACCGGTTCTTGATCAAGCATTTACGTAGCTGTGTACTTGGATTCTTGAATTAAAAGTGATAAATTTTTTGAAAAAAAAATATATTATAGTACTTTTTAAATGTGATGTATGTGAGAGAAAAAGTTATTGAAAAATATATTGATGACACAAGCAAGTCATTGTGTGTAAATAGGGTGCAAATAATGTGAAATCCAAATAAGCCCTTATAATACAATTAACAATTAAGAAGCTTCTGTAACTTTCAAACTCATAGTACCGTCAGCTTTCAGATAACTGTGACTGTGCTATTTTTGGACATATAAATTTAATCGCCATGTATATAGATATCTGAATCAATTTAAGATATTCCTCTCCATAGGTTTGACTAAATTATAGCTAAAACCTTGAGATTTAGCCAAATAACAAATACACCCTTCTTATGAATGGCAGATGGATGAAGCAGGTAGAAGCATCTGAAAAATAAACACTCTCATGTTTTAAACTAGTATTTGTTTTAAACTAGTATTTTTGGTACACACTATGTGCACGCTTATTCTAAAATATATATTTATTTTTTTTATAATCAACTATTATATGCATGACCATGTTCTAAAAAATCTATATATACTATTCTTTTTTTGTTTTTAGGAAATTATTTATTTAAAATGATGACAGAGAAAAAGAGGAGATGTATGTAGATGTACTTAAAATCATGGTAGAGAAAAAGAGGGAAATTGAGTAGTTTAAAAATTAAGTTTAGAGGGCATTCTTAGTATGACATTAAATGACATGAATTGTTTATACCAAATGGAGGCTCTCCTATCATATACTAGTGGTTAAGGCACACCCAAAGAGTGTGCTACTAATAAAAAGATATTAAAAATGATAAGTATTATTTTTATTAGAAAATAGTAATTTAAAATAGTTAAATTGTTTTAATATTTTTTTAAAAAGTAATAGTTAATAAAACAGATATGGAGTGATAGTAGGGAGGTGAATAGTTAAAATAATGTAATTCTCTTTATAAGTAAGGATAGATTATGCAATACGTTAAATATCACAATTTGTTTACACCAAACACCTTCCTCCCACTTTATATACACTAGTGCAAAAGGCGCACACAATGTGTGTACAAATTAATTTTGTATGAAATTTTCATTACTAAAGTAAATAATGGTATTTAAAAATTTTTTCCCATTAAATGATAGTTACTTTAGTAGTTATAATACTTAGAATCAATTTTTATCAAGATGTCTTTAGATGAGTTATGGTAGTTATAGATAGTTATTTAGTAATTTTGTAAATAAAAAGTGATTTTTATGGGGTAAAATTTGGAAGTATATAAAGTGATAAAAAAATGTTAACCCAAACCCGTATCTCTCTCTTTATATATATATACACTAGCTATCAAGGCACACTCAATGCGTGTGCAACTTGTGCAAAAATATCATTAGTTATTGGAAGCAGATAAATAGTGCAATTGAATAGAATTATTTTATGTAATATGTAGCCAGCATAGCATATAGGTAATTGCACGGCCCTCGATGGTACTCTAGACTCTTTAACTGATTTTGACGGGAATTCTTTGGATGTACATTGTATTCTTTTTAAGTGTACATATCCTTTGAAATAACGACGTATTTCCTCTAAAAATCCTTTTTTGGCTCTTTGACTTGTAACTACTAAAAACATAACACCTTTTAAGCAGATGTTTAAAATTTTAACTCATGAGCTGCTATTGTTTGAGGGGCAGATTTTGTACTCCGTATTGATAGGAAAAGTGAGTGATACTACATTATTATTCCAAATCTGTAACTGCTTGCAAGCCACTATTGGTGCGATGTTCTTTTATACAATTTGACAGGATTATAGTAACTAGCAACTTATATGCACAGTTGATTTTGATGACAATCAAGGGATTCCACGACTATGAAGGCCGATGCAGTCTTTGAATTACAAAAAAAAAAGAATTGACAATTAAGCTTCACATTTGCCAAAGAGTACTAGCAGTGATTAATTGAAATGGCTAAGAATCCGTAAGACCTTTGTTTGGGTCTACCCCAAAGAACTTTAGCAGCAAAAGCAATCAATTACAAATTTCAAAATAATTGAGACAACAAAATATGAATGCAAGGGATGGTTAAGAAACTCAGAAATGGATGTAGCAAACGCGTCCTCAATTTTCACCACATACTTTGATAAAAGTTGCCAACCTGCTATAATCACTAAGAAAAAGACTAATCCATTTTCATTGAAAGTTTGTAATTCCTAAATTTGAATAACACTGATGAAAATTGATCTTGAGTACTACAGGTGAAAGTTGTCTTTTTTCTCTAGATATTGAAGGAGGAGTTAGTAGTTGAGACATTCAAGGAAGAAATAGCAGTTGATTATGATACCTCAGGAGACGTGGAAATTGAATTGTGATCGAGTTGCAGTTAATAGGGATTGTCGCGCCCCATTTTTGATGGAAAAAAGGGAAAGATTTGGATTTCATTTGGTTTTTGAAAAAAGAAAGGGAAAGGGGTCATGGGACTAAAAATGCGACGGTTTGGACCCAAAAAATAAAAGTCTAGAAAAGGGTTTTTAGAAAAAGTTTGGAGTCGCCACTTGGTATAAAGTTTAGGTGTACCAAGTCACCCAAGAAATTTAATTAATGAAAATAAACAAAGAAAACCCTTTTTAGACGACTCCAGGTCTTTGAAAAACTAGAGAAAAAGGTTCGGGGGTCACGGTTGAAAGAAGGGAAGGCAAAGATTCGATGTTACTCGTCTCTAAGGCACCCTTCTAACCTAGCCAAAGCTAGTTGCAAGATTTAGTTGAAAATTTCCTAATTCTAACTTTAAAATTTATCACATTTGGATGTTGTCTATATGGATGCAAAACCTAAACCTAATGTTGGATCGAGAGGGGCAAAATGTCTCCTTGAGGTGTGATTGGAATTGATCACATTAGTTGTGTCATCCAATTTTTGATCCCTCGAGGAGGTCACGAAAAATGCAAATGATGAGACTCGAACAAACGGAAAGTAGGGTTTTCAAAAATGCAGTTTTTATAAAATATCAAGAGAAAAGAAATTGGATTTTTGAAAAGATCAATTTTAAGTGCAAAGAGAAACTTTGAATTTTCAAAAGATGCAATTTTAAGAAAAAATGGTTTTTTGACTTTGAATTGCTAAACATGAAGAAAGAAACTTGATTTTTAAAGAAGAATAATGCACATGTATGTCCTAAAGAGGGATAATGCGACATAACGGGTGCGGGGGACTAAATTCATGACTTTAATTCTTCCTTTTCATAGAAGGAAATGAAAGCGTGCTAAGGCTAGGAAGCCATACTCGCTCTTTTTCCTATTTCAAAGGGTAATGCTTTAAATGCACTAATCTAAATAAAAAGAAAACTAAGTGAGATGTTTCACATACGGGATGGGAGAATAGTGACATGCAAAATGGGAAAGAAACTCTAAAAGTGAAAAGTGTGTGAAATTTGTATCTAATGCATGAACGGCGTTTAAGGGTCTAGCATTGGACTAGCCCTCGTCAAAAGGTTCTCACTAACATTGGATTAGTGAGAAATCGAAAGGAAAGGCCACGACTAGCGTTGGACTAATGTGGTGACGTCAATACATTTACACAATAAACATGTAGACATGATAGTAAAGCGAGTAAACACATAAAACACATAAACACATAACACATAGGCATAATATCTAAATGCAAGACCCTAGGAAAACAAGTAAACACATAATCATGCAAGCATGCAAAATAAACATATAAAACCTAATTATTACATTGAGGGGAACCTAAATACACTCTAAGGGAAAAATTCGGAATAGTAATCTAACTATTACATTTTCTAGAATAAATACACCTTTTGCCAAAATTAAACCTATCTATTACAACTTGGCATCCAAGGCCTCCGAATGATTTACTCAAAAATTTAAATAACATAAATAAAGACTAGACATGAATAAAAGCAAAGGAAAACTTAATTTAAAACATGCAAAATCATGCAAAAACACATAATGAGCACATAATAGGGGAAAGAAGTTACCATCCCTTGATGTGAGGCCTTAATTGAATCCTTAAATGATGGGAATGGTTATCTAAGACTTAATATCAACAAAAGGGATCAAGGTACCAATTTAAAGAAAAAACCAATCAAAAATTTCAAGAGAGGGTATCTAAACAGATTCTGCAAGCAACACAGATAATAATAGGAAGTAGAGTAAGATTCAGGAACAAAAGAGCAGGAAATATCAACAGAATACAAAAACAGAGAGGTTACGCGGAGTAGAAACGCGGACAGATCCGCGCAACTAGGTCCGCGTTACAAGCAAAAATAAAGTCCAGAGAGGAAACGCGGACCAGAAACGCGGACTCAGCCGCGTAACAGTCCGCGTCTCTTCCCATC
This sequence comes from Gardenia jasminoides, assembly GCA_013103745.1. Classification (NCBI taxonomy): domain Eukaryota; kingdom Viridiplantae; phylum Streptophyta; class Magnoliopsida; order Gentianales; family Rubiaceae; genus Gardenia; species Gardenia jasminoides. The sequence continues at coordinate 5,632,542 of CM023099.1, read as the reverse complement.
TTCAAAACATCAGGAAGATTGCTTCCAGTTTTTCAGACAATAACACCAACAAAATCCTCAGAGGCAAAGGGATCTATTTCAAACATCAAAAACCAGCATTCAGATCATGTCAAAACAAGCTAACATCGAAGAAAAGCCAAATCCTAAGCATCAACATCATCAAATAGACAAAAAAAAGGGGGAAGGGGAGAACTGTCAGGCTAGAAACGAGGATTGTTACGCGGACTGGCCTGCGTAACAAACCAGCGTTTCTTCACATCTTCAAGTATTCAAACAGAAACGCGGAACGTTACGCGAAGGAGTTCACGCAAGAGGTCCGCGTTTCTTCACAACTTCAAACATTCAAGAGGAAACGCGGACCGTTACGCGAAGTCATCCGCGCAAGTAGTCCGCGTTTCTTCACATCTTCAAAACGTGAAGAACATTTTTCCAGAAATTTCTCAGGAATCACAACAGCATCATCACAGAGGCATCAAACGTCTGATTTTAAACGTAAAAACAAATCTACTAGCTTTACCAAGGCTTTATAAACACAACATGCTCATATAACAACTGATAATCATCATCAAATATCATAAACTAAAAGAAAAACTATTCAAGACCTTGGTTCCACCAAAAGGCCCAAATTTCCAGTAATTTTACGATCAAAAAACGGTAAATAAAGCAGAAGGATGTTACCTAAATCAGAAGCTTGAATCTAAACGAAAGAGGAGGCCAGAAATTCCAAGAATAATCTTCCCAAGTATGAAACCCTAGCTTTTCCCTTTCTTCTTTCTTTTCTTTTTTCTCTCCAATTCCCAGCCGTTTTCCTCTGCTTTTTTCTCTCTCAAAGCTCTCCTAATTTCCAGAAAATCCCCTCTCTCTAAAACTCTACCCCCCTTCTTCTACTAAACCCTAATCTAGGCTATTTATAGCCACCAAACCTAGAACTAAGGGTTTTGATGTTCTTGGGATGAGGTGGGCTAATTTTGAACGTTAGATGAGTTGTTAGGGATTAGGGGCGAGTTGGGGAATGTTTAAATAGCTTTCTTATTGTTCAAGCATCGGAAATTACAGCTGGAAAAGGATGATCCGAGTTCTGGAAAAATCCGCGCGTCATTTTTTTTCGCTTCTGATCAAGTTACGCGGACTAGTTACGCGGACTTATCCGCGTAACTGGTCCGCGTTTTTGACTCTTCTCTTTTTCTTTTTCTTTTTTTTTAAGAAAAACCTACAAAAATGAGAAAAAGTGTTAGAAAATTCAACAATAAATAACTAAACATTAATAGATAAAAAACATAAGAAAACAAAAGAAATAGTAAATATTTGGTGTCTACAGGGATAAAGTTGTGATTGAGTAGGAGTTGATCGAGGTAATTTTAGAAATACATAAAATGACAATAATTATTAACACCAACTGCCAAACTTTGGCTTTATTATTGTAAAGGTATATATATATATATATATATATATATATATATATATATATAGAGAGAGAGAGAGAGAGAGACATATATATATACGTATACGTTTGTGTGTCTACACATACATATACATACATATATATATAGTAAAATAGTATATGTGTATATGTGTGTGTGCGCATATATACAAATACATATAAATATAAATACACACACACATATATACATACATGTATATTCATACATATATATATATGTATACACACACATATATATATATATGTATGTATATATATAAGTTAAGACCATAAAGGGGTCTAAGAAGAGAGGAGAAAGTAACCCTGGAGGACAAGGCCTAGGTTGGAGCGGGGTTTTTTTTTTTATATATGATGATGATGTACAGTGCAAAAAGAAAAGGAGAAGCGAAGGTCTTTGTGATATAGAGTCTCCCTCTCTCTCTCTCTCTCTCTCTCTCTGTTTTTTTTTTTTTCCAAATAGTAAGGCTGTTTTGCTATTTAGTCCCTCTTGTCCTAGGTTGTTCTTTATTCTCCCTTTACATGATTGGGTTTGAGAATTGAATTCCTCCCGAAGTTTCATTCCTTGTCTCTTAAGAAATTGCAGTGTCTTTTTCTTTGAGAAATATATGGATTATAGGATTTTGAGATTTGATTGCAAGCCAAGAAACAACCATTTTGGCAGTAGATATGATCATGTCAATAGTTATAACTGTCAATTCCTGTTGATTATCAACGGTTATAGTGAATATGTTTGAAGTTGACGGTGCGTATAAATAGCAATTACGTGTGATCGTTACAGTCAATACGTATGAAGTTGTTGATACGTGCAAATAATGAGTATGTATTATTGATCAGTTAGCGAATTGCATTTCTAGATATTGGGGCTTTATGAAAGTAATTAATGCACAAATAAAGTTCTAAATTTTGTTAGTTTAATTTTGCAATAGTAGTAGCTTGATTGTGCTTTGATAGCCTAACCAGAGTAAATCATTTGTTTTTAATTTGCGTATTTTATGTTGTACAAAAAGTATCAAAGCGCATAGACGAGCCAGTTTGAAACTTGGATTTTATTTTCCTCAAAGGATAATATTATTGATTTAATTATTTACTTAGTTTTCTTACATTAACTAGTCCAATATATATATATATATATATATATATATATATATATATATAGAGTAAGATAGTATAGATAAACTACCTAAAGAATAAGGAAACAATAAGAAAATTATCAAGTCTTTTTGCCGATTTCAAAAACAACCCACTAACACAATATATCTCCACTCTAGTTTCCAATCTTCTGTAACTGCTACTAATTGATATCCAAATTTATTTGAGCACCAGAAGTATCAAACTACATGATCAGTTAATGCGGCAAGATGGAACCCAAGACTATTCAAACTCAAGAAACCCATAATATAAAGTTAAAAAATGTGGGAGAAGCGAAGGTCTCTGCGATATAGAGTCTCTCTCTCTCTCTCTCTGTTTTTTTTCCAAATAGTAAGGTGGTTTTGCTATTTAGTCCCTCTTGTTCTAGGTTGTTTTTTATTCTCCCTTTACATGATTGGGTTTGAGAATTCAATTCCTCTCCAAGTTTCATTCCTTGTCTGTTAAGAAATTGTGCAGTGTCTTTTTCTTTTTCTCTTTAACAATAAACCCTAGTTTTTCTTTTGACCCCAAATCCAAAATGAGGAGCGGCTGATTTCTTGTCCTAGTTTGAGGATAATCGAAGTTATGGTTCAACAATATATGTGAAATCTATTTTTATTTTACATTTCATATGTTTATGAGTATTTACATATTCTCTATTTGATACCAAGATGATTGTGTTCATTCTTGAGCGATTATTTCGCGTGATTAGATAGTAGGCTAGTATTTAATTATCCAAAATAATATACTATCATCTAATAATACCAAGTCCATAATTGTTTGGTAGTTGTATATTTGTGACGAGTGGCATGATTTGATTATAAAAGCAACTTTTGAATTAGGACATGAGAATATATAATCTAATCTAAATAAACTGAGCTTGTGAGTTTTTTAGATAGAATTGGTCTTTTCTAATCCTTAATGCTCTTGAAAGATTAAATTCTAAGAACTTGTTTAGGGTTGTTTTTTTTATTATTAGGAAAGTAATTACAAAACTTGTTGTGATTATTGACGAAGTACGGAATTGTTAGTTGTCGAATTGTTGACAGCTATAACCAATTTATTCATATGAATTTACCTTTTCATCAATGATCAACGAATGAACCAAAATGGAGATAAGGCATTTGACTAAAGATTTCTCTTTCATTGATTTGGTTTTATTTGATTTTGTGTTATTGTTTTTATCAAATTGAATTATCTACGTAATCTCTAATCTCTCAGATCCCCTCATTTTATTTACTGTTAATTTATAAAGAAACAAATCACCCAATCCCTCAGAATATGACTCTATTCACTATTACACTTGCATTTATATTTTTGGAGTAGGAATTTATATCTACTGGTTTGATACCCAACAAAGGTAAATGTAATTAAACCCCAAAAAAAAAAAAAAAAACCTTCTAGGTTGATGGGCTACTAATAGTTTTGCTTAAGCATTTTGGACCTGTAATATGTATCCAATATTTATTTGGGCAACATTGTAGTTGTGATCAGTTGGCCATGAGCCTTGAGTTTATATCCTAATCACATTCGATTCACTTCAGATGTTAAATCACAATCAGGGATGTAACATTCACACCTCTTACCTCCTCCTCTTTTGAGCTTTTTTTGTCCTTCGAAAATCCAATTATAACTCATTTATACAGGACTTCAGGGATCCAGATATGACGCTCGCCTTCTGGACTGTAGAATTTAGCTTCAGCATTTTTTTAAATGAGTTAGAACCCTAACACACTGGTAAAATCCACTTTATGAAGAGACCATATCGTTACATAGCCAAAACTATAATCCTAACACACTAATCCGGAATTATCTCATGTAGAGATCATGTGGGGTATCATAATGTTAGTTCAAATACCAATTGTAATTTTTTAGGTTCAGGATTGGCACAATAACTTTTAAATAGAATAGCACATCCAAATATTTAACCAAACTATTAACAGCACATGGACCTTTAACTTATCTTCCAATCACATCCCATTCAAATTTCCAATGTAGGATCACCATTAGGAATACAAAAAACTTTTTTCTTTTTATCTTTCCATGTATGTATCATCGAGACACTTCATACTACCTATAAATTAATACATGAGAATATAAGAAAATTTAGGCAGTATTTGCAGAACTCAGGGCACAAAATAATTGTCAGAATCACTACATTAGTGACCTGCTGTCATAGAATTCGAAATATGTAAATAATTCCAGCTCCAATTGATTTCAAATTCAAATTTGAATCTAATCATCCAATTCCAACAATGAAATTTCAATTTTAATTTCAAATTTTGAATTTTCTATCTATCTTTAACTAAATAAGTTTGGCTTTTTCAATTTTTTTATTTTTATCTTTTCAAGTGAAATAAAGTAAATCAAAAGGTTTTATTTTTTGTTCCCAATAATTTGAATCAACTAGGGCATCTTGTTGAAGCACAAGAGAAAACCATTTAGGAGTAATTTGGTTTGATAATCTATTTCACTCAATCTTTTCAGTTTAATCATATGAATCTGCACGTATAATTTTAACTCCAAATGGATCAACTATATTTAGAGGTATTTTTCAAAAATTTTATTGTAACAGTATATGTTAAAAACCTTTACTGTAGATAGTCCATTTGAATTAGGTGTTTCTAGAATGTATTTTGCAATATTTTTAAAATATAAAATTTTATTGAAGTATTTCTAAAATTTATAAAAAACTACCTGGCACCCACCACCCCTCCTCTCCTCCCTCTTCTATCTTTCTTCTACCTACACCTTCGTCTATCCTTCTTTTCCCCGCTTTCTCTTCTTCCCCTTCTGTGACGGTCCCACTTTCCCCAAAGGCGAACCAGAGGGTTCAGCGGACTGCCTGCCCGACTCTCGCCGGGACTCAGTCAATCACTTAGACTAGGCTTGGTCAAGACTAGTGCCTTCAAGACGCTTCACTCCGAATTCCTATTAAGGAATAACAAATTTAACGGGATGAGCGTAAGCTCAGTAAGGCCAAGACGACATGCAGGCAAGCAAGTGTGATAATAAAAGTGCCAACTATTTTAAACAGGTATAATAGCAATGAATCTCAGGTATAGTTCAAGAAGGAAGTAAACACACATTTAAAAGGATATAGGAGCTCTCAGGAGCTAATCCATAGCTGATCTTTTCAAACGATCCTGGAACGTTGACACTCCGTCAACCAAGCAAGAACAATTTCCGTAGAACTCCACTTCACGCCATTCTCCGTCCACCGTTACACCCACACCGGGCCCGCACGTCACAGTTTTGGTAATACTTGAGTATACCTGGTCGACGAGACACGCTCCAACCGACAAACACTCCCACGGCTTGTCAAGTCCCTCAGCCAAGCCCTTGCGGGCCCGAGTTAAATGACTTACCAATGAGTTTGGGCGTCCCCATAATTTAGGTACTGGTGGACTCTAGAGGTGGCTCCCGCCCTAACGGACGTAGCACTTAGCTCCGGGCAGTCCTCATTCAATAGCAATCAATCAACATGACGGTTTGGAGTTTAAGTTGGCGAGTCAATGCTCCAACCAACACAACTCAGGCACAAGTTCACAAGTTCAAGCAATTTCAATCAATCATGTTCAATAATCATTAATTTGCTCCAAGGAGTGCAAGTGCGATAAAGTACACACTTGCCTTCTCAAGGCATAGCAAGTCCAAGCAAGTTCATTCACAACAAGTCAAGTATAATTAACATGCACTTGGACACTCACCTTTGGTAATTTCACTCCAGTCTGATTGCTTAGACGATTCACCTACCGCCTGACTGGGTCCTGGGAATAATCAAGTGTTAGTTACTATTTTAGGTAATTTTTCCTATTTTACAAGTTAACCAATTAACAGTATAAATTGGGTTCGGGTTGGTGTCGGGACAATATAGGGTTGTGGGTAACGGTGTTGTTCGGTTTCGACCTTAGTTGGTATGTGTCGGGCGTGATTAGGGTAATTATAGGTATTGGTCGACGAGTTTGAATGTAATCGGCAAGTTCGGGAATGAGTTGGTAGGGTTGGTACACGATCGGTAATTGTCGGCACGGATAGGTAGGTTCTGGGTACGATCGGCAGCTATCGACACTAGTCGGGGCTCGTCGGGGCGTATCGGTGCTCGTTGGTGCGAGTTAGGGTTAGTCGGGTGCGGTCGGTACATGTCGGGGCCGGTTAGGTGTGGTTTGATATAAGTCGGCACCAGTGGGTGGCCATTGGTGCATGTCGGCATCAATCGGCTCCGTCAGCACGAGCCTGAGTTGGGAGCTTGTGGGACAGGTCGTAGGGTGTCGGTGCTAGCCGGGTTGGTTTTTGTGCGACTTGGGTGTAATTGGTGCCTGTCGGGGGTAGTCGGTGCCAAGATGGTTGGCGCGTCGGGTTCGAGTTTAGGCTTCTGTTCTTGGTTTGCCGTTTTGGTTGGTGCCTGAGAATGGCTAATGGAAAAAGCTCTCCAGGTGCATGTTATGTCTACAGACCTAGATGGTTGGGGTAAATGGGGTCGGCACTAGGCTCTGGGTCCGTTAATGGATGCACATGGGTCTGGCACGTTCGCTAACCGGTTAGGGCATACAGGTCGGCTAAGGCCGGGGCATGTCGGCTAGGGTCTGGGCAGTCCGTCAAGGGTCCGGCAAGTTAAGGTTGGGCAATCCGCTAACAGGTCGGCATAGTGGCTCGACGGTCCGTCAACGAATCGCACAAGAGCTTGGCAGCCGGCCTAGCGGATCGCACGACAACTGGTCGTTTCTGCTAACGATCACGGGTCGGCTAGGCAGTTCCGCTAACGGGCGCACAGGAAGGCTCACCCGCTAACCGGTCGGGCACGGAACGGGCACTTCCATTAACGGACACGTACGAAATGGCACATCCGCTAACGGACGCCCACACGGGCTGCGACGGGTGCGTGCCGACAATGTCAATCCGTTAACGGACACGCACGACAGCCGGCTTCCCGTCACAGTTCACATTTAAGGCCATATCTCACAATCCACTTGTGAGTTTTTGGCCCATTTTATACCGTTGGAAACGGAATTCAGAGCTCTACAACTTTTCAGAAGGAACCAGGTTCAGATTCAGGCTATAACAGGTTCAAATTTAGGCTCAAACACACAGAAAATGCAAAATGCAGGTTTATCAGTCACAGAAAAATAGTAAACTTCAACGAGTTTCTGGGAACTGTAGGGACTGAATCTGAGGGTGTATGACCTACCAATGGAAATATCTTTCTGTCTAGTTTCTAAGGCCACTGACAGAACTCAAATCCGATTTTCCTACAGTGAGTTATGGTCAGTTTACTAAGACTGGTTCTGGCAACCTGACAGTACCCGAACAGCCATGTTCTTGGCTCAAACGTAAATTTAACTTGCTCTTGGGGCTTTATTCTTGCTTGGAATTCATAGCCATCAATCCACACATATAGTTCAGTAAGTATAGCATGTTTACAGTCATATTCATAGCAAGAATCAGCCACAACAAAGCTACACAAGACATTCTATAGAAGCTGAAATTCAAAGCATGCATAACTTGTCTTAGTCTTGGTTTTCCAGCATACTAAATCAGAATTTTCTTGCCATATCAAACGAATTTTTTTGCATCATAAATTCAGTAGATTGTTGGCTTGAAAATACCTCAAACAAGTGCTGAAAATATGTTGAAGAGATTGAGCAAGAACAAGAGGAACCAAGCAAGAAATTGGCCAAGCTTCACACCATCTTCAAGCTAGCTTGTACTTTGATTTGTAACTGGTTTGTTCTAGTGTTTTTGGGAGATTTTTGTGAGTTGTTTTGCAGCAATTTCGTCCAAGGATTTGAAGGTTCAAATGGTTTCTTATCAGCTGAAGCAGGAAGCATTTTTATACTCCATTTAGGCAAGCATGACAAGGGCTTCAACTAGCTAGGAGCTTGACAAGTGTCCTCCTTGATTTGTCATGCTTCTTGGAGGAAAATCACAACAATTTTCAACAAATTCCTTGGCTGCATTTTCGTCTAAGCATGGAGAAGGAAAGACAAGATTTTGCTATTTTTAGGAAAGGGTTGGGTTGCGAGAAATTTATTTATTTTCGGGTCCTTGAAGTTTGAGTGCTCTTGTAACTTGCTCCGCACTTGTTTTCTTGCCTTTTTCAAATGATGTTTGAGGATCCTTTAAATACCATAAATGGATGCAATACTTGCTTAAAATTTTTGGCATGAACCCATATTTTCAAGTGAGATGTTTGCACGAGCTAAATTGAGACAAAATAGTCGTTCTATTTCATTTTACATGTACATGTACATTGACCGGTGTGGTGTTGGTTACACAGGCTCTCACACCTTCCCTCCCTTCCTCTCTTTCCTCCTCTTTCCTCCTCCCCTCCCTCTCTTCCTCCTTCTCTGCAACCTCCCTCCCTCTTTTTCAATACAACCAAATGGAGAAAAGAGTAGATTGGGCTATGGGAAAGGGAGGAGAGGAGAGGAGAGAGAAAGAGAAGAGAGAAAGGAGGATAAAAGAGAGAGAATGGAGGAGGGAGGGAAAAAAAGTTGGCAACAACTGAGGAGGGAAAGGTAATGATAGGCGGTGATGTGTACTAGGTGGACAAAAAAAATTGTAGTTTTTCCTAAAGATTGTATATATTTGATAGATTGTATATACCAACAAATTACAATTATTTAAGAATTTTGTTATGCTAGTATTTAGTATCTAAGTTTCACTTTTTAATTCATATTATGGTTTTAATAAAATATCAGTACTTCTCAACCATATGTGACAATTTTAAATTTGGACCAAATCCTTTGTGAAACCAAGGCAGAATAGACTAAATAGACCATTCAAATCCTCTTTCCCTCCTTATTTTTTAAAATCCCAGCCCCCCAATTACTAAATTAAAAAAATAGATTAAATGGACCAAGCTAAGCCCCTTTGGGCCAGACCTAGATGTAAACCATCTGTATTTTTTTTTTTTTGGATTAATTTCAGCCTCAGATTGGGCTTGGGAAAACCCCAACAACATAGCCCAAAATGCAGCCTTGGCATCATGTATGTCTATGTTTGTATAGAAAGTTATATTCTCATATATATATCCAATGTAAATCCTTTTCCTATTTGGCACAGTAATAGAGCGAGTCATTGCAAAGGTAAAAGTGCATAATTTACACAACAGAGCTTTGAAATATTCAACAACCATATCTTATGAAACATTCAACAAATACAACAACAAACCTTTCTTTCAAGAAACTACAAATGAAGGGGAAATAATGCCTTGCATCTGACTATGAGCCCTATATTTACCTAGCTTAGAAGGGGGAATTTAAATCTAATGTCATCCTAATCTAGAGCTACTAGACCTCTGCTACAAGAATGGCTTAGTGCAAAGAGCTATTCCCGTTGCAGTGACAATAATAAATCCCAATCCTGAATAAAAAGAAAGAATATATTGTAAACGCCACATACAACGCGATACAAGCAGAATTCATTTCAACAACGAAAGAAATTAGCAACAGAAGATTAGCATGATGCATGCAATAGAAGAAACACATTAAGAAACAACCAAAATTTGTTATCTTAGCCACCTAAGATAACTAAAATCTATGTCCAATACAAATTGCTAGAACAAAATCCAGGTCGATAACCCAAAAAGGGGAAAAAAAAAAAAAAGAGCGAGAGAGAGAGAGAGATCATTTGTCTCCATACAAGTTGTCATTATCTCTCTGAATACCCAGGTTATCTGATTTGAGAAGGTCCAGTTTGTAGTTTTCGTCGGGCCTCTTATTTTCCAACGCTCTATGAACATGTATGGACCCCAATTAGAAGAAAGTTCTGATTCTATACATTCAAACTATTCTTTTGAATTTCTGGAACTGCTGAATTTATCAGATCTGATTATGCAGACAACAAGAAAAGGACAGCATGGAACTCTCTTCCCTGGACTTCTGGTCAGGATGAGAGATTCTGCATTCGGCATCTTTAAATCATATAATTTCTTCTATGTAAATGTACAAATCACAGAACATAGCGCTCATAAATTCAATTTGTACTGGACAAGTAATTTGCAACAAAAGAGAGATTTCTGTCGCACCCAACTTGATCGTGAAGTTCATCAACAAATTAGATGTTGGAATGGGAACCCTTGATCGTCAAGTTCCATCTTCTTGTCAACTTTCTATTTTGAAATTTGCAGTTTCCAGTTTTTCCTTAAAAGAATGTGGCCTCTGAGGGGATTTTTTTTTTAACTATCCTTTCTTCCTTTCTTCCATTTCCTTTGGGTTTGGGTTAATAAATTTGTTGCAAATTTCAGCAAAACTCTGTTATTTGAATGCAAGTTCTTTTGCATTGTTTCTGAATTTATCGTCAAACTGAATCTAATAAAAGAAATAGAAACCTCTCTTCAATAAAAATATATATTCAACAACTCACATAAAATGGGAAAATTTACCTACAAAATTAACAACCAAATTTTGTCTCATGCCTCTTCAAGTCTAGCTTTCATAACTTAAATATGTTTCCATAAGTTTATTTCAGCAAAATGACCATGGTCACAGGACAGCAAATTAATCACGGTGCTTAACAGAGAGCATACTATATTTATTCTATTACTTTTATTCCCACTGGCCTAGGATTCTATTATGTAACTTTGTCTCGATGTTTAGGAGGTGGAGATATCAAAGTTGGACTTGCTGATTCTTAAGAATATGAAGACAAAAAGCATGAGCAGCAGAGGTTCAGAACCCAAAAAAAAAAAAAATTCCAAGAGAGCAAAGGCAAAAGTAGGGACAAATTCTTTTCAAAGTGATTTCATATGGCTACTTATCCAAGAAAAAAAAGTAAATATATGTTTTTTTTTAATTTCTACCACGGGAGGGGTGGGATTTAGAAGCAAGGAGGAGGCAGATGAAATTTGAGCCCAACATCTCTAAATTTTGGAGTCTCAAAATTAACTACTAGATGAAAACCTTCTCGAAAAAATTAATTATATGTAATTATTTACATCCATTTTTTTTAAGTATGAATTTTTAGTTTGAATATTAGCTATTTTTTGTCCCACTAAAAGTGTCATTCTTTCCATTTTAAAATGTCCCAAACTGTTTGTTATCTTACCAAAGTCAAAGTTATACTTAATCTTTTTTCATTATTATTAATACCTTTAATTATTTCAAATTTGAAATTTGAAATTTATAGGGTAATTCAAAGTTATTTTTAATTTCATTTTTCAAAATTATCCCTACCTTTATCTATTTCAAATTTGAAATTTGAAATTTAGAAGGCACTTTTGAAAAATAAATCCACTAATATCACCATCAATTCACTATTTTTAAAATGTTGAAATTATCAAATGTGACAAACAATTTTAGATTGAAGGAATAAATGTATGACAGAATCATTGCTCTCTAGAGTTTGTGAATGGCATTTAATTAATCTTTCCCTATGTCTGGAAAATTTTCTACCAAAGCTATTATGCACGTCATGCAATCTCATTCTCGTATTTGAAAATTCTCTCTCTGTACACATGATATTGTCAAGGTCTAGATTGCTGGTGTAGAATACTTTCTACAAAGAGTGAACGATTATGACATGTTTTCCACAACCCAAAAAAAAAAAAAAAAAAATCCTAGAATAAGATTATTTGTGTTATACACTCTAGTTGAACATTTCTTTTTCTGTATGCGTGGTGTATGTACAACTTTGCTTCCGTAAAAATTTCAGGGTAAAAGAAAATATAACTAAAATTTTATGTACATATATGTATGTATATATGTATGTGTATGTATGTGTGCATGCACCTGTGCACCAATCCCCTAAAGCTAAATGTTGCTCTACGGTGGCGAGGTCAATGGAGTCTATACTTTCTTTTACATGGGTTTTGCACTTGTATGTATTTGAGTAATAGACATATATACAGCATTGTAGTAGACGCAGGAAAGGCGGAAAAATAGAAAAAATTGGTGTTTGTTGTCACAATTAATTAGTCTCCAAACAAGAAAAGAAAATTTTGTATCCAGAATGAGAACAAAATATTCGACAATTGAATGGTTGATTTCATCCCCCACATTTGATACGTTCTGAAATTTTGTACATATGCTAACTGAAACAAAGTTGCATAAAGGCACAGGCCGCTTACAGAGCAACAACTGAAAAAATGGGCAAAAGCCGGCAAGAAAAGGACCCCAGATTCCGAATTCGGCATCGGGAGAAGTATAAATTTACTCATCATTCATGAAACATAGCACTCGTGGGTTGAATTTCTTTGTAAGAAGTAAAACTTTCCGCAAAAAAGAAATGGCAAAAGTCGCAGGACTAGTTCTCCCATTGCTTATCATCAGCTTCGTAGTTCTTGGCATTTGCAGCCACTTTGCTTTGCCAGCAATGGCAAATGAAGGTAATGATGATCCAGCTTCTTTCTCAGCTGCTTCTTTGGGTGATTATGGAGGACGGAAACTCCTCCATAATCACCCCGACCCACGCTGCGATTGCAGCTGTAAAAATGAACCAGGGTGTTTTGATGATGATCCTTATTGTCAACAGCAATGTGGTGGTCTATAAGCCCGATTCACCCAAAGGAAAAGCGCGAATATAACCTTCATGATTGTCATGTCAAGTTCATAAAATAATCACAGGTGTTGCATCGGAATTTCAATCTTCTTGTCAGTTTCCTTTCTTTTGTTTTCGCTTTGTTGACTTCTGGTGTGTGTTTTATCCATCCATCTCTCTCCATTTCCTTCAGGAATGGATCAATAAATTTGTTGTAAACTCCATGGTTTTAATGCATCTCCTTTTGTTTTGACACTGTCGTGCAATTACGAAATTGTGTCATCAATGTTTTTGTTTCGGCAGCATGCATTATAATTTCATTAAATAATAAATCTGCGCTCATGACAGAAAATGTATCAGGCATATAAAAAATAACAGATTCAAGGAATAGCAGATACGATAGATCTAAAAAAATTAATAAACAGTTGTGAAGGTCCAAACATATTCAAATATCATATTGCACGCTGCAACCCAAGAACATCTATGAATCATGAATGTCTCCAACCGCCATATTTACTTGTCAAGTGCATCAAGTTTGGATTTCATCTAATGAAATAGACCTTACAAGTCCCAGATTTGACAACTAAATTTCCCAAAAAAGAAAAAGATCCAATAAAAGCAATAGAAAATTTTTTAAAAGAAATACACTAGTAATCCCTGGGAATTGTAGGGGAAAATTAGAGAGAAGGAAAAAAAAAAATTGTTAGATTTAAAGAGAGGTGAGATTTGATAATTCTGTGGTGAATCTAACTTATTCAAAACAAAGTCGCCTAGTCCACTTATTTCTAACACTTTGTATGAGTAACGTTATCTCATAACCACATTTCGGCGTATGCAATGGTCATTGAAGAAAATCCGCAGCCGTCGTACTTGAAAACAGACGGCGGGACTTTACTTTGGTGGCACAAACGAATTACATTTAAAGGTGTGGGACACCGGTGAAGCTGCCGTTATTAAGCCGTCTCTCTTCTGCTCGACTTCGGCTTCAATTACTTCATCTAAGATAAATTATTTGGGTCTATTCATTTGGTTTAAGTACAAATTGGCCCTCTTGACAATAATCTAGTGCAGGAAAAAAGGAAACGACAACACCTAAAGGTCTTTATTCATTCGATTATGTTGATACATTTTCTGTATTTGCTATGCTTTTTTTTTTTTTTTTTTTGGGAGGGGTAGGGGTGCTTCCTTTTGAATTTGATTCAAATATTGTAAAGTAGAACAATTAACAGGAATCTTGATAGAATTGAGGAGAGGCTCCTAGAATGTGGATAGACTTGAGTGGAAGTTGGTAGAAAGAAAGTGCGAGTCTTGGAGACTCATAGCGGCTGGGAAGTTTCGATGACGGTCTAGGGTTTTTTTTTTTTTTTTTTGGATCAAGAATCTAGTGTTTACTCTTTTTTTTTTTCATCTTTTTTATGTTTTTAAAATTCTTTGGCAAGTACTAATGTTCTTCCGCTTATTTCCTTTTCTAACAGTTGTACCCAGTCACTTACTTTTGTTTTGAAAACTAGTATTAGGTTTTTGATTTGATTTTCTTTTCAGTTTACCTTGAATCAAGAATATGGCAACTTTTTTAAGGCAAGAACTAATGCTCTTCTATTTCTTTAAAATCTTTTGATCGTCAGTGAGATACTTATTTTTTTGTTGGTACGGTAATTCTTTGGTCTAATTTGTATATTTTTTCATCTAAAAATTCTTCCCTTTGGTAGCTTGTGGATTTTTCTATTTTCGTTTTGTTCCATAATTTATCTTTAATTCAGAATAAAGGGGATCGCTTCAACCAGGTCGCCATAAGTAGGACTTCAGCCGACCCGAGAAAACCTTTGCACTCCTCTGTTAGCTTTTGGGTTGTTTCAGGAAAAATACTCAACCAACCCAATCCCCTGTAAATGGACATTCATGAGCTTCTAAAATATCTTTCAAGCTCACCATAGTAGCTTGTCTTGAACTTATAATAGTCTATAAAAAAATAAAAAAATAAAAAAAAAGAAGTTTGCATCTTAGTTACATTAGTTTTGGCACTTATCTCAATAACAAAGGCAATTTGGCACAGAAGAAGGTAAAGGGTTGAAATGGTCCTTTTACTGATTAGTGGGTGGAAATTATCTGCTTTGACAGCCTGAATTTTGGTCATTGTAGTGCATTGCTAAAAGTCACGAGTTCAAGATAGTTAGTTGCTAAAAGTACAAGTTTAGCGTGCAAGGCTCCATTTCTTAATAATTGAGGAGTGCAAAGTGCAATTAACCCTTTATTTTATCAGAAAGTCTAATAAATGAAAACTACAATGATAGTCAGAGTGTGATTAATAAAAATGAGAGAGCAAATAATATTTCCCTTTACAAATTAAAAACATGAGATATAACTAATCAACTAGCTATGTTAGCTTGAAATATTATTAACTAATCATAGGTCTAGAAATGATCTAGTATTGGGTTTAGATTTTGGCCATGAATTTTATGAATTCAAAGCTTTTCTAGGTTTGGATTCGGATTTGGCTGCAATTTGGATTTAAAAGTTTAGACTTAGACATATAGAAAACATAATAGATTTACGGTTTGAATAAGATTTGACTTATTGACATGTACACACACATATATAATGTGTGTATGTGCACGTGCATGCATGTGTGTGCATGTGTATGCATGTGTGCATGTGTGTGTGTGTGTGTATGTGTATATATATGAGAAACAACAAAAAAATTGAGTGCAAGTAATATTTCTCTTCATAAATCTTCCATGCAACATTTTTCAATGCTAATGTTGTTACGTGAAAATGGTAATTGGATTATATTCACGTTCTCCTTGAATTCAAGGTTTTTTTTATTGCCTTTTGAAATTCAAATCTCTTATTGAACATCTTAAATCACCCACTGATACTCATTGACAATCCAAATCGTCATGGGTCTGGATATAAAAAATTTTAGTGTGTTTTAGGCCTCCATTTAGAACATCTAATTTACATGTTAGCCATTGACATACCTATACATGTTACACTTTCCTATCAACATGATTTATTAAGGTGACCTTCATTTGCATTGTGCGTGCAGCTCTTTCAAACAATTTCTATTGGGCATATTCCTTTTTTGGATGGTACATTTTGCCTCATTTAATATTCATCACTGGCCGGTGAATAATGATTCCGTAATACTATATTGGTTGCTTATTGGAAGATGTTTAGTTGCCATGGCAGGTTTTGAAAGGAATAAAAGAAAACTTAAAGAGCTTTGAAAGGTGTATAGGCTTTTCATGAAAAAATCATACCGATATTACCAAAATTTTAACTATCAACAGTGATGCACCAACAGAGGGACAATTTTGTTATGGACAATTGGACATATAAACGTTGAGGGATATTTTTGTAATATGACCAAATCTCAAGGATTGATATGTAACTTGGTCTAATCTAAGCAGAGGTAAAGGTAATTAATCAAAAAAAACAAAAATTAGGTTCATGGGCTACTAAAAGCTTTACTTAAGTATTTATTATATGTATCCAAAATTTATGGGGCTGGCCCATGGGCTAGAACATTGTGGTTGTCATTAGTAGGCCATGAACCTTAAGTTTATATCCACTCACATTCCATTCAAACTTCCCAATGTTAAATCACAATTACGGATATCACAGTCAGGCCCCTCCTCTCCCCTCCACCCCTTTTAAGCTTTTGTGTTCTCGTAAATTCCAATCATACTCGTTTATACAAGACCCTGGATATGAGTCCTGCCTTTTGGACTATAGCATTTAGCTTCTGCAAATTTTTTTAATGAGTTAGAACCCTAATACACTGGTAAAATCTACTTGATGCAAAGATCATATCAATACGAAGTCAAAATTATAACCATAACACTTTAATTCAAGTCATCTCATGTAAAGAGCATATGGAGTATCATAAGGTTGGTTCAAATACCAAGTGAAACATTCCAGGCTCACGATTGGCCCAATAACTTTTAAATAGAAAAAACAGATCCAAATATTTAACCAAATTGCTAGCAGCACATGGACCGTTTAACTTATATTCGAATCACATTCCATTCAAATTTCCAATGCAGGATCACTATTAGGCATATAAAAAACTGTTTTTCTTTTTTCTTTCCATATAGTTATCACCCAAACACTTGATACTACCTAATAAATTAATACAGGAGAATATAAGAAAATTTAGGCAGTATTTGCAGAACTCAGGGCACAAAACAATTGTTAGAATCATTGCATTAGTGAGCTGTTGTCTTGGAAATCGAAATATGCAGATAATTCCAGCTCGAATTGATTTCAGATTCGAAATTGAATTTAATCATCCAACTCCAACAATAAAATTTCAATTTTAATTTCTAAATTTGAACTTTTCTATCTATCTTTAACTACATAACTTTGGCTTTTTTATTTGTTTTATTTTTATCTTTTCCCCAGTGAAACAAAGTAAATCGAAGGGTTATATGTTTTTGTTCCCAATAATGTGAATTAACGAGGTCTTTTTATTGAATTGCAAGAGAAAACCATTTAGAAGCAATTCAGTTTGACAATCTATTTCACTCGATCTTTTCAGTCTTTCCATATGAATCCGCGCATATAATTATAACTCTATATGGATTAAGAGTTAAGTCATTCTCGGATGAGTAATATTATTATCTAGTGTTTGGTTGGCTTGTTATAGGATGTGATGTTTTAAAAAATATCTTTATCCTGCGTTTGGTTAGAGATAGAATGAGGTGGGATTATTTATCTATACACCAAAATATCCTTTTTGGTGGTTTACAACTTGGGGTATTTGAATTTTGATAAGGCCAAACTCGACTTGTAAAAAGATATATTACACACACACACATTTACATATATGTGTGAGTACAAACCAGAACCAACATATAAGTTTTTTGTTTTGGGGGGAGTTCAACCACATTAAATGGGTTCACAAGTTTCAATTTATATGTCTAACCATTTATGAATTAAAGTTGACCAAGAAAATACAATTATATAATTAATTAACTAGGCCAAAATAATATAAAATTTACTCTCTTTTTGGTAGGCTTAAATCAATCTAGAATTTTAGTAGGGCCAAATTCGCCCAAATTTTAATTTATTAATAATAAAGAAAAATTATTCCATAATTATTTATTTCAATAAAATGGGTAAATTAGTTCAAAATATAATTTTTTATTAGTAGTGGCAAATTTATCCAAATTTTTAGTTATTTCATTAATATGGACAAATGAGTAAAAAGTCTAGTTTTGTTAATGATTAGTCAAAATTTTAATATAATGAATAGTGGCAAATTATTCAAAAAATTTTGATATAATTAGTGGGGGCAAATTAGCCCATTTTTATCACTAGTCAAAAAATTAGTCCAAATTAGTAGGGGCAAATTAATATAATGAATAGTGGCAAATTAGTCAAAAAATTTTGATTTAATTAGTGGGGGCAAATTAGTCCATTTATGTTAGAATATGGTAATGTAATAGTGAGTATGTGTTGTATCATTCACAGGGGTAAATTAGTCCAAATTTTGTTATATTGATAGTAGGGGCAAATTAGTCCATTCATGTTATATTATTGTAGTGAGAGTAACGTTATATAATTATGAGAGCATAAATTTGTATTATTTATAAGGATAACTTAGTCTAAAATTTTATCATCCTATCTCATTGTCATCCCAGAATGACTAATACCACCTCCCTATTCATGAGATAAATTTATCTCATGAATAGGGGATTAATTAGTTGAGATGTCTCATCCCAAATATAAAATGCAACCAAACACGGGAGGACACAGGATAAGTAATCCAATCTTATGTCATCGCATAAACCAAAGGGCCCCTAAGTGTTTTTGGAGGTATTTTTCAAAAATTTTATTATAACAGTATATATTAAAAACCTTATACTATAGATGGTCCATTTAATAGAATGTTTTTAAAATTTAAAATTTTATTGAAGTATTTTTGAAAATTTTATAAAAAAATTTACCTACCACCCACTAGCCTTCCTCTCCTTCTTCTATCTTTCTTCTCCATCCTCCTTATTCCTCTATCCTTCTTTTCCATTTTCGTCTCCTTCCCCTTCCCTCGCCTCCTCTCTCTCCTCCTCCTTCTTCTTTTCCTTCTCCTTCCCTGCAATCCCTCTCCCTCTTTTCCGATCTAGTTGTAGCCTACAACCAAATTAGGAAAAGAAGGGATGGAGTTATGGGAAGGAAGGGGAAGAGAGAGGAAGAAGGAGAAGGGAGAGGAATGTGACAGGTGTTGGGCCTGTACAATAATAATCAATAGATCTACTGCTAATGAAAATAACCAAAATTTAATTTCAGGAACCGGAGTAGGGATTCCAGATGTGCAATGGGCTACTTGTTTCACCCTGATTCCAAGGAGTATACTTGATCCGATATACTGGAATTAGTTAGCTTGTATATAGTGGGAAATAGGGTCATTTCCACAGGAATTGGGGAAAATTAGTTCCTTTTTTAGTTGTAGGAAACGGGGGGATTTTGAGAATTAAATACTAACAAAATATTAACTAATTAACCAACTATGAAAAATAATTGAAAGAGATAATTAATGGAAAAAAACTCTAACCAATGATACACTTCAAAAATGGTTCAAAACAACTGATCATTGATGCAAATATAATTCCAACATTTATCGACAAACAGGTTTTTAATTGCCGATACGATCTAACAATTAGCTTCTCCTTACTGTATCGATAGCCAAGGTACGACCATTGACTATTTCCCTAATCTAGAAATAACCCTGACTATTTAAACTAGATTATATGTTTCCCTGACACAAAACCAATTATGCCAGTTGCTACCAGGTTTAGAACAGTCAAACAATTACGGATTCAACCACTCTAATTAGCAAATAGATCACGTGAATAATTAAATACTGCGCACTTATTTAACCACACACGGTCACCATAATCAATAAAGGTAGAAAACATACAAATACCAATGAATAGAGGGAACTGTTAAAATAAATTATATCTCACAGTAATAGATGAACCAAATCTTCAGTTGTTCCTTGGTTAGAAGGATGAAATTAGCCACGCATGACGTAGGGAATTCCACCAAAGTTTTTCAAAGAAAATAATAAAATCATCTAATTAACCCCTAAAAGAAAATAGCAAAGAAAGGAGGAAAAACGAGAAAGCTATTGCTGGGTTCCCTTTTTCTTCTTCATCTGACGTCTCCTTTTGTCCAAGCCAAAAAGATAGGTTGTAACTACTAATCACCAAGTTAATTAGTATACCTCACGCGACCTCTAGCTTTTTCTTCGAATTCCTCTCCACATACAACTACTAGTCATCCCATAAGGTAAGCTTCCAGCCACATTTTTCTTTCTTTCCTTTTTGTCCTCCAAGAAACAAAAAACTGCTAACAATTTAAAATCCTACTCTATTAAGAATTTCCTAATCTAAAAGGTTTCCTAATAACAAATATCAAATTAGTTCCCTAGTAGAAATCAGCTACTAAATAAGAACATCATAATCCATTCCAACACTTCTTCAGATTTGGAATCCTCAAGATTTTGGAAATTGCCCACATGCCCTTGAAATCTTGGAAACCCGGATCTGGATATCTGAGTTAGGCGCGCCCACGCCTAACTATCAGGAAAGCTTCTGAAATTACAGCTTTTCAACACAATTTCACCAATTTCTGCACTTAATCACCAAATAAACAAACTCAGTAGAATCCCACCAAATAGTGCAACTTTTAGTCTAAATAATTAGGAAATATTAACATAATTAACAACTAAAATGCACCCTATCAGAATGGAAGGAGAGAGGAGGAGGATGGGGTGAAAGGTTGGCAGCAGTGGAGGAGAGAAACGAGTGGTAATAGTGAGCGATAGTGTGTACTGGGTGGATAAAGGAAAGAATTGTAGCTTTTTCAAAATATTATACATATTTGGTGGATTGTATACATTTGGGGTGCGTTTGGGGGATATTTTTGAAGCAATTACTGTGCACTATAAAAATAAAAATAAGTTACTTGAAATTACAGGGGATTTTAGTTAGTGGACTATTATAGTAGTTGCAGGTATGCATTGTGGACAAAATAGTACCTATATTTACAGCAAGGATTAGCCCAGTAGCATCAACTTTTAAAGCCCAAACTTCATATTGGATCTGTATGGATTAGATATTTTTAAACTACTTTTGAAATACTACATTGTAATATCGTATTTGAAAAACATTCCACTGTAGATAATCTGTATAGATTAAGTGTTTTTTGGAATGTATTTTGATATTTTTCATTTAAAGTTTGATTGAAGTATTTTCAAAAATTGTTATTTTTCATCACTACCCACCATACAGCACCCATCACCATCACCTTCTGCACCTCCTCCCTCCTCTACCCGCACCACCTTAGAGAGGGAGAGTTGTGAAAGAAGAGATATCAAACAATCTTTGCCCACACGTGCACGTGCACACAACACACACACACACTGTGTGTGTGTCTGTCTATATATATGTGTGTGTGTGTGTATGTATGTATGTATGTATGTATATATGTTATTCAAACAAGTGTCAATATTTGCATTAGGGATTTCAAATCTAAATTTATGCAAATGGATTTGTAAGCATTTCATCATTTTTATTTTTATTTTAGGTGCGAAGTATTTTTTTTTTTTAGGATAACTTTTTTATACACTGTTAGTGTATAATTTTTTTTTACACTATTAGGTTTGGATTATGTCACATAACACAAATTTAAATTTTAAATTCAAATCATGCATACGTGGCATGCATCCAGAAATGCTAATGTAAAAAAATCACTTATACTGTGAGTATATAAAAAGTTAATCCTTTTTTTTATTGGTAAGATATAACTTTCCGTTAATATTGAGATAGGATCGTACACAATTTTTGCGGGAAAGCAGCAATGAAAATAGCTCATTTTCCACATTCTTTTCGTGCTTAAATAATTAGTTAAGTAAGTTGGATACGTGTTTGAGTTTTAGAGAATGAGATTTATCGTAGCCTTGATTTAGTAGAACAGATTCCATATTTCCCACGTTGCCAAAGTTTACCTCATCCTTTTTCCCTTGATGTTGTTAAATGGATAGATAACATTGTTAAACACCTCGGATGGATACAAAACTCCTTGAGAGAGCCGTTATCCAATAACCCAAAAATTTTTCTTGACCTTTCAAAGATCCTACTCACGACAATGATTTTCCTAAAAATTGCAACCAGAGCATTTATATAATGGATATAATGCGTATTACCATAATTGTAATTTCTAATAACCAAATCCTTCATCTCAACAAGATAATAAAGCATACCAATGATTTCTAATTAAAATAAATATGTAAATCAAAGAAAATATATGTTTTAATTTGTACATATATCTTTTGTTTATGTGAATTATATATACTCTATTAGATACATAAGGGAGAATGCTAGAAAAACACATATGGAGAACAAGATATATATTTATACATGATTTGTATGTGCTATTTATACGTATTTACCTACTTATGTATATACATATAGTTAAACTACGTGTACATTAAAATTTTCTTTTTCTTTTTTGTGGCCACTGCCAAAATCTTGCCAGGATTTACACTTTTTTTTTTTGGTAGTGATTTGAGAGCCACCTGACTATCAAAAATTTCCCATAAACTAGCTTTGAGCGTTGTCCTCAATTTTGTCTCAAGCCTCAAGCAAGTTTTTTGCAAATGGATATTCTCTTAGGAGTTGTTTGATTCAAATTCCATCATCACTCTCACTATCGGTATCATAGATTGATCAATGACAATGGATTTTGATGAAAACTCATACTGTGTTTATTAATGTGGAATGAATCTTATAATTTATTATTTTTTATTTCAATATTTTTTCTTTTTTTTTCATTTATTGAAACCAACACAAATGGTGGCAGTTTATTTTCTTATTTCTGTATTTAAGGAGAATAAAATGAGTATTTTTACATTTAAGGAGAAGAAGATGGGTAATTAAGATGATTCCCTAATTAGAGATGGTTAAATTGAAAATCCATAGAAAAAACTTATTTCCATTTATTTAGTCCCATTGACTCCAAGCAAATGTTATATATGGGTATAATTGAATTTAAAACTTATAGTAGACCTTGAAACCCATTTACCAAACACCCCCTTAGAGATATGAGCCAAAAATTGATGCATACGCATGGCCTAAAACAGATAATTCCTTTGTCCTACTCTAGGTGCTGGCAACTAGACAGGGAACTCGAATTTGATCATGTTTTGATGTGATAAATATGTAAACAAATTACAAGTTCTCCTATTTACTATTTCTATAATCCGTTAACTAATGCCATGCAAAATCTTATAAACCCACTTAAATGTGAGGTTTTCATTCAACAAAAGATTTTTAAGAATAAAGGATATATTAGGTCTGATCTCAGGTAATTAACAAAAAGGGTCCTTGAAAACCTGAAAAACAAAATTGATGCACTAGTTTTCTGTTTATTTCCTTTTCTATTCTATCTTTTAAGTTTATTCATGGGATGCACTCAAAAGAGCTCGAAATGTAA
Source organism: Gardenia jasminoides (assembly GCA_013103745.1). NCBI lineage: Eukaryota > Viridiplantae > Streptophyta > Magnoliopsida > Gentianales > Rubiaceae > Gardenia > Gardenia jasminoides. Next base: position 5,608,997 of record CM023099.1, on the reverse strand, counting down.
TCTAAACAAACATTAGGCTAGTACCAGACATAATTTCATCCTTTCCCATTTATATATTGCATCCATATATTTGACTATATCTAATAAATTCTGCAAATAAAAACTAAAAAAAGTTTAATCTAACAATTTTACCTCTGACCCAATATCTATTAAATTATTAAGGAAATTAGAATTTCATCCCATGTGCTTCAAATATTGATAAAGTTTGCCGATATAATATTCATACATCAAATGTGCTTCAAATATTGTTGAAGTTTACTGATATAACATTCATATATCAAATGGTCCTTGCTCAACTTTGACCAAATGGAATTATTTTATAAAATCTAATTTGTGGAGTTCTCAAACATATCATATGGAGACTATTTTAGTTTGATCCCTTCAATTCCTCTATATCGTAGTCATATGCATCTAATCAATTTGTAGGAATCAAAGTCTAAACCTAATGCTTATATATGAACAATTCTCCCTTAATATCTTCACCAAGAGTGAAAAAATGATAAAGAAATTATTGTTGCCTATTACAGATAGCATGGCAGAATAGTTTAGTTTGCTTTTGATGAAATATACTCCAAAGAACCTCTATAATGCATTCACGTTTTTTAATTAGGAATCACTATTTGAAAGAGAAAGTTGATTGAAGGCATCAGAGAAAGAATGAAGAAAGTACTTTTTGTGAAATTTAGTTGATAACTTACATTTAAATAAATCTCTATTTCTATAAACCTTATTATTGTTGAAATGTTTAATATAGTCTCCCTATCAATATAAAAAAATCTACATGCTTTTTTTTCTTTTTAAAGAACTATCCAATTTTAAGCCTACCCATTTTGTTCAATTCTTTCAGTACTCAACCTTCTACATTTCTATTCTTGAAATTATTGTTCCTAAACATGAATTCTTATCTATACATTGAGCCCAATTATCATCAATAGACAATAAATATGTCTAAGAGCCCAAGTATCATCAATAGGCAATAAATATATCAGACGCCTACTACAAATTTTCCCAAAACTAGAACCAAATTAATAAGCAAATAGAAAATTAATAAAACCATTATTTTCTTAGCATAATAGCTTTTATAAGAAAAATCCACTTAAAATGAGTCTCTTGAATTTAGTGTGGTACTTTTTTATCTAATTGTAAACTCCAACTTACTATTATTATCATTTTTTTGTGGGCCAACACTCCAAAAAAAGTTAAGTAGATTAAGAAAACAAAATACATACAAAGAAAAGATAGATAAAGATAAAGCCTTTCAGAATGGCATTGTGATGAATCTGAGCACCACCTAACTAATATCATTATTAGTTAAATTGGGTTTTGGTACCACTAAATCTCACCTAAACATCCTTAATTCCTTATCTCTATATCTCAGCAACTAGAAGACACATCCTTACCCCTAGATCCCACATTGGTTCCCATTAGTGAAACATTGGATAGTAAAATTAGATTCATGAATGGTGCCAACTGTGAGAGTGCCAATAACAATACTAACTAAAGAAAATTGAAAAATGGGAATAAGAAGATTCCAAATTTCTAAAAAGAAAATAAGTTTTAGAAAATTTCTAAATGGAGCATGGAGTTACTATTCACAAATTATAAGAAAATTAATATTACAGACAAAATTATGAAATCACCCTTTTGTATGCATATTGGTACTCATCATTTGAATATACTCCTTCTGTCCTATAAAATTTGTCATGTTTGTCACTTTTTCTTGTCCAAAATTAGTTGTCATCTTAGAAAAAATGACACATTTTTTTCAATAAAGTTTTATCTTTAACCTTCATGTGACCCATTAGTTATTTTCTACAATTATCAATACATAAAATAAAAGATGGTCCACCACTAAGGATATATGTGTATGTAGGTATATGTGTGTGTGTATGTGTATATGTGTGCGTGTTTGTGTGCGTATGTATATGTATGTGTGTGTGTGTGTATCATTTTTAGATATACATATTTAGTAGGGGTGGGCAAAAAAACCTGTCGACCCGAAAACCGGCACGACCCAACCCGACCTGGTCCAAAATTTAGGATATCCGATCCGATTTATCTCATCAGATCATATTAGGGTCGAGTACCCGCAAATATCGGGTACCGATACGGGTCAAAAAATAAAAACCCACAGGGTATATTATATAAATATTAAAAAATTAGGGGTCAATATATAATTTAATATGTTTTAAGTTTTAACCCTAATTGAACACCCAAGCAGTAGTAGTACATTCGATTCTTATCTTCACTCTGCCTCCAACTCCAAATCTCCACCTTTTTCTCTCTAAAATATCGACCGACGACCATCGTTGAAATTTTAGCAAAAGTTCAACCTACTGTCCTCCTCTTTCTTCAACTTTTCTATCAAGTGTAACAAGAAAAAGCTGTTCTAAGGTAATTTATCCTCTACTATCTCTCATTTATTTTCAAACTTTTGATTCAACCTAATGCTCTGAGGTGGCCATTTTAGATTGGAATTTATTGGGGGTTAGCTCAGAATTTTGTTATTGCTATCAGCTTTAGGGACATTTTTATTTTTTGAAATTATCATATTAGCGATTCATTTTTATAGACTAGTAGTAGTGGTAGTATATACTGAGTTGGTGTGGTTGTTTGACTTTTTCTCTGTAATTAAGCATCTACAATCAAAACTTTTCAGCTTAAGATTTATTCAAAAGTGTAACGAAACTTTACTTTGTCTATTAGATATTGTAACTTTAATTTGTATTGGATACTTGAGAGTTGAGAGACTAATTTGATTGTTGGATGAAATGTATGATAGAATATTGATGTGTGGACTTTAAAATGTGTTGATTTTGGATTGTTAAATTTTTGATGAAATGTGTTGGATCTTGGATTGTTGAAATAAATTGATTTTAGACTGTTCCACTTTTAATAAAATGTGGTCATTTACTAACAGAAAATTGAAAATTAGGGTCGGGTACCCAATATCCCGACCCGTTTTTTGCGGGTACCTGAGGATCGGGTACCCGAGTACATGTGGGGCGGGTTAGGGTCAGAAATTTGCTGACCCGATAGATTAGGGTCAGGTCAGCCAAATTCTATTAGGGGGGTACCCAACCCGTGCCCACCCCTAATATTTAGATATCTATAGTTGTTTAGCAAAGTGCACATTCTTATTTATTAAGATGCACATTGTTATCTGATAAAGTGCATATTGTATGATCGAGTGGTTTAATCATTCAGTAGTAAATTTAGTAGTTATTATCAGTAAAGTAAACGATAGCTGATTCATGAATTAGCCAAAATTTTCACGTTATTTATGAATTTGAATCTTCTCATTTCAATTTCTTTTTATATTTTTTCTATAACTATCATACTGTGACGACCCCACCTTACCCTAAGGCGTATCAAAGGGTTTAGCAGGCCGTCTGTCCAGCTCTCGCTGGAGCTCATTACAGTCCTCAATCAAATGAACATTATACATAGATTAAAAGTTATCCACAAGTATATTTAAGTACTTATACCAACCACAAATCCTTAGAATTCAAATTACATCCAATTTGCACAAGATATAATCTCTAGAAATTTATCCTCAACCAATTAAGCCAATGAGACCTTTGCAAATTGATTTCTTCAATAACTTCAATAAACTATACATAACTTTCATTCTTGCCTACAATCCCAAAAGAGAAAATAAGAAATACAGTTAAATTCTCAAATACAAGTTCAACCCAAAATATACAAGATGAGTAATCCCATGTGCAAACTAGTGCCTTCCTTGGTTTCTCCTGCTCTCACATCCTGTAAGGAAGACAAACTATAGGGGGGGTGAGCTAAAAACTCAATGAGGTTCCATAGATTCAAGAAAACAAATAAACATTGGAATAACATGGTTTATCAAAGTAGCACTTTTAACAAGTAATCGTTCAAAAGACAATTATCAAAACAAGAAATCTTTCAAGTATTTATTCATTTAACAATCAACTAATCAAGTATAGCAGTAAAAGAATACAGTAGCACATAGAGCCAGTAAGTCAGCAGTTAGCAGTCTCCTTATACCTCCAGTGGTAATACTCGAGTAAACCAGCCAGTGTCCTAGTGTTACAGGGTCCTGACCTAGTCCACTTCTGGCTCGGGGTGACCGATAACAAAGGGCGTGGGTCCAGATCATGTAAGGGCCCAGTTCAGCCGATGCGTCCAAAGCATTCAAGGCTTACAATATGCGCAATTAACAGTCAACAGTAATACATGTAACAAATAACTAACACTTAATCAACACGACAAGGCATTTAGTGTAAGCACACAAGATACATTCACAACCATTTTATTTGTAAATACTAGGAAATTCTTGGAAATACCATTGTTAGGACACATTTAAGAGTAAAACACATTTGAGTAAAAAAGTACATTTAAACATAACTAGTAACGAGTAACTCGCCCACATAATAGAAAGCCATGTCATTTACCAAAAGAAGTAACAATCCACTTTACGCTAATCAAGTGAAACACATTTGAAAAGTAGTTGAAACACTCATCAAAAGTTAAGTAAGCAGGCAAAGTAAGGCTTAGTGCAAATTCAAATAAACTATTGGAGTAAGACACACAAAACATTTAGAAAATAAGGAACACTCACCGAAAGTCTAGTGAGTAGGCAAAATAAAGCTTTCACACATTTTCCTCGGGGTTCCTCTCGAATTCTTCTTGAGCACCTGAGACAAGCATATCCCACAATTACCTATAACGTGTAACCAAGACCAAGAAATTCCCCTCTTAACCCTTCTCTCAAGCATCCTCAATTTCTCGTTAAATTAAGAGAGAAGCTCTCTACGCTTAGCCACCAAATTAACACTCGAGGGAGAGTTCGTAAGTGTTTCCTTTGTAAGTTAAAATGTAGTAAGAGTTTTTTGATTCCAAAGTTAGCCAAACTAAACCAAAGTAAACTTAGTTACTCGTTAAATCCAAAATTTATGATTTCAGTCCCAAGTCAATCTATAATTATAGTTTAATACAATAGCAAGTCGTTTGAGCAAAATCACGTCAAGACAATATCAAACGAGGCTGAAACAGTCCGGGCTCCAAATTTGCTGGTTCGAGTTCAAGTTCCAAAGTAACAATTTAAATCAACTTATAGCCAATGAAAATTCCAGATTTCAGCACCAATTTATCATATAAATATAGCTTAACAACATATAAAATCATTAGGCCAAAATCTTGTCTAAAAACAACTCAAATTTTGAAGAAGTAAGCTAAAATTTCCACCTAATGTTCGGTCGGCAGAGGCAAATTTCCTTGGAATTTTAGTCAACAAAATAGCCATTAAAACATGTATATCTCACTCATAACCCTAAGGGCTTCATCAATCATTAGCCCTTCATAGAATCAAACACTTAGTAAACGTTAAGATCCTTGACAAAGGCAATCAACAGACTATCAATTTTCTACTACCTCTGAGTGTTTTAATCATAACTGGAGCTACAAATATCAGATTGAAACGAATCTTATGGAATTTCGAAGCTAAGACACAGGGCTACATTTTCCATGAGACATTGAAAGTCAAATCCAACATTTTCATGGTCAGAAAGTGAAATCACAGAAACAACAGAAATCTGTCGGATAAAACTGGACATTTGGGCAGTCAGGGGTATTTTGGTCATTTCATTTGTTACAATGCTCCGATTGTGCTGAAATTTTATGGGTGGAAATCCAACTCAATTTCCTACAACTTTCATGCTTTGAGCAAGAGCTAGATCGGACTGTATCATGGACGAAATGTGCAGATCAATTTGGTGTAAAACTGTGAATTTTCAACAAAATCTGCTCTAACCTTCAAGTAATCTACTAGCTCTTCCATAAAACTAACTTAGATCATGAAGATATAACAGATTTCATGGCTAAAATTTGAAAACCAAGGCTGTGATTGAAGGTTACCTCAAGATATAGCAAGATTTAACAAAATTTCACCTCAACTTTTCTCCCAAACTTTCTTCCTTGCAAATCCTCCAAGAAAGGCCAAAGATCTTCAAGTTTTCTTGGTGATTTCCTCCACAATCTTCAAGATCAAGAAGAAGGGAAACAAAAGGCAGCTTTCTTTCTCTCTCTCACTCTCGGATCTCTCTCCCTTGCTCTCTCTCTCACTTGGCTGAAGCTTGAAGAAGAAATAGCGAGATGAAACTCTCAAATGGAGTCTTTAAGGTGAAAAAGAAGAAGAAGAAAAACAAAGCTCAAATCTCTCTCTTTTTCTCTCTCTCTGAAAAATGAAGAGAAATGGAAGCAAGAAGAAAGGGATAAGGAGACAAAAAGCTTGGCATTCCCTGTTTTAAGGAAAAGGGGTCAACACCACTTTATGTCGCGTCTAAGCGCAATACTTCTAGTTTTTACTGGGTTTTCTTCTTCCGAAACTACCCTACCATAAATATATCTCGATTAAGTTGCTATATACGCTTGGGTCATCTTAAAACTAACTCTCACGTCGGTACTCAAAAATTTCATACTTAAAGCTAGCCGAACGAAAATCGGATAATTAGTTCATAAAAATTCAACTAACTAGAAAAATGATAACTTCAATAATAAAAGCACTAATAATTTAGTAAAAACACATAAGATAATAATAATTATTATTATTATTATTTATTTTTTTGAAAAAGAATAAAATTTTGAGGCCCTCACATCCTCTCTCCCTGAAGAGAATTTCGTCCTCGAAATTCATACCTTCCTTCACTTCAGTTGAACTCAAAGTCTGTTGACCAAAAAGAGCATACGTTCTAGCTAGTGCCCACGGTCGATTTCTTTCTTCAGTAATATGTTGCGAATTTACTCCATTTCCTTGTCGAGTATTACTTTCTCGTTGCTGCTTCCTTGGGCAATCGTGAACTCGATGGTCACCACTTTCACATCGTAAACACTTCCATGCTTTCACCCAACAGTTTTCTTCAGTGTGATTCCCTTTTCCACAGTATCCATAAATTGGTTGAAGAATTGAGGGTTGACTTCCTTGCAGTGTTTCCTTTGATTGGACTCTCCTTGTTTGAGTTCCTTCTGACAAAGCTCCTTCTTGTTGCTCCATCCTAAGAGAAGAAAAAGGTGGTAGTCTTATCCCACCAGTTCATTTTCTGACTTTTGGTGGCGGTACGATCTCTTTAGAAGCCTCAAGGGAACTACCACCAGGTGTATCTCTCTTTTGTGTGTGCAAGACTCTCAATTGGGATTTCGTAATCTCAACCCTTTGGACTTTTTCAAGGGTATCAGTAAATGTCTCAAGTTGGGCTGCTGCAAGGGCATCTTGAATTTCTAGACTAAATCTTTGAATAAACCGCCTTATTCGCTTTCGCTCCGTAACCACTAGTTCCGGGACAAATCTAGACAGTTTAGTGAATTGAGCTTCATATTCTGCCACACCTAAGGTTCCTTGTCGAAACTTTATAAAATCATCTTCTCTCTTTTCTTGGACTAGTGGTGGAAGAAACTTTTCATTAAATTCTTGTAAAAATTCATCCAAATTCTCGGATTTTGATTCCTTTCCCACTTGTTTCTTATGACATTCCATCAAGCTCGAGCTGCCCCTTCAAGTTGGAACACTGCAAAGGTTACTTCTCTCTCCTCTGAATAATCCAGGGCGTCAAATATATTTCTTATATTCTCTAACCAGTTCTCAACAGTTTCAGGGTTAGGACCCCCAGAAAACTTCGGTGGGAAAAACTTTTGAAATCTCTCTAAGGCTCTATCTTCCCCTATCCCTTGGTTCTCAGGTTGATTCACTTGCCCCAACTCCGTGGCCTTGTTGAGGTACTAGACGTTTTAGTAAGTCTGTCATACGAGTTAAAACTAAAGCCACTTGATCATCTACCCCAACCCTTTGCTCGGCATTTTGGTTGACAACGGATTCTCTATCTCCTCCTTGATTTCGAGATTGTTTGGGTCGACGTCCACGTCGTCCCGCAACTTCCATTCTCACAACTAATCTATATGTGCATATATAAAAGCTCACTAACCATGATGATCTACGCATGCATACATATAACAATTCTCAAAGATAAACAAATGGACCAGATACACAGGTAACATTTTCACAAGGAACACATTCACAATTAACATTAAATGTAAATCAATCTCGATCACATTGCATGCCGATACAAAATCTAGGGCTAAACAATCCATAACATAAGTTGAAACCAAGTATTAGTCATTCAAAATTCAAGATCTCTAACAAACAAGTCACTAAGTAAAGCACATTTATATCCAAGAATCACTAGCATTAGGGTTTCTAATCAAAGTCTCAAGTATCAAGTTCAAATCTAGGGGATAGACATAACTTGCTAACTTAAGCATCAAATAGGAACCAAGTCAATTCACACTAGGACTGGCCATCTCCAAGTGCAAACCAACTCAATCCCCATTATTCCTCATAGAGAATTCACAAAAATTCCCACTTAAGCAGTCAATCCAAAAATCACATCCAGTCTCATACACATACATATAGAGATTAAAACCCTAAGAATACGTTGAATTCTATGATTTAACTTAATCAAATTCATTCCTATAGATATCGATAGTACTATTGTTCAATAAATTAACCTATCACTTTTCAAATCAATCTCACATGAGTTTCTTCATTTCCTAGAATATAAGAAACTCTAGCACTCAACATTTCACTTAACAGCCAATTAGTCCCACAGTCCGGCATCCTAAACGTTAAGTCTAGGATACACTACAGAGATCAAAAACCTAAACTCTGATACCACCTGTGACGACCCCACCTCACCCTAAGGCGTACCAAAGGGTTTAGTAGGCCGTCTGTCCAGCTCTCGCTGGAGCTCACTACAGTTCTCAATCAAATGAACATTATACATAGATTAAAAGTTATACACAAGTATATTTAAGTACTTATACCAACCACAAGTCCTTAGAATTCAAATTATATCCAATTTGCACAAGACATAATCTCTAGAAATTTATCCTCAACCAATCAAGCCAATGAGACCTTTGCAAATTGATTTCTTCAATAACTTCAATAAACTATACATAACTTTCATTCTTGCTTACAATCCCAAAAGAGAAAATAAGAAATACAGTTAAATTCTCAAATACAAGTTCAACCCAAAATATACAAGATCAGTAATCCCATGTGCAAACTAGTGCCTTCCTTGGTTTCTCCTGCTCTCACATCTTGTACGAAAGACAAACTATAAGGGGGGTGAGCTAAAAACTCAATGAGGTTCCATAGATTCAAGAAAACAAATAAACATTGGAATAACATGGTTTATCAAAGTAGCACTTTTAACAAGTAATCGTTCAAAAGACAATTATCAAAACAAGAAATCTTTCAAGTATTTATTCATTTAACAATCAACTAATCAAGTATAGCAGTAAAAGAATACAGTAGCACATAGAGCCAGTAAGTCAGCAGTTAGCAGTCTCCTTATACCTCCAGTGGTAATACTCGAGTAAACCAGCTAGTGTCCTAGTGTTACAGGGTCCTGACCTAGTCCACTTCTGGCTCGGGGTGACCGATAACAAAGGGCGTGGGTCCAGATCATGTAAGGGCCCAGTTCAGCCGATGCGTCCAAAGCATTCAAGGCTTACAATATGCGCAATTAACAGTCAACAGTAATACATGTAACAAATAACTAACACTTAATCAACACGACAAGGCATTTAGTGTAAGCACACAAGATACATTCACAACCATTTTATTTGTAAATACTAGGAAATTCTTTGAAATACCATTGTTAGGACACATTTAAGAGTAAAACACATTTGAGTAAAAAAGTACATTTAAACATAACTAGTAACGAGTAACTCGCCCACATAATAGAAAGCCATGTCATTTACCAAAAGAAGTAACAATCCACTTTACGCTAATCAAGTGAAACACATTTGAAAAGTAGTTGAAACACTCATCAAAAGTTAAGTAAGCAGGCAAAGTAAGGCTTAGTGCAAATTCAAATAAACTATTGGAGTAAGACACACAAAACATTTAGAAAATAAGGAACACTCACCGAAAGTCTAGTGAGTAGGCAAAATAAAGCTTTCACACATTTTCCTCGGGGTTCCTCTCGAATTCTTCTTGAGCACTTGAGACAAGCATATCCCACGATTACCTATAACGTTTAACCAAGACCAAGAAATTCCCCTCTTAACCCTTCTCTCAAGCATCCTCAATTTCTCGTCAAATTAAGAGAGAAACTCTCTACGGTTAGCCACCAAATTAACACTCGAGGGAGAGTTCGTAAGTGCTTACTTTGTACGTCAAAATGTACAAGAGTTTTTTGATTCCAAAGTTAGCCAAACTAAACCAAAGTAAACTTAGTTACTCGTTAAATCCAAAATTCATGATTTCAGTCCCAAGTCAATCTATAATTATAGTTTAATACAATAGCAAGTCGTTTGAGCAAAATCATGTCAAGACAATATCAAACGAGGCTAAAACAGTCCGGACTCCAAATCTGCTGGTTCAAATTCAAGTTCCAAAGCAACAATTTAAATCAAACTTATAGCCAATGAATGTGAGGGCCTCAAAATTCAGATATTATTTTAAAAATGTATAATATTATTTATATTGTATTTATTTATTGAAAAATGAGTGAATATATGTTTAAAGTGAATATTTTCCAATTTAGTGAATTTTATACGATTTAATTGCCGGTGTGCGGTTTTGGCCGAGTTAAGTGCTTAATTTTCTACCGGAGCGTGATTAGTGACTTTAAGTTGAAATCAAGCATATGTAGTGATATTATGAAAATATTATGAAGATTGGGCAGTGTTGGAATGGAGTAAAATAGTGTAAGTTAGACTGTCGCGTGTGACGCGACATAAAGTGCCCGAAAAGCACTTTTTCCTTAAAACATGGAATTGGCACCTTTTTGTCCCTTTTACCTTGACTTTCTTGCATCCTCAAGCTTCACTTTTCAGCTGCATTTTGAGAGAATGGAGAGAGAGAGTGCCGAGAGCTAAGAAGGAAAAAAAGAGAGAAAGGCTTGTCAATTTCTTCCAATTCTTCTTCCTGCCTTTCTTCCACCTTCAATCCACCATTGGAGACTTCCATTTTCTTGGTTGTTGCAGCCGTGAGAGGGAGAAGGAAGGAGAGGGGCTGGTCCGAAACATGGGGAAGAAAAGAGAGGAAAAAGCTTGTGGTTGATTATCCATCCTCTTCTTCAACTAGCCACTTGAAGTGTTGGGACTTTGGTGAAGGATTTCGGGTGGTGTTTCCACCTCCTTGGCAGCCGTGTGAAGGGGAAAGAAGAGGGGGGAAAATCTGACTTGGAGAGAGAGAGAAAAGAAAGAGAAGAAAGCTTGGGTGGTTTGTCTTGAGCTTGATCTTGAGTTTGGTGTTGGAAATCATCATTAAAGCACGAAGATCTAGGACTAAGATCGAAACTTTTGGGTGTTTCTAAGCTTGAAAACAACTTGTTTGAAGAGGAGCTCGAGAGATCGTGTTGGATCCTACTAGATCTTTATAGATTTGAAGGTATAAGGTCCAAAACCCTTGGCTATGGCTTGATTAGAGTTAATTATGAAAGATTTACGGTTTGTTTTGCTAGTATTGAGTATGTTTGAAAAGATGAAGTTGGGCTCTTGAATTCCCAACCTAGGTAGCGGACTTGAGGGCCTGATTGGGATTTGAATGATATTTGTGAAATTTATGATGATATGGTTAGAGAGTAGGGTTTAGTTGTTGGAAATTGTGATAGAAAAATGTATGAGATTGCCAAACCCATGCTTGGTAATTTTATGTTTGATTTTGAGATTTTACGGTTATTTGTGATGAGTTTCTGTTTAAGAAAATATATGTTATGTTCATTTATGGGTGTATGAGTTTTAAAAGATGAAAAGTGGAGTTTTTCATGAAATTCGAATGAAAAGTGCCATTTGACTGAATTTGAGGGTCTTACAGTGTTGTGGCTAAATCTTATGAATTTTGAAAGTAAAGATATGGTTTGAAGTGTTTTAAAGTTATATTAAAGTATTGTCTAAGAGAAAGTGTTGAGTTTTGCAATAAAAGTAATTTTGAGGTGATAAACCTCACCTAAGTGTTTTATTAAAGAAAATGTGAAAATAGTGTTTAGTGAGTACATCGGTGACGTGTCATATTTGAAATGAGATAGTGATCTTCCAAAGATCCATTTGAAACATTGTATTTGGAATGATTAAGTGATTTTCAAAGAGATATTTGAAATACGATATCATGTGATATGAAAGCTTTTCCTCGAGGGGATTTTGGGAAAAACGTTGATTGAAAACTAAAAAGTGAAAGTGAATTGTTTTAATTAATGAGTGAATGAGTAAAATCTCAACTACTGCTTTCAATTGTTTAGGGGGTGTGGACGAAAGTGAATTTGACCCTTACGTGGAAGCCGAACCTTATTACTTCGGTAAGTTTCCATGCATGATACTTGACTATGTGCATTTAATTTGAAATGTGTATGATTAAGTGAATTGTCGTGGAAAACAGATTTTTCATCCATCAAATGGAGTAGTGTGTACTTTATCGTACTTACTCCCATTTGAATGGTACCATTTGCAAAAGTGTTGTCATGATATTTCAAATATACTTTGAATCTCTTGACTTGTGCCATGAATTCTGTTTTGAAGTATATGAAGTGATGTGACGTGTTCTGTATTTCCTGTTCTCGCGAATTTTAATCCCCTTGGTAAGTTATCGACTCGAGCCGTTGGGAAGACCCAGGTCGAGGAGATTTAACAACCTTGGGCTACGTGACCAGTTGTGTGCTCTGGACTTGGCATATGGCCTTGTCCCTGTTGTAGAGCAATACACAAATATAAATTTCCTGTTAGGCTGGCGGGCCCGGTTGGGGGTTTTGGTGGAGAAAGAAGTAAGTGGTGTTCTACTTGGTTAAGTATGAAAGTTGACGGAGTGTCAACTACGAGAATTGCGTACCGGTCCAGGAATGTGCTCCAGCTTCGAGGACCTTAACCCCTGAGGGCTACTCGTATCCTACTCTTGTGTGATTATTGGCTTTCCTTACTTGTTTATTTCCAAGTGTGAATCTTGAGTGAAGAATCATATGTGTTATGTGCTTTGCATGTTTTTGGAAACTCACGGGCTTTTTAGCTCAACCTTTCAAATTTGTTTTCCTTAGCAGGGACCGAGAACCCAAGCGAAGGTGCTCACCATTAGTCTCGAGGCTTACCTTTGTATTTGTCTTGATAGATTTGAATTGTAAATTTGGTATGTGGTTAAGGAAATGAGTACCTAAGTGGAGAAGCCAACCCTTAGAATTAGGGTTTACTTATGTTGAATATTTTGAAAACTTTGGATTATAGTTATTGAAAGCTTTTGTAATATGGAACCTGATTGTATGGATGGAGGATTTATGTACTCTGAGTTTGTAATTTGAAATTATGGATTTGTAAGGTATTATTCCTATCATATTGTGTTCGGAGCTTTAGTTAATAAGTTATATGATGGTTGAGTGAATGAGTCTTGGCGAGAGCTAGGCAGGCGGCCACTGATACTTTAGGGTACGCCCTAGGGAGAGGTGGGTCGTCACAATGAAAATTCCAGATTTCAACCCCAATTTATCATATAAATATAGCTTAACAACATATAAAATCATTAGGCCAAAATCTTGTCGAAAAACAACTCAAATTTTGAAGAAGTTCCACCTAATGTTCGGCCGGCAAAGGCTAATTTCCTTGGAATTTCAGTCAACAAAATAGCCATTAAAACATGTATATCTCACTCATATTGTGAGGCCCCGAAAATTTATTTTATTTGACCTACTTATTTAATGTTTTTGTTTAAATTTTTAACAGCTACTTTAACCCAAAATAATGCCAATTATGGTCATTATTGTTTACCAAAGTATTTATATGGTTTGTTGTATTTCACAAAGTGTTTTGTTTTAACTATTTTGTTTTACACGTCTAAAAACCCTAATTGGAAATTTAAACCCTAGTTTGCTCGAAAACCCTAAATTTCGATAAAACCCTAATTTGTCTATGTAAAACCCTAGTTTGGTTTTATTAAACACCAGTTTTGAAAATGACTACCAATTTTATGTTCAACTACAAGTTTGCCACTTTGTAGATTTTACGTGTGTAAATGCATGATTAGGAAGTGAGATTAAGATGTCTAGGTGATTAGTGGCCTAAGTAGGTGTGGTTAAGCTTTGATAGACTAGATTAGTTTGTGCACTTATGGACTAGTTTGATAGGAAAGAAAAATCACTTGGGCAATGGTGGAAATTAACCTAAGTTGGGGGTTTAGTTGGCATGATAATTTTGACCAATTTTGACCAAGCAATAAAATATCTATAAGAAGTTATCTCTTAGCCATTTTAAGCTTCAAGACAGCCGCCAAGAAGGGAAAAGAAAGAAAGAAAAAAAGAGAGAAAAGAGAGAAAAGAGAGAAAAGCTTGGAGAAATTTTGCAAGTGCAACCATTCAATCTTGATTTGGAGTAGGAAGTGAAGCTTGCCCTTGGAAGCTTGAGGTTGCACCAAGAACTTAAACTAGGAAGGTTTGCTTCTATCTCTAAAAGCTGGAATTTTGAGGAAGTTTATGAAATTGTTGGATTTTGTGGTTCTTTTGGCTTGATTCATGTTTATATTTAGCTTATGGGATGAGACTGGATTAGATTGGTTGATTTTGATGTGTTTATGCTTAGCCATGAATATGAGTTAGGGTTAGGGTTAGGGTTCTTGATTTTAAGTTTTAATGTTGGAAGCAATGCTTGTGATTGATGGTTTGGTTGCAGCTTTCTTTAGTTATCTTTAGTTTTCCTCTGCTTTCCTTAGTTTATTTTCGTTGGCAGCTTGTTGTTCTTGAGGATAATTTGTTGGTTTGGAAGTTAGGGTGGGCTCTATGAACTCCCACCCCAATTGATGATGGTTTATGTAGTATACATGTGTAAAGGGTGTGTTTTGGCTGAAAGGGAAATGACTAGCTATGATTTTGAGACTTGGAAAGGAAAGTGAACAAAATTTCCAGATTTTACCTTGAGAACAGGACACTCTTTTTTACAGTTGGAAACTGACCTTCCCGTGGGAGTCTATGGCTGAAACTTGACAGGGTTATAGTCTGTAGTTATAAGAGTATGTGTACCAAATTTGGTGTCAATCCAATGTGTATTCGATCTCCAAATGATTTACCAAAGTTGGCCCTGTGAATCTGGAAATTTACTTCGTCAGGCAGCCTGACCCATTCTGATCTAACGGCTGCCATTTCGCGCTCGAGAGTCAAAATCAAGTGCCGTCAGCGGCATTTGAAAATAGACTTGAAGAGTTTTCTAACGGTATAACCCTTGCACACTAACTCCATTCGTACGAGTTACAGTGATTCTTGAAAGATGACTGAAAATCCTGCTTGCTTTCCTGGATTTTGTCTCAGCAGTCATTGACTCGCCGAAATTTACTTCCTTACTTTGTTACTTTGCACTTGATGTTTCTCACGACTTTTAGAGAGTTGAATTTTGTTAGCTAGGAACTGAATTGGATGGCTGGAAATTGGTTGGTATGGATGGACTCCAAGTTTTACTTTTTGTTTAGATTTTCTGTCCGAATTTGGTTTGTTTGGGCGTTGAACAGGAAAACAGAATTTTACCGGCAGCAACTTTGGTTCCATTTTTCGTATTGATCCTTTGTGATTTGGCCTTTGGCCAAAGCACAAAAGTTATAGCCCTTCATTCTAGCTTTCCAACGCCGCTGGAATTTCTTGATTTCGACTTGTGAGCGCTGAGTTATGTCTGTTTGAAGTGGGCCTGTCGGAAATTCTGACGGCAAAAATTTCTGAAACTGTTTCTGCGTTTTTGACCTAGAAAGAGTGAATCTGGGTTGAAGTTGTCTTCATGAAAGTTGTATCCTGTTCTCTTAGCTTCGAAACGGCACCTCGTACACTTCAATCTGACACTCGTACCATGAGTTATGGTCAAAATGGCAAAAGGTGTCAAATCTGCCTTTCACACCTTTTAGTGTGTGTTTTCCGTTTTCGTTCCGTTCTTGTCCGTTTTCCTTCTAACGCCCACGCGTGTGTTCCTTTTGCTATATTAAGTATTTATAAGCGTTTCTCGAGGGTTTCATTCATTGAGTATATGCTTGTCGTGTTATTTCATATTTGAAAATGGGTTTTCCAAACCTTTTAGTTTGGAGTCGAAAAGTAATTTGCTTGCACTTGCATATCTCAGGGGATTCCGTGGACCTCAAAGAACGTGTTTGGTCCTCTAACTTTTCTCGCTTGCTCACAACTGTTGGTGAGTGTTCAAGTGCTTGTTACCGAATACTTGGTTTGATGAAATTCGTTTGAAAAGCATGCTTGTTTGACTTGGTGAGCGTGTACTTTATCGCGCTCACCCTTGCTTGAATTTGCTTGAGTCGAAGTCGTTAAGTGCTTGTACTTGTACTTGTTCTTGGCTTGATAAGACCAAACGGTTGCATGTACCACACTCGAGTGAGTGGGAGGTACCTCTCCTCCCGTTTTGGTCGGGTTCTAGTTAAGTCGATTGGAGCGTAGTCTCGTCGACTCATTTACCAAGCGGTAGTATGTACCACGCTCTATGGAGCGGGAGGTGCCGCTCATCCCGACTTGGTTTGATGGTAATACTATTTTGACGAGCGGGCCCGGTACAGGGGGTGTAAGTAGACGGGTGAGAGTAAAGTGATTTCTACGGTCGGTGAGATAGTGGTTGACGGAGTGTCAACATGCCTATTGAAAATACGGCTTGGGACCAGACCGAAGCTGGACGTGGAAAATCGCAGAAAGATGGAACGGCACTGTATCCTTTTATAGTGATTACTTTTATAATATCTTGTATGATTCCCGAGTTTTCTACTACTATTATTTGTTCAAAATTGTTATCGCTTTAACTTGCTTGTGCATGCATTCTTGACCTCACTGGGCTTTGCTCACCCCATAAGCTTTGTTTTCCTTAACAGGTCTGGAAGTGGGGCACGAGAATCGAGGGACCTAGTACCTGTGCAGGATTACCTCTTAGTATTTTTGTAGGATTTCCTCTTTTGTATAAGATTGAACTATTTGGATGATTTTGATAGTTGTGGTATTTTGGAGTTATTATCAATGCCTCCTTGAGGAAATGTTGGGGATCTGTATTTTGCGTGAATTGGTCAGCGATTTTATGTACCTTTTATCGATGGTTTCATAAATGAATGTTTGAGTCCTGGCGAGAGCTGGGCAGGCGGTCCGCTTACCTCTCTGGTTCGCCTTAGGGGAAGTGGGGCTGTCACAGTTGGTATCAGAGCCTAGGTTAAAGATCTATTTGGGGATATTTTACGGACATTGTTCTTGAATATGGAGTTGGGATAGCTTTCCTATATTTTAGGTGTGTGATTTAAAGTGAAATAGTGGACTCTAAGTTCTAAATTGATGTCAAGTGTTTTAGCACCATTAGCTATTGCCCTCCTGGTGTTGAGATCTCTTGGATAGGTAGTTAAGTAAGCAACACGATTCGTATCCACAAGTTAATGAGAGCTTTATGTTGGATTTCAAAGAGTTGACTTTTAAATGGTTAGAGTTACATTGTGATTAAATATTAATCTGGTGATTTTGATTTCCTTAGCAGGTCAATTACGGGAGTTAAAGGAAGCAGTGACATGGCAAACTTGGAAGATTCACGCGATGTCATAGAAGCTCTCCGAAAGGATTTAGGGTTTCAGATGGAGCTTGCTAAGTATTGGGAAGGACGTTGGGAACAAGAATATAAGGAAAAAACTGAGCTAAGAAACAAGTACTTGGAAATGAAACAGAAATATGAAGCCATTCTAAAGGACATGCAGCGTAAGTTTGAACTGGTGAGGTCGACTACTCAAATTGAATTTCGAGATACCCCTAGCATTCAAGTTAGAAATCAGGCAGGAAGCTCCTCCAATGTTACAGGAAAGCGTAAGGAGATTAGCAAAGATGATCATGTTATTGAAAATAAGGGAAAGAAACTAAAAGTTGGTGGACCCGTTGCGCGGCAACTTGGGGTTGCTAAGTGTGACTTTTGTAACAAATCTCATCCGACAGAAGGGTGTTGGCTGAAGATGGGTGCATGTTTAAGGTGTGGGAGTCTTGAACACCGAATAAGGAACTGCCCTAAAATCTAGAATAGACTATGGAGGTCTTCGTTTTTGAATGTTTTGTAAATGGGTTAGTTGGGGTGAGGCTTATGAGGTCCATAACTGTGACTGCATGATCGTTTGTATTTTGTGGTATTTGTACATATATGTATTGTATTTTATAACACCCTGTGATTTTTTAATTATGTGTGAACTTGTTAATGTAATGTATGCCAGTATTTCCTGTTATTTTTACCAGTGACTCTTGTACCTTTCAATGGCCAGTTCATGTCTGCAGTTGGATGTAATTGAGATTATAGATGGTTGAAGACGGATGGTTGAACATGTACTTGAGATGGTTGGAGACGGATGGTTGGGCATGTAAGTAACGGCCGTCACTAATCGAAGGATTGATATTTTAGAATATGTGATGAAGTGTCAACTTCTTACACTAGTGAACTGGATAAGAGAAAAGAAGGGATAAAGTTTTGTAAGAGGTGAACCAATCATGCTTAGATTGTGAGGTAAATTAATGGTTTGTGATAGTTTATAGGTCGGCTAGATATTAGTGATGATGATTTGGTCTACGGTCTGTGCTCGCACATAGCTGTGTAAGTAAGACAATTTGGGTTTACGGGTTGTGAATTTTTATTCATGTGATGGTGAAAGATTATGCCCTACGATTAGTAATTAAGATTCAACGACCCATGAATCAAGGGGATGTGAAATGGTTCTTCAAGTTTTAGATATAAGCTAAATAGCTTATGGGAGGCTATTTAATCCACTTTTGATAAAGGAACCTGTTGTACTTGACTTTTGAAAAATAATGAACAAAATGAATCCCAAAGTTTTAGTTTACTATTGTATTTCTTCATTTTTCTGGATATTGATATTTCGGTTTGATATACACGTGTTTTAAACGCAATTTAGTATTTACAACATTGTTTTATTTGTTTGAAATTTTAGACATTTCTTGTTTACAAAGTTTTCGTGAAATTTGAGTCTCTTAGAGTGATTTCCCTGTTAAAAAAAAAAAGAAAGAGAGAGAAGAAATAAGAAGGTTTTAATCAAGCCCTTTGTGTCCTCAGAATCTTACTCTTTTCCATTTAAAGATAATTGAGAGTGCCTTTTCAAACGATTATTTTATACCATCTTCACAAAAGTTTGAACAATTTGATTTTGGTATTCAAAGTTATATTTCATTCTTATTAGAAAGGAATGAACCCAAGGGCCCCATTGTCTGTAATGTAAGATTTGAATTGATAGGAGTAAGTTACGATTAGTAGAATAGTGAAGTTTTGGAAATGCTCAGGTGGTTTTAAGTGGTACGTAATGGAGGTGGCAAGTACCAGCGTCACAAGAAGGGCTGATTCAAACAACGAGATTAGGTTATGATACTCTTTGTCATATCAATTAAGGTCTCTTTTGAATTATGTGTGGTACAATGAAGAGATGGAAGAGATGGAACATACGTATTTGGAATGATTAAATTTCATGGATTTTATAGGTGATTCAATCCTTGTAAACGACTCCAAGTGTGAATAGGAATTTTTAAAGTGTGAACTGTAAGCGAAAGAATCGAGGATCAAGCAAATTCTTTTATTGAAGATATTGTGGAAACCAAAGTGTCGAGAAAGTAACTTGAGGGTTAGAGGAAGGAATTCTGAGGAAACACCTAGAATTATTTCATGGTTCACGTATGAATTTCGAGGACGAAATTCTTTTAAGGGGGGAAGATTGTGAGGCCCCGAAAATTTATTTTATTTGACCTACTTATTTAATGTTTTTGTTTAAATTTTTAACAGCTACTTTAACCCAAAATAATGCCAATTATGGTCATTATTGTTTACCAAAGTATTTATATGGTTTGTTGTATTTCACAAAGTGTTTTGTTTTAACTATTTTGTTTTACACGTCTAAAAACCCTAATTGGAAATTTAAACCCTAGTTTGCTCGAAAACCCTAAATTTCGATAAAACCCTAATTTGTCTATGTAAAACCCTAGTTTGGTTTTATTAAACACCAGTTTTGAAAATGACTACCAATTTTATGTTCAACTACAAGTTTGCCACTTTGTAGATTTTACGTGTGTAAATGCATGATTAGGAAGTGAGATTAAGATGTCTAGGTGATTAGTGGCCTAAGTAGGTGTGGTTAAGCTTTGATAGACTAGATTAGTTTGTGCACTTATGGACTAGTTTGATAGGAAAGAAAAATCACTTGGGCAATGGTGGAAATTAACCTAAGTTGGGGGGTTTAGTTGGCATGATAATTTTGACCAATTTTGACCAAGCAATAAAATATCTATAAGAAGTTATCTCTTAGCCATTTTAAGCTTCAAGACAGCCGGCCAAGAAGGGAAAAAAAAGAAAGAAAAAAAAAGAGAGAAAAGAGAGAAAAAGAGAGAAAAGCTTGGAGAAATTTTGCAAGTGCAACCATTCAATCTTGATTTGGAGTAGGAAGTGAAGCTTGCCCTTGGAAGCTTGAGGTTGCACCAAGAACTTAAACTAGGAAGGTTTGCTTCTATCTCTAAAAGCTGGAATTTTGAGGAAGTTTATGAAATTGTTGGATTTTGTGGTTCTTTTGGCTTGATTCATGTTTATATTTAGCTTATGGGATGAGACTACGGATTAGATTGGTTGATTTTGATGTGTTTATGCTTAGCCATGAATATGAGTTAGGGTTAGGGTTAGGGTTCTTGATTTTAAGTTTTAATGTTGGAAGCAATGCTTGTGATTGATGGTTTGGTTGCAGCTTTCTTTAGTTATCTTTAGTTTTCCTCTGCTTTCCTTAGTTTATTTTCGTTGGCAGCTTGTTGTTCTTGAGGATAATTTGTTGGTTTGGAAGTTAGGGTGGGCTCTATGAACTCCCACCCCAATTGATGATGGTTTATGTAGTATACATGTGTAAAGGGTGTGTTTTGGCTGAAAGGGAAATGACTAGCTATGATTTTGAGACTTGGAAAGGAAAGTGAACAAAATTTCCAGATTTTACCTTGAGAACAGGACACTCTTTTTACAGTTGGAAACTGACCTTCCCGTGGGAGTCTATGGCTGAAACTTGACAGGGTTATAGTCTGTAGTTATAAGAGTATGTGTACCAAATTTGGTGTCAATCCAATGTGTATTCGATCTCCAAATGATTTACCAAAGTTGGCCCTGTGAATCTGGAAATTTACTTCGTCAGGCAGCCTGACCCATTCTGATCTAACGGCTGCCATTTCGCGCTCGAGAGTCAAAATCAAGTGCCGTCAGCGGCATTTGAAAATAGACTTGAAGAGTTTTCTAACGGTATAACCCTTGCACACTAACTCCATTCGTACGAGTTACAGTGATTCTTGAAAGATGACTGAAAATCCTGCTTGCTTTCCTGGATTTTGTCTCAGCAGTCATTGACTCGCCGAAATTTACTTCCTTACTTTGTTACTTTGCACTTGATGTTTCTCACGACTTTTAGAGAGTTGAATTTTGTTAGCTAGGAACTGAATTGGATGGCTGGAAATTGGTTGGTATGGATGGACTCCAAGTTTTACTTTTTGTTTAGATTTTCTGTCCGAATTTGGTTTGTTTGGGCGTTGAACAGGAAAACAGAATTTTACCGGCAGCAACTTTGGTTCCATTTTTCGTATTGATCCTTTGTGATTTGGCCTTTGGCCAAAGCACAAAAGTTATAGCCCTTCATTCTAGCTTTCCAACGCCGCTGGAATTTCTTGATTTCGACTTGTGAGCGCTGAGTTATGTCTGTTTGAAGTGGGCCTGTCGGAAATTCTGACGGCAAAAATTTCTGAAACTGTTTCTGCGTTTTTGACCCAGAAAGAGTGAATCTGGGTTGAAGTTGTCTTCATAAAAGTTGTATCCTGTTCTCTTAGCTTCGAAACGGCACCTCGTGCACTTCAATCCGACACTCGTACCATGAGTTATGGTCAAAATGGCAAAAGGTGTCAAAGCTGCCTTTCACACCTTTTAGTGTGTGTTTTCCGTTTTCGTTCCGTTCTTGTCCGTTTTCCTTCTAACGCCCACGCGTGTGTTCCTTTTGCTATATTAAGTATTTATAAGCGTTTCTCGAGGGTTTCATTCATTGAGTATATGCTTGTCGTGTTATTTCATATTTGAAAATGGGTTTTCCAAACCTTTTAGTTTGGAGTCGAAAAGTAATTTGCTTGCACTTGCATATCTCAGGGGATTCCGTGGACCTCAAAGAACGTGTTTGGTCCTCTAACTTTTCTCGCTTGCTCACAACTGTTGGTGAGTGTTCAAGTGCTTGTTACCGAATACTTGGTTTGATGAAATTCGTTTGAAAAGCATGCTTGTTTGACTTGGTGAGCGTGTACTTTATCGCGCTCACCCTTGCTTGAATTTGCTTGAGTCGAAGTCGTTAAGTGCTTGTACTTGTACTTGTTCTTGGCTTGATAAGACCAAACGGTTGCATGTACCACACTCGAGTGAGTGGGAGGTACCTCTCCTCCCGTTTTGGTCGGGTTCTAGTTAAGTCGATTGGAGCGTAGTCTCGTCGACTCATTTATAGCGGTAGTATGTACCACGCCTATGGAGCGGAGGTGCCTCATCCCGACTTGGTTTGATGGTAATACTATTTTGACGGGCCCTGCAGGGGTGTAAGTAGACGGGTGAGAGTAAAGTGATTTCTACGGTCGGTGAGATAGTGGTTGACGGAGTGTCAACATGCCTATTGAAAATACTGACTTGGGACCGGACGTGGAAAATCGCAGAAAGATGGAACGTATCCTTTTATAGTGATTACTTTATAATATCTTGTATGATTCCCGAGTTTTCTACTACTATTATTTGTTCAAAATTGTTATCGCTTTAACTTGCTTGTGCATGCATTCTTGACCTCACTGGGCTTTGCTCACCCCATAAGCTTTGTTTTCCTTAGCAGTGCGGAAGTGGCACGAGAATCGAGGGACCTAGTACAAGGGATTACCTCTTAGTATTTTGTAGGATTTCCTCTTTTGTATAAGATTGAACTATTTGGATGATTTTGATAGTTGTGGTATTTTGGAGTTATTATCAATGCCTCCTTGAGGAAATGTTGGGGATCTGTATTTTATGAATTGGTGTGATTTTATGTACCTTTATCGATGGTTTCATAAATGAATGTTTGAGTCCTGGCGAGAGCTGGGCAGGCGGTCCGCTTACCTCTCTGGTTCGCCTTAGGGGAAGTGGGGCTGTCACACATAACCCTAAGGGCTTCATCAATCATTAGCCCTTCATAGAATCAAACACTTAGTAAACGTTAAGATCCTTGACAAAGGCAATCAACAGACTATCAATTTTCTACTACCTCTGAGTGTTTTAATCATAACTAGAGCTACAAATATCAGATTGAAGCGAATCTTATGGCATTTCGAAGCCAAGACATAGGGCTAAATTTTTCATGAAGACATTGAAAGTCAAATCTAGCATTTTCATGGCCAGAAAGTGAAATCATAGAAACAACAGAAATCTGTCGGGTAAAACTACACATTTGGGCAGTCAAGGGTATTTTGGTTATTTTACATGATACAATGCTCCGATTGAGCTGAAATTTTATGGGTGGAAAGCCAACTCAATTTCCTACAACTTTCATGCTTTGATCAAGAGCTAGATCGGACTGTATCATGGACGAAATGTGCAGATCAATTTGGCGTAAAACTGTGAATTTTCAACAAAATCTGCTCTAACCTTCAAGTAATCTACTATCTCTTCCATAAAACTAACTTAGATCATGAAGATATAACAGATTTCATGGCTAAAATTTGAAAACCAAGGCTGTGATTGAAGGTTACCTCAAGATATAGCAAGATTTAGCAAAATTTCACCACAACTTTTCTCCCAAGCTTTCTTCCTTGCAAATCCTCCAAGAAAGGCCAAAGATCTTCAAGTTTTCTTGGTGATTTCCTCCACAATCTTCAAGATCAAGAAGAAGGAAAACAAAAGGCAGCTTTCTTTCTCTCTCTCACTCTCGGATCTCTCTCCCTTGCTCCCTCTCTCACTCGGCTGAAGCTTGAAGAAGAAATAGCGAGATGAAGCTCTTAAATGGAGTCTTCAAGGTGAAGAAGAAGAAGAAGAAGAAGAAAAAAGCTCAAATCTCTCTCTTTTTCTCTCTCTCTACTTCAGCCCTCTCTCTCTCTCTCTTATCCTCTCTTGGTTGCTGAAAAATGAAGAGAAATGGAAGCAAGAAGAAAGGGATAAGGAGACAAAAAGCTTGGCATTCCCTATTTTAAGGAAAAGGGGTCAACACCACTTTATGTCGCGTCTAAGCGCGATACTTCTAGTTTTTACTAGGTTTTCTTCTTCCGGCACTACCGTACCATAAATATATTTCGATTAAGTTGCTACATACGCTCGGGTCATCTTAAAACTAACTCTCATGTCGGTACTCAAAAATTTCATACTTAAAGCTAGCCGAACGTAAATCGGATAATTAGTTCATAAAAATTTAACTAACTAGAAAAACGATAACTTCAATAATAAAAGAACTAATAATTCAGTAAAAACACATAAGATAATAATAATTATTATTATTATTTATTTTTTTGAAAAAGAATAAAATTTTGAGGCCCTTACACATACAAAATTGATTGCACGTGTCTTTCTCTAGTGGGTTTCTGGCTTTTAATAAAAATTTTCAAAATCCAATCTTTATGGCAGCCTTAGAAAACTTCATATTTTTGTATCTACCTTTTAGGGACTTGTTAACGATCATTTTGCATGGTTGTAATCATTAAAAAATTTTGTCACATGAGACTATGTTGCCAAAGCAATGGTGGTACACTACACGAGAGTCAACAGTCTATTCTGTGAGGCCCTCAAAAAATTTATTTTTAATATTGTTAATATTTATTATTTTAAATATTGTCATTTAATCTGTTTGATTATTTTAAAGTCGTTCTCAAACATATTCTCCAGAAAATTTAAATGGAAATTCAATTTATTTATTTATTTATTTATTTATTTATTTATTTTATTCTTGGGTGATTCAAATTTTATTTCACATATATTTTCTCGTAGATTTTCAATATTTCGTCTACCTTTTTCACAATTCGCTCTTTTAGTATTAATTCGTGAGAAAATGAGAAAACACGTTTTTCGAGGTAAAAATTTGGGCAGTGAGTGAAGTAACTATAGAATGTAAGGATGATCACTCATAGGTTAGGAATATAATCAAGGGACCAGAAGTGAGATTAAGTAGGGTTTTGAAACCTTAAAACCATAGTTGGACAAATTTCCCGAAAGTTAGGATTTTAACCTGTGACTGTTTATCCATTTAATTTCCTCCAATTCACTTCAATTTTTCCTTTTCTTCTCTCTCTCTCTTAGCCGAGATTATCCTTTAAATTGCAGCCAAGAGAGTTAATTATTTTCCCTCCAAAATTGCTAGTAAAACTACTATTTCCATTTGGACTTTTGACCCTTAAAAACTTGTCTTGTATTTCTTCCATTTATTCACAAAAATACCACTCAAACATTTCACTTTTCTCCTTCCTCTCTTGGCCGACTCTCTCCTCTCTTCCTTCCCTTGAAATTTCAGCATTTTCTTCATCCATTTTCCTCCCAAAATCAACCACAATCAAGCCTTAATCTTGGCTCAAGCTTGAAGCTTGGTGTAGAACTTGGAGAAGGAAGCTCTTGGGTGGTTGAAGCTTAGTTCTTTGGAGGTTTTCTTGCTAAGTTCTTGGAAGAGGTAAAACCCTAGAAGCTTAATCTTTGTCCATTCTTTAAATTCCAAGCATGAAAATAGGATTGGGATGTTGATGGATTCCTAGAACCTTGACTTGTGTTAGTTTTGAAATTTCAAGATGTTAAGCTTCATTATTATGCATTTGTTGATTATGGTTGATAAGTGGGCTCTTGGAATTCCCACAAAATGTATGAAATTGTTTGCTAGTGTTGTTAAATGATGAAATGTGTGTGTATATGTTGGAATTTGTGGTTGAAATTTGGAGGAAAAACCTCAATGGAAGAACCGAATTGGAGAGGAAGAAATAGAGGGTGAAAGTTTGCTGTTTCTCCCCTGTTTTGTGGCTGCATATTTGTAGGTTTAGAGGTTGAATTTTAATGCTTAAATGTTGAGGTTTAAGTTGTTAATGTTTCCCACAAAAAGCCCTTCAAAAGTAATATCAAGAATGGTAGTTAAGTTGGAACAAGAGAAGCTGGAAAATGGGCAGACTGCTGTCCGAATTTGTGGACCTGTTTTGTGCTAAAATTTGATAAAAGCCATCATCATTTTTTATCACCATTAGGTTTAGAAAGGTTAAAACTATGTTGGTGTCGAAAATGGGGTCATTTGGTGGTAGTTTAGATAGGTTAGAAGTGATGAGAAGAAGAAGACCAAAACTTGACAGATTAGGAACTCGGTTGCTGAGCAAACTTTGAGCATTAAAAACGCTGTCTTTCCGTGAGATTTTTTGTCTAAATTTTGGTGTGGACATAACATATATATGGTATAGTTAGTGTACCAAATTTGGTGATTTTTGAGAAAGAATTCATCACTCATTCGAAGCTTCAAACATTGCCCAGTAAAACTGGATTTCAGAAAGTGCAGAATTTCGAACCAGTCTTGTTTGAACAGTTATAATTTCTTGCTCGAGAGTTAGATTCAAGTGCCGTTGGTGGGGTTTGAAACTTGGTATATAGATCTTTAAACTATGTAAATTTCAAAAGCCAATTCGTTTCCTACAATTTTTGGTAAATTTTCAAAGTTGGCTGGTCGACCAACCTGTTGTGTTCTGTTTTGGTACTGTAGCAGTTTCTTAATCGAAATTCTGGACAGTTTTTGTCCAGAATTTTATCTTGGTGCTTTCTATAAAGTTTTATAACTTTAAATAAGGTTTCCAACGGTACTAAGTTTGCAAAATTTGGACTTATATAACTCAAGTTACGATTTTTCAAAGATTTCTACTCAAGTAGAAAGTTTCGAACTTGACTTTTTCTTGAATAAGATTTGATTGGTGAACTAGGAACTTATTTTCATTTCTTTTTAAACATTTTAGGAAGCGGTGCTGAATTGCAAAGTGATCCAAATGTGAACTCCGAGACCTACTTAGTCGGTGAGTTTCCATGCTTGTTATGTGTTTAAGTGAAATGATTGCAATTGTGATTAATGAAGTGACTGTATAGTGAATCATGGGTTTTCAACTCTCAGATGGGGTAGTGTGTACTTTATCGCACTTACCCTCGTCTGGGTGAAAACAATTGTGAAAGTGCTTTGAAATGAATGATAGTGAAATGTAGTGTAGTGATTGATTGTTAAAGTGTTATATAGTGATTGCATGTGTATGATAAGGTCAGGAATTTCCTGAGACCTATCGGTGAACTCTTCGACTCGAACTGGGGGCTAGGCCTAGGTCGAGAAGAAAGGATCGAGCCATAGGGTCAATGAAATGTCACAAAGCCCAGTGACTCAGACCAGTGCTATATGCTTGAGACTTGGCTTATATACTTGTCTCCGAAAAGAGCATCAAACCAGTGTTATAGACCAGTGCAACATGCTCGAGACTTGGTTCTGGAACCGAACCTGTCTCCAACAAGAGCAACCAACCAGTGATGCCCAATGAAATGAAATGTACTCTGGACTTGGCGTATGAACTCATCCCTAATGGAGAGCACACAAACAAAGTGAAGTGTTATCAAGTGTTATGAAGTGTTAAGTGTTTGGAGTCGGACCCGGTGGGGGTTTGGAGGAGTAAGGGATAAGTGAAGTGCTACATGGTTCCATTATGAAAGTTGACGGAGTGTCAACCACTCGGATCGTGGACAAGCGTCGTAGACCCTGGCTCCTGAGAGCCCCCGTATCCAAACTTATGTTGTTAAATGCTTTCTTATATGATTTTATTTCAAGTGCGATTTATTACGTGAAAATCCTTATGTGTTATGTGATTTGCATGTTTTTGGGAACTCACGGGCTTTTTAGCTCACCCTTTTTCTATTTGTTTTCCTTAGCAGGAAATGAGTGCCGAAGTGGAAAAACCAACCCATAGAATTAGGGTTTGCTTATGTTGATTGTTTTGAGAGGTTTGGATTATGGTTATTGAAAGCTTTTGTAATATGAAACTTGAATGTATTGAGGGAGAATTTACGTACTCTGAGTTTGTAATCTGAAGTTATGGAATTGTAAGATATAATTCCTTTTATATTGTGTTCAGAGTTTTAGTTGATAAGTTATATGATGGTTGAGTGAATGAGTCCTGGCGAGAGTTAGACAGGCAGCCCGCCAACCCTTTGGTTAGCCTTAGGAGGAAGTGGGGCTGTCACATATTCATTTCTAGGAGTCTTTTGCTATAAGAACACTAGTTTCAATTTAATCTATTGATGTTTTTTTTTTAGTGTTTTGCCATTTCTTGACATGGGATTTGGTTTTTATTCAATATTCTTTTCTTCTTTTTTTTTATTTGCAAGGAGTAAGATGCTATGGATTTTGCTGCATTGAAGACCGAAGTCGGTGAACTGATTGATAGTTAGCATTTTTAACATGAATCATTAATCGAGTGGATAAAAATATCTGTTGTACAGAAATGCTGAATGTCAATTGTTTTCTTTAATAGTTAGTCTTATAACAGTTTCTAATGATTTTCAAACTATTCCTCTTAGGTATGGTAATTGGAATTGGAACATGGGAGAAATTGGTTATCAAAGTTGAGAATCCACTTCTATATTGGGAGGAATGTAGTAAGATGAGTAAAATTTGCACATTATCTTATCGTAGTTAATATGAGTTTGGCTGCAATAATTTTAGGATTTTGAACATTTTATGCAATTAATAGTAATACATTATAAGTTTGTCAAGATGAAGAGTAATGGTTAATATCCATGTTTGACTATTTAAATTAGCTAAACAATGGATGGTTTTGCCGACTAATTGAGTTTGCGTGATGAAATGAATTTCCATTGATATATTCTTCTATAATATACAAATTACAAATGGGATGACCGATCATTATATAATATAGAATGGGTATGGAGCATTTAAGAATTTCATGTGAAAACTTTCTTAAAAGTAGTCAAATGCTGACTGTGAACTAGTAATTGAGATCTTTCTATTTCAACATTTTTATAGGAATTATTGACGCCTTTCCTTTCTAGTTTCTGTAAAAAATTTTCTATGTTATTTTTTCTTTTTTTATATAAATTATAGTAAATTTGGTGTTAGGTTATTTTTTGGCAATTGTTCATTAGATAATTGTCTAGGGATTAAGAGAATTGTTTGCATCTTGATCTTTTGGTCAAGTTATCTGTCAGCATATTATGTGTATTGTATATATGGCTCATGTTATCCATATTACAATTTTGGACTGCATTTGCATCAAAAATTATTTCAACTTAAATGAAGTTCAGAATAACCAGAAGTGAGGACTTAAGTCATTAAATAAATTGTTATACTGCCGCTATAGTTGAGATCCATGAAGTTTACACAAGTTGTTCAAAAACTTCAACCTAATAAACGGTAGTATATTGTTTCAATATTATGTTAGCAAGTAATGCAAGCTTCTTCATCAATAGTGTTGGACATGTTGTGCTTGCTAGAGCATGTTTGAAGTGATCTTAGATTATGTTATACTTTATCTTTTTTCTAGAGAATTTTAATTCTAAATATTGTAAGTTCATTCAGAATTTCTGAATTATGTGTGTTGTTTCAATTTTTTCTTTTAGAAAATTCTCTTTCTTACTTAGTGATAAATCATAGCGTTACCTATTTATAGCATTCTAATGTATCTCATACAAATTCATCAATTCCAGATGTTTAAATATATCCAACCTGGACTTTTTTAGCTATAGACTTTTTACTATTTGCGTTTGAAAAAGTATAATAGATAGGATGAAGACTGTTTGAGAAGGGAAAAAATATAATTTTGATAATTCTCATTCCTTATTTGCAGCATGCTCATCAAAAGTAAATCTTCAAACAGTCTGCATACTAAACTCCAAAGAAAGTTAGGAAGCTTTCTTTTTCTAAAGTAGTCTATAGGTTTGAACCAATCTTGTGACAAATTCTACGTTATTCATGTTAGTACATACTATGCATGTCAGTTTGAAAGCTTTTTCCATTCCACTTACTAAAATATTTTGGCAAAAGTTTCAAGTATACTATTGGGAAAATCAATGTCTTTTGGTAAAATAATACTTATTTTCTATCTATAATCCTTTTTTTCTTATTTTGATCATATATAGTAAGCGATTTTTACAACTTATTACCATTTTCATTTTTTTTTACTAATGTTCCATATTTTGAAACTATTTATTGTCACTTATATCCAAAAGACCTAGAAGTTTAGTTGGCTGAATGTTGGAGTGTCTTTCTTAATTCTTTTTATGGAAATTTTAGATGTGCTACAACATTATGACTATGAAGAGTGCCTTTTGTAGATTTCAGTAGAAGTTTGAGAATTTTTTAGAAGTATATGATAAATCCAGTTCAATTGACAAACTGCCGCATTATGATCAATCACTAGTATTCTTCAAACAGGTTGCTATTTCTGTATTTTTTTTGTTATACCTCGTTATCCAATATAAACATATGTGAGACATTACTTTTATCTTTTCCTTTTGTTTATCTTTCTTCATGTGTTGCAAATTGCTATTCTATTGTTTATAGTTAAATTTATAGATGCAGAAAAATATTACTTGATAAGGCTGAAACTTTATCACATTAAAATTATATTAGTGACCAAAATAATAAATTGGTGAGTGCTTTGCATTATCATTAGTTTAACATGATCTTGGCAGGGAAAGTTTGACAATTAGTGGAATTATATCTACATAGGAGAGTATCGTTAATATATATATATGAGTTTGGGATTTTGTGTACTTAATTGTAAGCATCTTAGCAATTAACTTAATGTGTGGAAGTTTTTGATGAACTTTAATCTAGTCACTGAAATGCATTACTATTTGATTTTTTGACTAAAAAGATTAGCTTTTTAGTATAACATTTTTTGTTTTTCATTAAAATGTATATTGTCTATTCATTTTATTCATTGGATAAAAAGAGATACAAATATGGTGTATGTACATCTAGGAGGTATGGAAGTGTAGGATCAAAACTTGAAAGAGAGTAAAAAGTTGCTGCACTGGATCTGGATTTGCATTCTCCTAACTACATCATGAGAAACAAACCACGTAGAGTAATATTTCTAACTAACAATGACAACTATATTACTTATCATCAAATATTTTATAATTCGCCTTGTCCTAAATAGTCTACTAGATGTCGAGATGCATTTTTCTATACTCTTTCAAGTTCTCTTTTCAAGACTAAGTGTATATGCTCTCACCTAGGGACATTAGCAAAGCATTAATCTTCCTCTCTCTTTTTGTAGGTCATTTACATTGATATCGAGTATGATATCATAGTCTAGCGAAACATCTCAAAATAAACTTCTCTTTTCATATGTCTTTCCCAGAATCACTATCTTTCGGTGCTGCTTATCCTTTAGTACAAATTGACTAATACACACTTTTCAGATTAATGCATGCTTGCTATTTACCTTCATTTGCTCTTTGTGAAATATATTTAGTACTCATGTATCTGGTAAATCTTCCCATTTCTAAACTACTCCATACACCAAATTCCAGTTCATTTCATTGGTTTTTGAGATTATTGCATTACTATCATTAACACAGTAAAAGGCAAATATGTTTTTATAGAAGTTTTTCCTGTCCAATAATCATATGAAAGTCTAGCCTTCTCCATGACCTATATACGATAGACTTTACATGCTTGGCATATTAGTCCCCATTTATTTTGATACTTTTCCGATAAACTAACCTTGTTTATTCTCTCAACAAGCATCCTGCACATGGTCTCTACAACCTTGTTCAAGACAACTACAGATAAATTCTTAGCAAGCTTTCAAATAAGGAGCTTTATGAAAATTGAAATTGAGCTTTATGGTTTTTTGGCATTTTTTCCCAAGTAATTAGGAAGAGTGTAAGGAACTTTTATTGTGACAATGTTAGAAAACTAACTTTTTATCTTTACCTAATGCAAGTAAATCCAACAATAGAAAATATAAAGAGTCTCAGTGGTGAAGCACCTATAAATGTATGACCTAGTTTATTGACTTAGTTGTGAGAAGTAGCACTTATTTTCTATCTATATTTATTTTTCTTATTTTGGTCTTGTACAGTAAGCAATTTTTGTAACTTATTACCATTTTTGTTTCTTGTTACTAATGTTCCATGCTCTAAAACTATTTATTGTCACTTATATCTAAAAGAACTATAAGTTTAGTTGGCTATATGTTGAAGTGTCTGTATTAATTTTTTTCATGAAAATTTTAGATTTGCTACGAATTTTTTAAAAGTATATGATAAATCCAGTTAAATGACAAAGCACTGCAATATGATAAATCAAATTGACATTCTTCAAACATGTTGCTATTTCTATGTTTTTTTTTATACCTTATTATCCAATATAAACATATTGTGAGACGTTACTTTTATCTTTTCCTTCATATGCTGCAAATTGCTATTCTGTTGCTTATAGTTAAACTTATAGATACAGAAAAATATTGCTTGATAAGATTGAAGCTTTATTACATTAAAATTATTTCAGAGACCAAAATAATAAAATAGTGAATGCTTTGCATTATCATTAGTTTAACACGTTCTTGGTAGAAAAAATGAACTTTAATCTATTCACTGAAATGCATTACTAGTTGATTTTGTTGCTAGGAAGAATAGCCTTTTAGCATACACACTTTTTGCTCTTCATTAAAATGTATATTATCTATTCATTTTATTCATTGGATAAGTAGAGATACAAATATGGTGTATGTACACCGAGGAGGTGTGGAAGTGTAGGAAAACTTGAAAAAGAGTAAAAAGTGGCTGCACTGAATCTGGATTTGCATTCTCCTAACTACATCATAAGAAACAAAGCAGGTAGAGCAATATTGCTAACTAACAATGACAATTATATTACTTATCATCAAATATTTTATAATTCTTCCTGTCCTACAAAGTCTGCTAGATATCGAGATGCTTTTTTTATTCTCTTTCAAGTCCTCTTTTCAACTCTAAGTGTATACACTCTTACCTATGAGCTGTTATGTGTTAGTAACTATACACAGCAAATACCAATTTCCATAGTTCCAGAACCACCACAGGAATAAGAAATAAATGATTTACTAATTCATCATATGTGTAAGGGACATTTGGAAAGCATTCATCTTCCTTTCTTTCTATAAGTCATCCACATGGATATCAAGTACGACATTATAATCCAGTGAAACATCTCAAATGCACTTCTCTTTCCATATGTCTTTCCCAGAATCACTATCTCTCGGTGCTGCTTATCCTTTAGTACAAATTGACTAATACACACTTCTCTGATTAATACATGCTTGTTGTTTACCTTCATTTACTCTTCGTGAAGTATATTTAGCAACTCATGTATCTGGTAAATCTTCCCATTTCTAAGCTACTTCATACGCTAAATTCCAGTTCATCTCATTGGTTGTTTGAGATCATTGCATTGCTGTCATCAACATAGTGAAACGCAAATATTCCTTTATAGAAGTTTTCCCTATCCAATAATCATATGAAAGTCTAGCCTTCTCGATGACTTATATACGATAGACCTTACATGCTTGGCATATTATTTTCCATTTATTTTGATGCTTTTCTCATAAACTAACCTTGTATATTCTCCCAATAAGCATCTTGCACATGTTCTCTACAACCTTGTTCAAGATAGTTACAAATAAATTCTTAGCAGGCTTCCAAATAAGGAGCCTTATGAAAACTGAAGCTAAGCATTATGGTATTTCGGTGTTTTTTTCAAAGTAATTAAGAAGAGTGAGAGGAACTCTTCAAATGACAATGTTAGAAAACTAACTTTTTATCTTTACATGATGCAAGTGAATTCAATAATGGAAAATATAAAGCGTTTTAGTGGTGACGCACATATGAATGTATGACCTAATTCATTGACTCAGTTGCGAGAAGCAGTGAAGATGTAGTCTATACATGCTCTTCTTACTTTATATAGCATGCTTAAATAAGAGAACATAAATTAGCTTCCTCACTCTTATCTTTTGGTACATAGGCATTTACTTAATTTGTGTTACTCTTTGCCTTCCTTAAGTGGAGCTATATTATTTCGCTTCCTGATAATTTTTTTCTTGGGAAATCGTGGGATGTAGATGGAGAGAAACACAATTGCCTATAAAGCTACAGATGCCACTAGAGTTCCCCATCTCAATGATGTGATGCAATCACTGTTGCTGTTGCTATATAACAAAATAACCAAAAAACAAAGATATTAATCAAGTGACTTCTTTTGAGTTTCATGTTTGTGCATTGAATTCTAGTTGCTATTGAAATGTCATTGAACAAATTTTTCAAACCTGATATTCAGATGGTATTTGGACTTATTGTATTCTTCTTGCATATTAGCTTTAATTCGGTGGTGCTTTCTTTTTCGCCCTTATTTCTTTGATAAACGCCGTCACTTCCATGCTTTAAATTCTTCAATCCAGTATTTGTCTGGCAAGTACTTAATCTGAGGGTTTAACCCAACTCAGTAGTATGATACCCACACCCCAATCATCCAAAGTTTGTCTAACTAATGAAATATTATTTATAAGTTAGGGGTTATTTTATAAGTACCTTAAGAAACTGAGGGTCAAAGTGCAAGAAACACTAACGCATATCCTCTCCACCGCCTGGGGACTAGTAGTATATCTATCTTCTTGCTGTGCAATTGAGAAAGGAAACAGAAATAAGAATCAGGACTATAGGGGAAGAATCAAGAACCATCTTGCACCAACTCTTAATTGATTTAAGGTAAGAAACTAGTTGTTTAAGAATATGACATTTCAACTTTAAGGTTTAGAAAGGAAATTCTTGATGTTTTCTTATGAACATAGTGAAGTTGATCACCTTTGTTTGGAAACAATGATATTCAATGACAAGAATGGATTTAATTGGAAAGGTTTCTTGTATCTCTTACTAATGCACATGTAGCCAAAGATTTGGGATAAGAATTGAAGGTATTCTAGACAATTTGCAACTAGGGAAACTCATGCTTAACCAATTTCATCACTCACAGGCAACCATAAGCAGTTGTGGTAAAGTGACCAAAACTTGGCATAGAAATGTCCAAATTGAGTGCCGTCAGTTGCATTGGAAACTAGATTCAGAGATATTTCAATTGGTGTAAAGATCAAACTCTAATTCATCTCCTATCAGTACAATAATTGCACAAATTTGATCCAAAACTACAACTGTACAGAACAATCCTAGAAATACCTTGATTTTATATCTAAGTTAAAGCACTCTACAGCTTAATCTACATGGCATCTTCTGAAGATATTTAGTAACTTGAGTGTAGTTTCGAATGCCACCAATTTTACAATAATTTGACAATTATAACCTAAGCTATAAGTATTTAACTCAGGGCTGCACTGGCTGAAATTCTTATTCTGTGTAACATAGGAGCTGGAATAAATGCTGGCTTTTGATTAAATTTAAGTTAGCTAATGATCCAAATATCTAAAAGGCGCCTTCTAGAGATTTTTAGTGCTTCAAGTATAGCTTCTAAAAGTGCAAGTTTTGTAATTTTTTGACATATATAGCTTGAGTTATGATTTTCCAAATGGACATCACCAGTGCTAAGGTTACGAGTTAAAGCACGGCCTTGACATTGAATTACATTTAGTAAGGGTGTGAATTGGGATGAATTATGTTCTTTCTTATGTTTAAAAGTTCTAGTAAATATTTTGTTTTGCTATGTCGGGAAAAGATTGAGAAATGATTGGATTGACTTTTGGATTGGATTAAGAGTCATTCTAGAAGTTGTAAATGGTTCTTTCATATCTTTATGATTTTCTAAAATACTTTTATGAAAGATCTTATTTGTTCATTGGCACAAAAAATGTACTTTATTATGTTAAAATGGATTGAGCATACGTAATTGTTTGATGACTATATGCCTATCATGGTTCCATTGTACATTTAAACATGATTGTTACATGATGTTTGAGCATATTAGACTTGCTTAAATGAGTAAAGAACAAGAAAAGGCTCTAGAATTGTTATGTAAATGCTGGTACGACCCTACCATGGGATATAATAGTAGGTAATCACAGGTATAAAGTGGCATGTAGTAAAATATCCGAATCTACGCATTAACCAGCACATGACCCTACCACGGATAAGAACAGTTCGTAGCAGCTTTGTCATGAGTATAAAGCAATGATAGCATATTCTTTAACTGAAAGCAAAGTGAAAAGAGAAAAAGGAATTCATGGATTATAATTAAATAATAACCAGACACGGATTTGTGCAGAAACATGCATTATATGTATAAATGCTATAAGCATATAAAATGTTAAATGTGATTGAATTATGTGCAATGATTTTTATGAAATGTTATATATTATATTAGTATGCTTGATTCAAAAAAGATATGGTTGAACTACTTACAGAGCAAATTGGTACTCACTCTAGTATTTACTCTCCTATAGATGTGGAATGAATCTAGGTGGACTAGTTTTGCTCAGGCTATGATTTTTTTTTTTTAGAGATGATTTTTGCTTTTATGGCTTTTGTACCCTAGTAATGTATATATGTTGCAAGTTTAGAATGAAGTATTGTATAAGTGACCTTTTAGAAGAGGAGCTTTTGTGAGCTTATAATGTGGTTTATGTAATTATTCACTTTGTATAAATTAATTCAATAGATGGTTTTGTATCCTCTTAGGAGGGTATACCAGTGCCATGCTTCAAATTATGAGTTAAATAACTTTTAAGTGTGGTTATCGGATTTGGGGCATGACAAGTAGTTAGTGGCATTTATACTTCCTCTCCTTTAGCTTGCTGTAATGTCTATTTTGGATTCGCAAACAAGGAGTTATTGGTGACGTTCCAATGGCTTAATCCATTATCTTAAAATGGTTCTTAATAAAATTTGGACTAAATTTTGAGATAGTATGGTAATATACATGATGATCTTCACATTATGATAAAATATGAATTCATATTATATTATTTCTAGACTGGATTTTCATACTACTTGTCACGATTTGTCCTGCTCTCCTCTAGTTTGCTTTAACTGATTATTAAATCTTATTACATAATAAAATTCCTCTAAAATTGCTAGGTAGAGGATTGAGATCTTTCTTATTTTTAAATTAGCTATTGCTAAACATTGTACAAGTTGGAACTAATGGGGCTGCTAAGTAAACAATATGAGGTTATTGTAAAACTTGTACATTAACATTTCTTTAGCTCGTTTAGATTCTTGTGACGTAGTTTCTTGTGTGGTCCAATTGTTTTTTAGAGTTCATTTCACATAACAAACACACCATGTTTAAGAAAACTCATGTGAAATTTCTTAATTAGGATAACTCAAAGTAAAAGAGGTCAAATCTCTAAACTTATATACTTGGCATAAAGATCAATAAAAATATAGTTTTTCAAGGGTGTCGAATTTTGCTTTTGAAAATCTGATCCATACATTTCTGCCAAGAGCTCATTTGATGAAATGACAAAGTAAATACTGAAATTTGGAAACTAAATTTTGATTGTTAAGAGTTTAAATTTTTAAATGAAAACAAAATTCCATAGAGTTCAATGAATGTGAGTCTGACTTTAATTGATATATCTCAATTAACCAGCATATTGATTGATACATCTAAATCATTCTGCATAATACAATTTAAGTTAAATAAATTTCATTTTATATTTATTCTTTTTCTTCAATTATTCTTTTTAGGTTTTCTCAACATTGCATTGACATTCGGTTATTTATGTTTAGTTTCTCCTATGTATTCTCATCTTAGACTTCACTATTAATTGTAGATACTACATTAATAATCTTTTACTGATAAATTTGTGCTTAATTTGAGTAATCAACAAAAAACCGACTATAACGAGCTCCATATCTATTTATTTTCGCCACTAACTAATACATGCATTAAACTAATAAGCGTTCCATCTTTTTTAGTATTCAGAGTATTATGTGGACTAATCAAACAAATGTAATCCATTTTCTAGTGCATTAAGCCCCATAGTAAGCATATCAATAAGGTCTCAAAATTGGATCTCTCATCAATAAAGTTTGATGTATATCAATATTAGTTCAGGATCCACCTCACATTTATTTGTTTTCCTTTTTTTTTTTGGAGTAGGTACCTTATAAAGAGTTATTACTAGATGCATGCGGTTATAGATCGTCCATATATATTTTGTCTGCTTTCATACCTATTTTTAACATTAACGAGCCAGCCAAGCATCATCAATTACAAAAACTTCTTGTTTTGTTTGAAAAAAGCACAT
Organism: Gardenia jasminoides; assembly: GCA_013103745.1. Lineage (NCBI taxonomy): Eukaryota > Viridiplantae > Streptophyta > Magnoliopsida > Gentianales > Rubiaceae > Gardenia > Gardenia jasminoides. Next base: position 5,570,742 of record CM023099.1, on the reverse strand, counting down.
TGAGAAGGGTAGATACGCAACTCTCCTCATCTTCTTTTCATTAACTTATGTTGCTCCAGTCGGTGCTTACTTAAGCCTGTCCCAAGCCCTCTCTTCAGTCAAACATATATCACTAGGTGAAATTCAAAGGGTGAGAGCATCAATTAAGGTGAGAAACTCATTTAAAACCTCAATCAGATTGTTGAAATATGGTTTCTCTTGATGCCAGAGACATTCTTTTTTTTGAAATTGATGAGCAAGAAATTTGTTTTTCCCTTTTGGGTTAAAACGGTTTTTCCTATATAATTGACAAATCAAGTTCAATTTTGGGTTCGGCTATCACTGATATTTTTTAAAGAAACATTCTTTTTTTTCAGTGATCCATTAGTTGATATTTTTGTTTCAAATTTTATTATGGGGGTATTAGTGTATGCATATTAATGCATCCTTTGATTTCTATAAATTTTGATCTTTTCCTAAAATTTCTAATTTTTAATCAATGCATGCATATTAATTACATACTTTAGATTCTATAGATTTTAATCTTTTCCCAAAATTTTCTAATTTCTGAATCAATCCTAAAGAAGAAAGTAATAGCTAAATTGATCTTGTATTTCATATGCTTGATGCTATTAATTAGAATTGTTTATCCTTCAAAATCATTTTTGTTATGATAAACAGGGTTTGCCCTAATATTTTTCTTATATATATGTATGCGTGTGTGTATATCTGAAATTTTTGGTTGGTCACATGTGTTTTTCAATTTGATGAAGCAAAGTATTATTCATTCTATGGATGTTGTTTTTTTAGCTAGAAAGATTCATAGATAAAATAGAGTGGGTATGTTTCATTGCAATTTAATTCTATATTTAAGGAGTATACTACTGAGAGCTAGTTAACCACATAGTGATTTTACACCATCAGCTAAATTAATTTGAGTTGGTATTGTTTTATATTATTCCTCCCCTATTTATTCCCATTTCTCCCTTGTTTTTAGTGAAATAAATAATTTTTGAGTTTGCAAAGAATGTCATTCCAACGATGTATGACAACTTCTGGTCTTGTTCTTTTTACTGGACTTAATTGATAGTACTTTGCCAGATATGCCTTATGCAAAGTTTCTATTTATGATTCATAATTATAGAGTTATTTAAAGAATTTCCATTTGCGTTTATTCCACAATTAATTGAATCAATAGTTTTGGTGTATTTTCCTATTCTATATATATGTTTAGATTTGATGTTCCCATAAATCGCATAAATGCTAAGAATTTACAAGAAACAATGAAGATCTCATATCCATGTAGGCTTTGCAGATAGAATTTCCTTTTTCTTTTTTTTTTTTTTTTTGTAGATATGAATGTGCAAACATGTTTGCATACCTTTTGTTCAAAACTAATGAATTTTAAGGACACAACTTATCTCAGACATCTTAAAGCTTACGCTACATTCCACATAGATTATTACATCTTGAATGGCTATGTCTTTAGCATATCTATCTATACTCCCATACTTACATATTTATCATTTTTTTTTTCATTCTCTTTGGTTGCTTTCCTAGCTAGTCATGAATTTGAAAAAAATACTTGAAGGGTTTCGACATGGCCAACTCCTTCAGATGATTGATGAGGTATAAGTTTAAAGAATTTTTCATACTTTATACAGTAATGAACCAAAGTTAATTTCTTATTTCTATTTTTTATTTTCAGGGTTACATAAACCTTGACTTTTGTGGGACAATGCGTGATGCATTAGCAGCTAATCCTTCCTCTATTGTGGAAATAATCAATATTTACTGTGCTGAAATGGAATCCCTGCTATTTCAGCTTAACATAATGATGTACTACTTAAATATTGTTATTAATTACTTGAATTTATTTATTTTTATTCAACTATGTATGTTGCCTCATTGTTTTTTTTTCCCCCACAGTGAGGAAGGCAATGCTAATTTAGTTGTAGTGAATGAACTATCTCGCACTACAGAATTGAAAAGCAAAAGGTAACTTATTTTTTTTAGTAGTGAATTTAGTTGTTGATGAAACCTATTTAATGATTATAGAAATTGTAACTAACTGTTTTGTTAGTAAACTTAACTTTTAGTTATTTACATATAATGTCAAAATGACACCAGAAAAAAGGCAAAAACAATCTCCAAATTAATCTAAAGCAACATTATCACAAGGGTTTTTTAATTTTATACTTTGTATCCTAAAATAAATAATTTAACATTATTTTTTTATTTTATACGCATGTATGTTTGTTTATTAACAAATTCTCAATATGTATTTTAGACAGAAATTGGAGCTTAAATGGAGTAAAACCATTAATTGCATGAAATCATGTAACACAACAAATGCACTAAGTTCCTGTCTAGCCTCTTCATAGGAACACACACAGACACATATGTGTGTGTATGTATGTACACAATGATTATGGTTTCAAAATCTTTTGTTTATTTATTTATTTATTTGATTATACAGAATTGGTGCTGAGCGTGTGCTGCTTGAATGCTCAAGCCTTGTTCAAGCTTGTGAGAATGGAGACATAGATAAGTAAGAAATTCCTTCTTTATCCATCATAACAATTAATCAATTTCAATATCTTTGGTTTCTATTAACTGATTATTCAGAGCCTATTACAGCCCTATTCTTGATTTTTTGTCAAGTTCGTATATAGGAGTTCAAATGTGTCAAAAAGAAACTATCTCAATTGTTAGATTTAGTTTGGATAGATGTTAATAATAACAATAGCTATTGTACCTTTATTGACGCTAATCTTTTTTCAGCATCTCTGAGGTACTATCTTATGTGAAGAATGAGTTCAAATACACAAAAACCAAGTTGTTAGATTTTGCCAAGGTAAAAAACCATTATAAATTTTATCAACTTGAACTTCATTTCTTGATATATAATGCTACATTTCAAAACTTTACCATTTATACTTGGTAAGTTAATAGTGCAATTACTTACTTTATATATTCAATCTTTTCTATTTGCAGCTGCAGAACCGAATTGTTAATCTAGAAAATGAGGAAAAGAAATGTTGATCTCCCAACATATTGTGCTTATGTTCCTCTCAACTTCTGGCAAACTATTTTTGTCAAGGAAGCTGTCTTTGCATCTGTAGATAAATAATCTCAATGTTGAGAAAATTTTATCGTTTTAAAGTTCCTTTAACTGCTTAAGAAACTTTGTTGCTCTTGTGCAAGGACAACTTCTCCTTTTGTCTTTGTATGAACAAATTGTAATGTGTGGATCTCCTTTGCTTTGAGTTTATATTTCTTTTTTAAATTCAATTTTTTTGCTTAATTATTTGTTTACAATATATACTTTTTAAAAATTAAATTTCAATTCATTCTAGAAATTATAATTTGCAGGTTTATGCTAGTCAAGGAGGCCATTTGTATAATTGTGAAAATTTTTCCCATAAAATTTACATGATACATTTGAGCATTTTGTTGCCCAAAGAGAAAATTGTTTTCTTAAATTTTCTTTTCTTAATTGAACTAAATTAAAATTAAAGATAGACATAGAAGGAATTGCTATTAGGAATAGATAATTATTTACACAATTCTACATAGTTTCCTCAAAAGCAAAAGCTTCATACAGGTAATACCAAAGTACAAACATTCTCTTGTCAACATGATTTTATTATCAGTTACAATGGTTAATAAAGCTTGTAATATTGGTAAAGAATAATATTTGTACCATCAATGAATTATAATAATACAAGTTCCAAAAAAGAAAGAAATAAAGCAACAAAAAGCAACAAAAAGAAAGAAATAAAGTAAGAGAAAGCAATACAAGTTTGCAATGTTTTTAAACCTACATGAAATTGTGAACCCTTCAAGTCAACCATCCAAGAATGGATAATAAGTTAATGATCAGCAACCCACCTGGGAAGTCAATGACAACTGTAACTAACACCACCGACAGATCCACCACTATTACAAGAACCGCCAAATAAGCCTGTAGCTGGAGTGTCCTCCATATTACTATAGGGCCTCCAAATGGCCTGCAAAATAGTTGTTAGTGTTGTATAGTTGTAGCTATCCAGCTAGGAGATGGGGTGTCCTCCAAATCGACATGATGCACTTGAACTGGAGATACTTTCGTTCTCAACCTTTCAAGAATATTGGCTGTACAATCCATTGGGAATGGGCAGCATCCCAGTATGCAATACCAAAGGAGGATCAAATAGCCTATCCCAAATACAATTATAGTATAGTATAGTCGAAATCATTAGTGTATCCATTTCCACAAATTCTGAAGTGGTATTAAATGAAGTCCAACATTAATGAGGCCCTTAAGTGTTTGTTAATACATTATGAGAATGACCAATGGAAGGGATGGCCAAAATTGCTCTATTATTCTATTGTTACTAGGTTTAAAGTAGAGTGGAAGAGTGGAGGAAATTCATTTTTATATTGACTTAGGAAAATGAGTTTCAATGCACAGGTAACAACCTTACATATTCTTTTAGTTTGTTCCTCTTTTGGAAGTGAATTAGAGCACACAAACTACTGACAACCTAGTATGTTTTCAATATTTGGAAAGGAAATATATGATATGTACCCACTAGGGCAATTAAGGAATAGAGATAAAATTCAAACCATAGTCTATGCTAAGCAAATAGTGAGGCTATCTCACCTATAAATGTCAAATTCAATTTCTTACTAATAATCAGTTTGGTTGGTACTTCCATAAAAATTTTGGATCAAATTAGAATCTTTTATAGGTGATTGGACCAATTAATTAATTTGTAATTATTTTTAAAGGTTCAATTGAATTATAGTTAGGTGAAGGATAAAATTTATGTCCAATAGCAATATATCAATAGAGGGTTAAATGAATTAAATCCCCTTGTATTATATATTCAGTATACTTCCTTATATGTTTCGATAAAACTATCCCTATTATCTTAATTATTTTATTTTTCTTTATTTCATTGTTTTCTTTTCTCCTTTTTCTTTTTCCTTTTCTCCCAATTTAGTATACTATATGATATCATTGTTTCCCCTTGACATTTTAATCCTGACAATTGATTTCAATAATACCATAAAAATAACAGACAACCAATTTCAAATCAATTTGTGGTGGTATCTGATTTTAATTAAAAAAAGTAATTTTTTTAAATTGTTGTGATATTAAAATTTTGAATTTTGACAGACTCATCGAAGTGATATGGGTTGCAAAATTAGGGCTTAGTATGAATTAAATCTAAAGGGGGACTAGTTTGGTCACCAAACTTGAGAAATCTATATTTGGGTCGTGAGGCCCCTAAATTGGATCTTACTTCTTTGTACTAAGGGCTTGTTAAACAAAACCAAAATACTCCTGAGCATTAACTCACAAGTTGTCTGGATTTAAAATTGATCCATAGCCCATTTTCAGACAAATGTCCACATACTTTGAATAAAACAAAGGATTAAATGTAGAAAACCCTCATGAACTATCACACAAGTTGCACTTTGCATCGTAAATAATCACGTTACACTCTTAGTTAGTGAGAAAATAATAAGAAAATTAACTCCATCAAAATGATTGATGAAATGACCAATTCATCCTTTATTAAAAGCTTATAAATGACAAAAATACCTTTTTGGCAAAAAAAATTTTCACCTCATAATAAAATTCTAGTTGAAAACATATAAAAATAAAGTACATGATCACTTTGAATGACAATTAAAATGAAACAAATGGGTAAAAAATGAAGAAATGGAATAAATTCAATTCTAGAATCTCAACAACCCTATTGTACAACATATTTCAATTTAGCCTAGGTAAGAAAAGATTGTTATTAAGGAAAAGTAAATAATTTTGTTGCTTTATTCAAACTTCTGAGTCCAAAGTTTTGTTTATTAATATGTGGGTTTTAATTTCTATTGGGTATTGAATCTTTGTTGCAATTACTGTGCTAAGTTCATATGAAAATTTTTGGGTCCTATTCCAATTTTATTCTTGTGAAGATTTCATGTAAAATTTTGCTAGTTATATGAAGTTATGGCATTATGATATGTTGAAGAAAATTATGAGATTTTGAAAAATTGCAACGGTAGTCACTCAATATTTCCATATTTTGACCCTAATAGTCTTCAGTCTCATTCAAAGTGAAGCCATATATTCTTTTATATGTTAACCATCAGATTTTTGTTATAAATAAAAATTAATCTATTTAAAGTAGTAATCTTTCTCACCAAAATGGTATTTTTGCCACTTAAGTTTTTAATGAAGGATAAATTGGTTATTTCATAAATTACTTGGATGAAGTTAGTTTTCATTTTTTTTTTAGTTGACCAAGGGTGTAAAGTACCTATTAAGATACTTTAGGATATAAAGTGTAACTAGTATAATAGTTCGTGGGAGTTTTCTAAATTTAACCCTAAGACAAAAAGTTATGAGAGAGAGAGAGAGAGACACCAAATTTACATAATTTGGTCAACTATCTTAGAGCAGAGAAACATCAAATTTACATGGTTTAGTCAACTAATTTAGAACAGCAAATCTCTAAAAAAGTACAAAAGAAAGATCCAATTTACGTGGTTCAGTCGACTAACCTAGAGCAACAAATCTCTAAGGAAGTATAAGAGAGAAATTTGTGTAGTTCAATCAACTAATATAGAGCAGCAAATCTCCAAGAAAGTACGTGAGAGAGAGAGAGGAGGAGAGAGAGAGAGAGAGAGAGTATAAAATGCTAGAAAAGATTTCCTAAGCATAAAAACACAGATACTAAAAACACAAGAGAGTCCAAAATAGAATGAAAGGCTTTAACGATCCAATGGCCCAAATAACCTATTAATTAATTCTCTTGTTTTGTACTTAACCCAAAAATCTCTCTTGAGTTGGGGACTAGGCCACTTAACCTCTTATGGACAGGTGCTTTGGCAAACTTAAACTCTTTTAAACTCAATATATTTATAACTAATAATTGAAGAGAGTTATTTGTAACATTCCAGAGGATATAAAGACAAAGACAGATTTCATGGTTTAGGTTCTTAAAAATTTTGTTTCTCTTAAAATAAAGTTAGAAAAAGAGAAAAATGAAATGATTAGAAACATATGATTCTTTGTATGGCTTAATAATTACTAGCGATAATTATAGAAACCTCTCCTGAGGTTTCTGACAATTGCATTCACTTGGTTGAGGTTTTGAAAATAGCACTGACCCTCCCTGAAATTAATGTTTTGGTAGCATATTCAACCCATGTCAGAGAAAATGCCATTTAAAAAATGTTTTAGGAAGTGATATAATAATTTTGTTCCATTTGTACCCTCTTTACCTCTTGTGAAGTTCTATTTGTACCCTTTTTGCCTCTTGTGAAGCTGTATTAGTAAAAGAATGAAAAATATTAAAAGCTGGAAACAATTAGTGAAACTCAGGGAATGTAAGAGCAAAGAGAATAAGTGCAGCAGTAGCAACCTAAAGAAGCTGATTTGCACCAGCGGCTAGTTTAACGAATATATGTTCAGAAATCTGAGATTCTAAAGCATCTAAAGTGCACAATCAGCTTCAAAAACTCTCCTTCACCCGTGTGCATAGAAAACTTCTCAGAAACCAACGGGGGGTTTTTTTTTTTTTTTTTTTTTTTTTTTTGGAGGTTAGTTTGCTAGCTAAAAGTGAAGTAGTGGTGCCAAAAGAATGGCTTCGTCAAGCTACAAAGGAGAATCATGGAATTCACCCAAGTAACAAAGCCAGAGCAACCGAATGCCACAGTCAACACACTACTTGTCATCAATCTGATACTAGTCGCTGTGTATGTTTTATCCAGATAGTAAAATCAATTGGATGAACTATCATAACAAATGTAAAAATGCCACAACACTGTATCAACCAGTTTAAGGCCTTCCTGTACACAGAAATATCAATCTAGAATGACTAGCTAGTTGGATTGTATGTGGAGGAAATGTACTGTTAATTACGTTGATCACTGCTGCTATTGTATCTTTACTAAGAGATAATGGCACCTGCTTAAGAGTTAAATTAGTATCTCCGCAAGACAAATGAAGAAAGGGAAGCAAGACATCAAAAGTAACTCAATATAAGTTGACATGTTAGGTCCAAAAGCAATTGCAGTATTATATAACTACAAGTGCGATCCTGCACTGTCCAAAACACCATCTAGTGCAAATACAACTTGCACCAGATGGTGAGGATTGCAAAGGCAGGCTGCAAAAGTATTTGTCAGCACTGGCAACACTATACAAATGCATGAGTGGGCAACATTTTGTTAATAGTATAAATTCTGTACCACTCGATCCTAAAGATTAAAAAATATGCATACTAAGATTAAAAAAGGTTAACTAGTCATCTTGTTACTGAGAACCACAAACCATCATTGCAGAGTTGTAGTTGTATTGATGGTAACAGAAGTAGTTGCTTCAGAAGCTTAAGATGATCGACACAACAGTTTCGTTATACTGCAACTAGCACCACAACTTTGTGTATTATGTTGAGATCATAAAGGATTGCTTGCCTGTTGTCTTCTAATTGCTTCTCTTCTATGAAGATAGTACACGACTTGGATTGTCCTTCAAGTGTCATCAATCACAAAATGGTGCCATGTTGGAGCATCAGTTGGCTCCATTTTGTGGCAATGCACTTGCACTCCCTAATCAGGTAAGAAATAACTGTTAATCTTGTTTAATTAGTTATGCTAAACTTGTTTAACACCCTAATTTTTTTGGCCCTAAATTTGTTTACTGACAATCTTAAACTCTTAGGATATAGAAGTAAATTCACCCGATCTTATGCCAGCAATAGGCCCCAAATTCATAGTAGGGGAGTTCAGTACTATTTTCATCAAAACCTCAGCGGAGGTTTCTGCAATTATCCCTAATTAGTATGTATCAATTTATTTTTATTTCCTTTTTTTATCTATATGGCTGACCCAATTTATGTAAACCACACCAAGACTGGACCACAAGTCTTCAATACGTAACTTTCACTAACTAAATCAAGAATTTAAGCTGGAAGTTTTGTTGTGATAATATCTCATCTAAATTGGATTTTGAAAAAAAAAATTATGGCCTTTGGATACACTTTTTACCATCAGAGCCTCTTATAAAGTACCAACTTAATCAAAACCGTTTTATTTATTTATTTATTTATTTTTTAGTGTGAGTGGGAGGGCTCGAACCCGGGACCTCTCACTTACACTCCCTCCCCCCAAACCGTCCAACTCATCCCTCCCCCAAACCGTTTTATGTTTTCAACAGTATGCTATACAAGGAAAGGGCAAAGAAGCAAAAAATGACGAGCCTATTGATGAAATTCTAAACTATCAAGCCACTCCTAAAATTATGTACATCCTCTGTGGAAAAGTTAATGCTTTTGCAGAAAAGTAACATGGAACCTTCGTTTTATCTTGCTCTGAAATCACACAATAATGCATTCTGTATTTCATTTTCACATTGGCCAAAAACAAAAATGATATCCTCATAAGGACTGATCAAAAGAAGGAAGGCCCCTGTCCCATTTTTCCACTACAGGTAGTCCATCATAATTTGTCTGCTTTATTTTTGGTGGTAAACAGTTTGCTACATGAACTCAAATAAAGAAAAAAGACTGAAATTTTGTTGTCTTCACATGTCTTGATTTATGGCAATCTCAACTGATTGTTTTCATCCCTTAGACTCCAATATACCATTTAAGGGCCAGATTTCAGCCATTCTTGACCAAGTAGAGGAGTAGCCGGATTCATTTTCTATCAAGCTTAATTTCGATTTTTGTCTCAAGCCTCTGGATCTTTCCCATAATGGACACAAACTTTGCTTAAATAATACATCATTTTCAATTCAAGAATCCAAGCTGGCATTTTTCTTGGTCAAGAACAACCAATCAGTTGTAACACTCCACACTTGTGACATGCACATGCTGTATAAACCCTCCAAATCCCATCATGCCCCCACCAAGGTTTTCATCAATTACCGATTTCATCTGTGGCTACACAAGTTTCACATTTTCACATTCTCACCATCATTCCCATACTCATTTCTTGCATGTCCATTGATGTCATTCATGGGCAAGAGTGCAAGTTTGGTACGGCAATTGATCCCAAGGGACTAGGAAAAGGACATGAAAAGCTAAAAAGCCATTTTAGCTTCTTTACTAATATCAGTGGAGATACAGCACTCGATAATATAAATCCACCAAAAAGCACTAATAACCGTATCGGTTTAATAACTATGTTTGATAGATAGTCCAATGACTCTGGGACCAGCTCAGAGTTCCAAATCGACTGGAAGGGCTCAAGGTTTTTATGCACGGACTTCTCGATCAGGGGAGTTTGCTCTTATATGATGGATATGATTTTAGTTTCAAATTCTAGTGCGTTGGTGGAGAATTACTATGTACCCATTTTCTTACTGAAAATTAATTATTAGTTTCTTTGCTTGTTTTGGCAGTGACAGATCTAGCTAGAATTTTCAACGTAATCGTAGTTCGAGACGTCATACACAATTCCTCATGCAAAATCTTTTTGTGGTTATTGTTCTACACAAGAATCTTTTATTCCAAGTCATTGCTCCACTTGTAGCCTTGAATCCCAGTCGAAGTCTTGAACTAATTATCTACCACTACTAGGAGTGAAGTTTATTAGAAAAAGATACTGCCTGAGGTGATTAATTATTATTTCTGCAAACATGGATAAGATGTATTCTCGGGTAAGTGGGTGCCAAAAAAAAAGGAAGTCGGAATGGTATTTTGTTAATTGTGATTGGCACTGCTAAATGAATTTTACGTTACTCAGAATGTAATACAATTCCCTTGTCCAAAACCCAAATTTCCAATTAATACTTGATTTTTTATAAACCTTGAATGCATAAGAAGAAAGTAAAATTTTCTCTTCATATTGTTTGCATGTACAAACAATCAAAAGGGCTCATCATTTTTTATGCCAATGCATTTTTTTTAAACCCAATTATATTGTTTTCTCATCAAATTTAATGCATAAGAATCAAGGAAGAAAGGCCTATGGGTTGGACACAACTTGTTGAAGTGATTGACTTTCAAGCTTACTTTGTGTTACACTTCAAAGCTTCACCAATAGCAAAAACAATATTCTAAACTTTTTTCAACACTAATCGAAACTTGGCACCACCAAAAGCTTATTTTCGTTTTACCTTTTTCCGTTTGTATTGCTTATAGCCTTATAATGCTTTAATGTGTAGCCTCACAGACTTTGGGTTTATGCATATACAATCACCAAGAACGAGGCAGATACTCAAATGACACTACTCTGTGTCTATGACAGAATCACCTCATCCAACAGAATTACAGAAAACTTTGTGAGCGTAAGTATCGATTTTAAAATGTCTTAATAGCCATGTCAATTGGTCGTATTTTATCCATATCTAACTTGAGTCAAAATTTTTAAACCCAAATGTATTAATAAACAGTTTTTAAGTGTCAAATCCCAATATTTACACAATCCCTTTCTTTTGGTTATGTTAAACAGTTAAAATGTATTAATAAATTTTTCGTTTATCACCTCGCTGGAAAAAAAAAACAAAGAACCCTTAAGGGGGGCAACATCCAATCGCCAAAAGATTTTTTTTTATTTGTAAAACACCCCTTTACAACAATAATGTTCCCAAAAAATTAGAACCAACAGAACATATGACGTGCCAACTCAATGAGATATCAGCTTAATTTTCTTTTATTTTTATGGATCCGGCATCAAATACTTGACCTTTTCATAAGTCCCGACTACTATTCCTCCTCAGTATAAGCAGTTTATCCAATATTATGTGATACTTGGTCCGCCATAACAAACAGTTTTTACCAATCAATCCAAAAAATTACCAATCTTTACTATGCGTCTTCATTCCTTAGATTCCTATATACCATCCGGAAGTCGGAATTCGGTCACTAGTGTTGATCTATTAGACAACAGCCGGATTGGTTTCTTAGGCAGCTTCACAAACTATATTTGTACTCCTGTGCAAACACTGGTTTGGTAAATGGTTTATTCCGGTCCCAACCTCAGGTTCGAGAAAAATTCAACTGGAATTTTCATTGTTAATCAATCACTTAATTAACAGATGGCACAAGTACAATTTCTATATAAATCCTCCCAATCAATCTGATCATATCTCCGCAAATACTTGGACTAAAAATCAGCAATTTCACCAGTGGCTTCACAAAGTCCATCAGCTTTCCTTATCTTCGCTACCATCACCATCCTCATTTCATGCACGTTTCATGTCACCGATGGTGAAGAATTCAAGTTTGGTGGAACGGTTGATCCCAGGGAACTAAGTCTAGGACATGAAAAGCTAAGCCATTTTCGGTTCTTCTTGCATGAGACCGAAAACACTTCACTCACCATCATGGAGCCGAAGAAAAGTAGTAATACTACTTTTGGTTTTATTACTGTTATAGATGATCCACTCACTCTGGGGCCAGAAATCAGCTCCAACTAGTTGGAAGGGCTCAAGGGTATTATGCATCAGCTTCTCTACGGGAGTTTGCTCTCATGATGAATGTGAACATTGTTTTTCTCGAAGGTGAGTACAACGGGAGCACTATCACCGTGACCGGGAGGAATCCGGTGTTCCGTGAGGTGAGAGAGCTGGCGGTAGTTGGAGGAACTGGTGTTTTCCGATTTGCTCGCGGTTATGCTCAAGCTAGAACTCAATCTTATGCACTGACTAATGCGGTTGACGTGTACGACGTCTATGTAGTGCATTATTGATCATCTTTTGTACCCTTGCCTCGGTCAATCTCTTGGTGTTTTCTTTCCCATAATTCTATGAGGCTGTCCTTTTTTGTGATTTCAGTTAATTGTTTTGGGTATTTTGTGATTTATGATCCTATTGCTAGTTCTACTTACGTAACTCATGATATGAAAGATGTATTTTTATGAAGCTACTGGATTGTAAGGGTCATTTTCTTAAGTTTTTTATGGTCATTTTCTTAATTTTTTGATGGTTTTCTTAGTTACTCATTATCCTTTCGGATGAACACTTGAAGTATAACGCACTCGCGGATCTTTAGTGGGGCACGGCCCCATTGCCCCCAAAAATTTGCACTAGTGCCCATGTATTTTTTTTAGAGAATTTTTAGTATTGTCCCCACTAAATTACTTATTTAGAAGTAAACGTACAATTGACTAATTTTTCAGTTTGATAGAAAGAGACAATTCAAAGTTCAAAAAGAAAAAAAATTCCTTCTGCTTCAATTTTTTAATTGCTTGGAAGTTTTAGTAGTTTGTCATTGATTACTTAAATGAATTGATTGGATTTTTTTAATAAAACATGGAAAATGCATTATTTAATAATCCATAGAACAAGAGTAATTATGTTGCTTAGAAAAAAAAAATAAATCAAATGTTACTTTTTCAACAAAGCAGAAGTCATTGTGTCTATATCAGAGTCAAGCTCAACTAACCAACAGAATTATAGGGATGTCAACGGTTTGAGATAGAGAAAGTTGCCCTGTTCTACGAAAGTTCCTCTCGCCCTGCTCCATTTCCTCTCTCTAAACCTTCACCCCACCCCACAACGCCCCTGAGACACACACGTTTTGCCCCATTATTATTATTATTTATCTTATTTAACGTTTTAAATTTATATAAGTCTAATAATAGTTTTATTAGATTAAAAATAAACATCTTTTTATTAATCATTCTTTTGAAGTTTTATTAAAAATTACATCATTTTATTATAACAATATAACATGTTATTTATTTCATACAATATATTTATATAATTCATGCCGAGACTCAAATCTAGACTCAAACTTTACCTAAACCCATATGTTTTTCTGAGGAAATATAGAGGAGATTTACGTCCATGCAAGCATCAACATTTGAATATAGATACACATGTTCAAACAAATACAATTATTTGATAGTATGAACTATCAATTCATGATATTTTGCACACAACATTCTTGCATATTGATTTTGTTTTTGGAAAAATGGTAACCGGATTATATTTCCATTATCTTTGAATTTCATATGTTTTTATTGTTTCTAAATTTAGTTTTTGGTTACAAATTAATAAATACTCATGGATACTCATTGGGTACCTAAATCCATGAGAGTTTAGTTCTGGATTTTATTTTCTAAATTCATGAGAGTTAGGTCAAACTCTAGGTACTAATAAATATAGTGAGTATGGACCCGGATCAAGTGAATTCAATCCAAAACTAGGCTCACTAATTTTTATAATATTAGTTTTTATAACATAAGTAAGGGTAAGCACCATTATGAAGCAATTTTAGGAATTCTTAAAGAACAATTTTTTATTTTGTCTTTCTTGCTCTAACATTCAAATATTGTAGTTTTTGAAGTATTTATTTTAATACCTACATGCCTTGATAATCATTTAATGGTTTATATAACATGTATAAAATGGCAATGTCATTTCAAACTTAATTGATAATCTATTAAAATGCCAAAAAAAAAAGACTTAGTTAACAAAATGTATATTTTCATTATATTTTAAAAGGATATTAAATTAATTTTTAAATTATCATTAGAAATAATAATAATAAACTCATTACCAATTAATTATTAATGATGACAAAAAATAATATACATATTTATACCAAATTTCAAATTAACTATGCAAAAGAAAAGAAACATATGATGCATTATTAGCACGAATAAATCAAATAAAAATTAAAAAAAGAAGAAAAAAAGTTTTATTACAATTCTTATTACCCATTCAATACTATTTCATTCTAATTTGCATCTTAGAAAAATATAATGTTTCAAAATCAAAACATTGGAAACTAACAGTGCAAAGTCAAAATTATTGACTAATGATAATTTGATATTGAATGTTATTCATTGTTTTATTTTCATTAGTTATTTTAAATCTATCTAAAATCACAAATTTTGAGAATTAAGTTTGTTTTGGTCAAAACATTGTCGTTTAATTTGGTATATAGGCCAACAATTAGAGACCAAAACTACCTCTTTTTTCGCCCCATATTAACGACATTAGGGGTTGTGTTTTGTACCATGATATTGCTGGCAGCATTCTTGTAGAAAGTTATTCCAGTTTTTTATCGATAAATTTTCGTTCATTAGTGCACTCAATTATTGTCTAGCTTCTCTAAAACTTTATGGGAGAAATTTGTTTTTCTTCTTGCTTTGGTTAATGAAGTGTCATTACATTTGTTGAATTTAGAAATCTCTACCGATTGTCTTCATCCGTCAGATTCCAATATACCATCTGGGAGTCGAATTTCGGTCATTGTTCGCCTAGTAGAGGATAGTCTGATTTGTTTGCATTGAGGTGAACGAACTATAAATATATATATACACACATATATATACATATAGATATATACATATATACATATATATATGTATGTATGTATGTATGTATGTATATATTCGAATACAGAGTACAAGCAACTGGTTAGGTAATGGAATATTCCCATCCATACCTCCAGTTCGATGAAAATCTAATTAAGCTGGAATTTTTGTTGTTAAGTAATCACTAATAACCACTTAATTGACACACGAATAAGTACACACCCTGTATAAATCCAGCTAATTATATATAATCTAATCAAATCTTCTCCAACACCACCTTCACTGATTCTTGAATTTCATCCTAATTAATCGCTTCACTTATCTCAGCTTTCTACCTCTCCCCCCTCATCACCATCTTCATTTGTTCCATCATCGCCATCAACATCCCTATTATCATCATCATCATAATTATCTTCAAAAGATACACTCAGTTTTGAACATGTTCCGAGTATAACCTCTATTTAATGCACTTTTGATTATTGATTATTGATAATCTGTTGTACTAGTAAACCAGTTTCTTCTGATGATTATTTTCTTTCTTTCTTTTTTCTGAATTTCAATAACCATTGTTCCGATGTCACATTCGACTGGTTGACGATTCAGTTGTCTTTGTTCTTAGCACACTTTCTGTTAATGCAAGACTTAACTCTATTGGCCAGCTTTACTTCTGTGCTTCATGATATAAAGCCTGTATTTATTCGATGTGTTTGTTTTTTTAATTTTTTTTCTTAATAATGTTTCATCTTTGAACTGGGTGAGTACTTGCATTAAATAAGATGGAGTGTTTCAGGACTTAGGTTCTAGGTTCCAATCTCCCTTTCCTCTTTCAACTTCTTAATTCCCACCTTTTCCTTGTCAAAAGAAAATTTAAAAAAAAAAGGTACTTTACCAAAAAAAAATTTTAAAAATACTTCATCACTATGGCTCAGAGATAATTCTAAGTTAAAGGCGGTCAACATGTCTTGAATCTAGTAGTTAAACATAACATGGTCCTTAATAATCAACTAATAGCTGGTTGAACATTTACGTCCAACTATGACCTGACTAATGGGTCAAATCCAACTATAATACCATTGGTGATCAGTATCAAAAATTGGAACCAGTTCCCATGGGTTAATTACAGAATCCTTTTTCTTTTTGGGCGGGGGTGTGTTAAATGAGTCTACAAAAGTCAAATACCTTTATGATCAAATTTGTTTGATCATTTTAATGAATTTGAAATTTTGTTTAAATTTAGCTTGTTTACTTCTCGAGTTGAGTTTGAACGAAGTTTTATCTAGTCAAACTTGAATCGATCTCGTATAACTTGAATTTTGATATGTAAATTTCAGTTATATGCTAATTTAGCCAAGTTCAAGCCCGAGTTGAACTTGAAAGTTTATCATATTGTTATTCACTTTTTGGTTTGATTAGTTGATGAAACAAATGCAAATGAACTCTTAAGGAGTTGAACTCATTCGAGTAGTGAATAGTTTGATTCATTTTTCAATCCTAGTCCAAATGTCCAAACAAACAATTTAGATCCAATTTGTGGTGATGCATTGTAAAAATCACATTACCATTTTCCATGTCAAACTTGCCACTTGTATACAACTTGTAAGCAAAATATGTAAACAAATAATCTCAATCCAACTGCATACGTTCACATAATTTTCTACGTTATTTATGTTTCAATGAGGTTTCATAATACGTAGCATAATGAGCTTATCCAATTGAGATTTCAAGAATATGAACGATCAAAACTTCCACTTATCACAAAATGGATGACCCAATATCCCGAACTCAAACGTTCTTTAAGTTCCCGAAGATAAATTAAATGACCACAAATTTGGCTTCTAATTCATCACTACCCATCAACTGACAAGCTATACCTCAAATATCACTTGTCCTTCTCTATTTCCAAAAGCCTAAAGTTAAATTTGTCCAATGATCTAAAAACAGTTTTTTTACTTTTTTTCTGAATTAATTCTGAAAAAAAGTATGAGTTTGAAAATTGATGAATAAAGATACGTGCTCAAATTTGAAGCAAAAAACTAGTAAAAGCTCTAAAATCCCTGGCGAGTAGGAAGTAAGCAAGATCCCTGGGTCATGCAAAGGTAGCTATTACAAGAATTTTCAAGAATTTAAGCCAGAAAGGCACTTCATTTTATGATTTTTAGTTAGCATTTTCATTGTCATTGTCATTTCTAGAAACTAGATAAGCTTTTTTACGTTTTTGATGAGGTTTGGATCAAGCTGTGCATTCTCACAGGAATATAGCAGTAGAGATCTGAAATTGATGAACGAAATGTTTATTCAATAATTTAAAAGCAAACACCCAATTGAACAAATTAAGGATATATAGCACCATCAGTAATGCATAACAAATATGTTATACTCAACGGTAGCATCATGAGTATTGGGATCAAAGGTGTAAGTTCTAGCCTGCGCATAGCCATTAGCAAATCGGAAAAGCCCACTTCCACCAATCACCGGCATCTCCCTCACCTTGTCGAATACCGGATTCCTCCCTAGCACGGTGATTGTGCTCCCATTGTACTTACCTTCATGAAAAACAAAGTTCATGGTCACCGACAAAGACACCTCCTCTAGGGAAGTCGATGCATAAAATCCTTCAGATCTTCCAATCATCTTGGAGCTAAGCTCTGGTCCCAGAGTTAGTGGATTGTCAATGATATTCACAAATCCAAAATTGGTAGTGTTTTTTGGCGGTTGAACCACTGTGATTGAGGTTGGATTTTGTCCACTAGCAATGTCATGCCAAAAGAACCTAAAATGGCTTAGCTTTTGTTTTCTCAGTTTGATTGCTTTCTTATCAATGGCCTTAACAAACTCGTACTCCTCCCCATGGGTGAATTGAATAGCGAGGATGGAAATGAGGATGGAAATGGCAAAGATGTGGAGACCTGAAATTGTAGCCATTGAAGCTTGTGTAGCACTATTACCTAATTCTGTATTGGGGGATGTCTTGTTACGAACATTTTGAGGGTACATTTATAGGGACCTGGGAATTTGTGTAGAAAAGATTTATTTGTTCTACTCTTTTCTACCAAAAAAAAAAAAAAAGGTGATTAAACTATAGGAACTTGAGCAAGTAATAATTATTTAAAAGGTGTGGTCCATGGCTCACTATGTACGTCTATATATTTGCATAGTTTACATACACATGTTAGTATGTATATGTCAATATCTTCTGCTGAATTAAGAAGTATACTTTTCAAGTTTCTTATAAAGGTTTACAAGATTGGACAATCAAATTTATAAATAAATGGGGGAAAACCCAAAAGAAAGAAATCTATTTTTTAGTTGTTAAGTGGTGAATAAGACAAACTTCAACACCATGCATAGTCGTATAACATTTATTTTTATGTTGGGTCTCTACTGTATTCATAAGTTTAGAGTTCTCTAATCTAAGCTTCTTTTGGACGTGAGACAACTTTATACAATATCCAACCGCCAGATGGTTTTATTGGATGATTTGGCTAGGCAAATCGGGCAATGTCCGCTTTTATGATTGGAGCACTAAAATGCATAAACTGTCAATATAAGAAAAATAAATTCTCAATTTTTATTCTTTTTCACTCGTTGAAAAGGAAAAATTTACACACCAATTTGCATAATCTTTATATTTCACATTTTTGTCATGTTAGAATATATACTTAAAGAATAAATATATTCATGTTTTTAGAAATTGAACGATATAAAGTTCTTCAAAATTATAAAAAGGCATGCATGAACAGGACGTAATATAAAGAATTAATGTCGGCATCCAGAAATAGATAATCAACAATTAATCACAAGATTTTTTCTTGCTCTTTTGGTGTACTTTTCTTTTTTTTTTTTTTTTTGAATAGTTTAACAAAGGGTCTCTGATACTGAAAACGCAAACAGCTGAAAAGATTTACGGTCAACTAAGAATTGCAAAAAGATGTTGAAATTCAAGAAAACCAATATCAACTTCCTCTCTATCTCATGCAATCCCACTGAGTGCTATCACTTGTAATCATTTTATCTTTATTAAGAAATTTTTTTTCTTTTTTTTTTTTTTCCTTTTCTGAGGTCTTTCTTAAGAACTTTGAACATAATCATAGAGATTGGTTGTACCAAACAGAATTGTTTTAACAATTTTGTTTGATAATGTAAATATTTTTCAATACCATTTATTATAATGAAAAAAACAAAAAGATTCAACCTATGAAGATATGGGAGTTAATGGACAATCTTCCTTCCTATCATTCAGAAGTTCGAACCTAAGAAAGTGAAATTGTTTTCGAAGATTTCAGAAATATCTCTGAAATGTGTACTACTTCAGATTTGCAGCTTTATACATGCCCAAAAAAAGTATGGAAAAGAAACAAACCACCTTAAAATTATCTCGCATCAAACAAATCTTGGAGAAGGAAAACAATAAAATCCAATACTTTTGCTGGTAATATTGAACCTCCAATTTCTGCAAATCCTGTGTGAAAATAAAGAGCAGCTTTCCTTAAAATGAAAATGCTTTTGGACGCTACCAAAATGTTGACTGAAACTTCTATGGCAAAATTATGCCAAGAAATAAACGACTTCTGAATCAAGTCAATACAGAAAATAAAAAGAAAAAGAGGAAATGGCATACAAGAGAAAAGCATGGACTACCTAAGAGTAGAATAATGCAAAGCTTAAGTGCCTAAGAAACTAGCTTAGTAGAGTGCACGAAGGAGAACAACTATTATGATCCCATGAAGCCCGGAAAAAGACTGTTGGCCAATCTCTTCCTTTGTTTTATTTCATCCCCACAACCACAAGACTATTCCTTTGCTTTATTTCGTCCTACAACCACAACTCTTTCACTTAACACTCATTCTTACAATAGAGAGACAGAGAGAGAGGAGCACAACAAATCTTGACGACTTTTCAATTTTCAAGTTGTTGTGCCTAATTTTTCTCACCTTCCCTGTGAATTTCTCAGAACAATCATATACAACAAGTTTACAGTCCTGAATGCAATGTATACACAGAAAACTGCTTTAGGTTCTTTTTTTTTTTTTTTTTGGGATAACAACTGCTTTTGGTTGCTTATAACTAAAAGGAAATCATTGCATTCTCTTAGCTAAAATCTTTTCTAAGTGGTCCTCATTCTTTTTTCCCCTCTTTTTTATTTATTGGTTTTTTTTTTTTTTTGAATTGCTCTTTAAGAGGAAAAAAATTGTCTTGAAGCAGTACAACTGAACACTTCTTTGGCATTCCAACCCATTACAACACCTTCCAATTCCTTAAACATCTCTTTTCAATACTCACTTATTACAAGAATAAGATGAAATAAAATAAAAGGCTTAAACATCTCTTTTCAATAATCACCTATCATAAAAATTTAAAAAACAACAAAAAGAAACTTTTCTTTAAGGGCGAATTTTGAGAAAGTATAGGCAAATACAAATGGCCCGTACAAGATACACATTTCATGTTTTACTTGGGGAAGTTCTGATACAACTACACATGACACATGTTGTTCGGCCTAATCTCTTAAAATAAATGCAAGACGACTATTTGCAGAAAGTTAGAAATCAATCGTAATGTCCGAATCTAAATTTTCAAGTCCGCCCAGATGCATTAGTTCGCAAATGCATATATATTGGCATCATCTTGACATACACTCCATACAATTTTAGAACTTGCAAGCACTTTGATAACATGTCACCAGATTTGCCAGTCTACTTCTTGTCTACTTCAGTTAAGAGCTGATTATGGCTTCTTCGTCCCATTCAATTGTTAGTTAATTATTCATGAGACCCTACATTTGCAATCCATTATTTTTCATAAATCCATTCGATCTTGGATGCTTTTTGTTCTGTTATCGATCTACTCGCTCCTGGATGCTTTTTGCTCCAGTTTCATTGGCTCTTCCACAATCTTTCTTCTTCTTCTTTTTTTCCCTTTTTAAGGATGCTTGAATAAAACAGAGAGAGACTTGTTTAATTTTAAAAATGTGTAACCAATTTGTGATCCAATTCACCTGATGGAAACATGAACTTACCAATTGATTGAGAGTTATATCCTAAGACTCAGTAAGGGATGGCAATGGAACAGGTGTCAGCCGTGAGATAGAAATGGACCGCAAAAATTACGAAATGAGAGCGTAGTGTGAGCTTTTCAAATATCATGGTCTAAAACTCCACGGTAGGGAAGGAAACTAAAGAGCTGATCCTTGCGTGGGGGAATACATCAGATATGTTTGCTAGATCAATTAGTTAAGGAGTTTTTGTGCAGTTTTGTCAATCTTCATTTGTATATGGCTCGTGTAGTGCTGTATGGAAAACGAGTAATCAGATGTAATGGGAGATTTCGTCCATTTTAAGCTTACTCTCAATGCTCAATGAAAAAGATTTCGTTTGCTCAAAGAACAGACAGACAAAATGGTGCTTTTGCAATTTTAATTTACTTAATTGCTATTTTCAAGTTTTTTTTTTTAAAAAAAAGAATGGCTGATGGTTTAGATTTTTTAAGCTTCATATTCACATTGAATTTTTGGCTGAAAATTTAAAAAAAAATAGTAGAATTGTTATTAGCATCATATATGTGAAAAGAATAATAATAATAATAAGGCCAGACAAGAGAATATTGTAATGACCACTCACCAAGACAAACACGAGAGTAGTGCAGAAAGACAGGACAGGAGCAAAAGTAAGGAGTGTGGGATAACTCTTGTAGCATGGATAGAGGGACAAAGGAAGGGCTCCCCCACCCCTAACCATCCGATTCCTATCCTAAACTCAATTAAAGTGGTACAAATGTTAATCTTGGAATTGAGTTATCATGTTTTGACTCTCAAGCCTTGTACCTTTTCTTTTTCTTTTTTTTTTTTAATCCCCTATGTAAGACTGGAATTTCCTAGAACACACCAAAAAAAAAATGAAGAACTAAAGCAATATACAGGAAAGATTGTTAAATAGTTTTTCCTTAAAAGATGACTAGTTACTAATGAATTTTTTAAATAGGAAATATTGAAACGAATCTACAAGAGACATGCACATGCTTCTCCTTTTATATGGAACCTACCAATATTGCTACCAAAAAAAAAAGTATAAATGAGTAAAAATGATTTCCTGTATCTATCTTCAAAATTTTGAAGTGTAACTTTTCACATAAAAGGGTAATATGCTTTTGTAGCACGCCAGCAGAATTTAATCATATGAAGATGTTTAATATTCTTCCAGATTATTTTCTCTATGAAGCAAAAAAAAAACAAATAACATAGTTAAAACCTTAAAAAAAATGTTAACATCCTATCAAATTTAGTTGATGAAAGAGAGATAATTGCGCAGAGTAATTTTCATATTGGCGGTATACACCTTTGTGCCTATGCCACTATTGACTATATAACGACGTCAAGATGAAATCCATACATGAGAGAAAATCCCTTTAGCATAAACAATTTATGCCACTTCATGTTACGTTAAAAGTACCCTCCAAATTTAGTTTTCAAACTACTCCAATACCCTCTTTTCCTCTTTGAAAATACCCTCTCTCTCTCTCTTGTAACTCTTAACCACTCACATCCCCTCTTCTCTATCATGATTTTAAACATAAAATGGTGGTGATCATTTACACTCCCACTTTTATTAACCACACTTCCATCTATCATTTTGATCATATAGTTTTCAGTTGTTAGATTATACAATAATATAAATGGTGGTGATACAAATAACATTTCCCATCAAAAAGTAATATTCATAGATATCAAAAACAAATTGCATTACTCTTAACACGATTCTTCATGCAATAACTTATTATAAAAATAAAATGATTAATTGCATATTTATGAAATAAGCACACTCTCGCCAAAAGCACTAGTAAGAATGAACTATACTACAAGAAGTTCTAAACTATTTCAATTATCAAATTTTGACCCTCATCTATTTTCAATTTTAACTTAATTCCTAGTCAATTTTAAATTCATCAGTCCATCTCTACCCATTAGATTCATCAATTTTCATTATTCATTTGCTTTTATAGTGAAAACAAACTAAGGATCAAACTTAAAACACTCTTTATTGCGAAAAGCCAATTTGAAACTTGAAACTTGAAATAGATGATAAACTGAATGTTAATAACTGAAATTATTTAACTCTCTCGACAATTAGTCTTTACATGATTTACATGATTTTAGATGCTATTACTTATTATAAAAATAGAATGATTAATTATATTTTTTGGAATAAGCACACACCAAAAGCACTAGTAAGAATAAACTACTTAAGGTATCAAACTTAAAAATGCTCTTTCATCGCAAAGAGTCAATTTGAAACTTGAAATACATGACGAACCGAATATTAACAACTGAAATTATTTAAGTAACTCCCTCCATCAACAGTTCACACGTGTACATTCCTCAACGAAAATAAAAATGCACTACCTATCGCCTTCAACCTGAAGATTCCACCCGTAAAGAATATAAAGAAGCCACCAGTTATGCAACGCCGATGATACAAGCACCACCTATCGCCTTCAACTTGAAGATTCCGTAATCTGCGTCAGAAAAATGGTTTGAGTTTTACACCCGTAAAGAGTATAAGGAAGCCACCAGTTATGCTACGCCGATAATACAAGCAAAAAGACCACACAGAGTCCAGTGGCAAATTATGCTCACAAGGGATCTCCCTCTCTTTAAAATATAAAAATAAGGGAAAATGCTCCAGCAAACGAATAAATCCCGAATGACGAATACATACCTTGTGGAGAAGAATGGCAAAGCAAAGAATTAAGCACGACTTGCAAGTCAAAATGCTTTTCCTCTGATTCCCACTTTGCTTGACAAAAAGACAAAAACGTACTCCCAGTAAATTTTCTTGAATCTTTTATTCTAGTGGAAGTAGAATCTCAAAAATTATGAAAATGTCATGCAAACTTTGACAAGATCCCGTTCACTCAACAAAGGTAAGGGCAAGAACGTGGCATTTCTTCACAACCGGTCCACTTGCAGCAGGTAAAAACAATACAAAGCCATTGCGTACTCTGTTTTTAGGTAAAAAGCCACACCACAAAACAAAACCCTTGTGACATTCTGTACCTCACAGGCTTCTTTCAAGCTGAATCACCTCTCTATAGGCAGAAAGCAGCATGTATGTATGAACGGCTTTCCGCAGATCCACCCACCAAAACTAGAGAGCAGAGGAGAAAGAAAAGGTACCCTTATAAGGAAGAGCATCAGCAAGCATTTCCCAGGTCATAAAACAGTTAAACAACTCTCCCATAAACTATTGTGATTTACTAGTAAGAATTGGACCGCCACCACATTTAACAACCAATAACTGCCATGTAAAATCGGCTTTCCCTCCTCCTTTATCCCGGGCTTGGGACCGGCTGTCTATGCAGACAGGCAGAGTTACAAGCATCATACCAAACAAAACAGCACAAACATACAAGCAAGCCACCATCAAGAACAATAGAGAAGAAAGAAACAGCAAGACATGCTGACACAGATGCATATCCAATACAACAAAAGAAAATCTGGAGTGAAGTCGAAAAGAGCAAAAGGAATCACCTAACCAAAAACATGCAGTAATCTATGTGCAGAATGCAAGAAGTCCCCAAATAGCACACGTGATTGTTCCGTTAGTAACATACTCTTTCTTCTTTCCCCCAAAGGGGTGGGGGGAGGGGGGCAGAAGGGCATTGTGTGGAGGACCTTACCACAAATTATTACCCATTCCCTCATATGACTGAGCAAGATATACCAAAATTGCTATACTTGATTTCTTCAAGATATACCAAGATTGCTATCGTACCTTTCACCATAACTGCAGACTTGACATATAGAACAACTAAATTATCTCTATTAGTTACAAACTTCAAATTAGGACACCATGTGAAACATATATGATGCAACTGTTGATTTGCTATAGCATTTAACTAGCTAAGGTACCAAAAAGAATTAGAAGACGTCTAAGGAAAGCTCCAGTGAAAAGAATGGAATACCAAACAGATCTAGAAAAAAAAAAAAAAGAGAGGAGAATGATATCATAATGCTGACGATTGATAAAAACCAATATCTGTGTAATAATACAATCACCCAACAAATGGACTCTACTTACGGGACCTAGGAGTCATATATGGGACAGGGACTTAGGCTGCCAATAATAAAAATCATATATAGATCATACAAAAAAAAAAAAAAAAAAAAAAAAAAAAGAAAGAAAGAAGAAGAAGAAGAAGTTACCATGGAAACAGGAAGTCTCATTTCTTGAATCCAATGAAATCAACCTCTTGTATGCACGCACTTTAGACAATATTAATACCTGTTTAGGCATTCAGATTCTTCTCAATCTGTCAATTTGTAACCATTTACAAATGGTTCTATTACAACCACCTCCTACCAAACTGGCAATCCATGCAACTATTGCAGACCTTAAATCGGACCTCTTGATACCACATCATATCTGTTAATATTGTTGAGTAACCTCTTCTAAGGATAATAAATTGGGCCACATCAACATCAAAGCTGCATAGTAAACCTATGTACCAGAGATCATAAAATTCAAGTACAAAATCAACTTCACAAAAACAATACCAGTGCCAGAAGCATGCGAGTCAACAAACTACCAAAAACACACATTGCATCTGTTTTGACATGACTGAACCAGCACCTGTACACGGAGGAAGAACAACCAGCACCTGCAACCAGCTAACAGTCTCTCTCTTTTTTTTTCTTTTTTTTTTCCACACTCAATTGTCAATAATGAAGGCTAGCAGCAAGTACTCAATGGAGTTACAGCTGCTGCATAACAATGGACAAACCAGTCATGTACTCAATGGAGTGACCAGTGCTGCATAATAATGGACATACCAGTTAAAACAATACCGAAAACGAAACACACCCCCAACTTGAACCGTGATCCTGAACTTGTCAAATCCTAATCAGTTGCTTAGGCCACACACCCTAGTATATCAGAAGTTTCTATAATTCAAGCATCAAAGTCATCAACCAAATTCCATTCAGACTAGAAGCGCTTCATCTTTTCCATCCATATGACTTAAAAGGGGAGAGAGGCATAGAAATACCATTTTTTGGACACTGGACTCGAACTGGTTGAGGTAAAGATATCTTAAAATCACTGGACTAAGCTATTTGCTTGCCGCAGAAGATACAAAATTTTGCTTTAGCAATTTCCCTGCCACAGAAGATACAAACTTTGCTAAAGCCTGCCAAAACACCAAGCAATGCTCATACTATCAAGGAGAATCTGCAAACTTTTCAGTGCATAGTAACTACTACTTCAAGAATAAACATGGACAAATACGATGACGCAACAGTTGCAGACATTCCATCGCAGATGATACCAGGGGGAGAAACATTTATAAGTGCAATTCAATTTCATGGTGATCAATAGTATGCAATTAAGACACCTGTGAACAAGCCAGGGAGGATGGGTTACTAGACACAGAAGTTCAGGCTTGAAAATATACATCTGAGTTCAAGCAGTTCCTGAAACTGAATGGCATAACTGAATTTAGAAAACTGCACATTGCAGTACAAAGAAAACCAAGTACAACCACGAGAGAGGCAACTCCTTTGAAATCATGTAAACCACAATACCAGGTAACAATATGACCAGAAATTCTTGAATTCAAGCTCCCTAAAATGAAAACCAGATACAACCAAGTCAATAATAACTCAGCAAATGCAGCAGACGAAGTAAGAATTATAGAGAGAGAGAGCTCCTCTGAAACCCATACAGACCCCTCCCTAAACAGAAACAGACAAGAGCCAAGTCAATAATAAGCTAAGCAATCGCCGGATCCAACACATGCAACAGGTAGACTTGACGCTTGAGTCCATTGAAATCATGATTGACCATATTTTCCCATCCATCCAATGGAGTTTTCTTTGCGTCCTCTTCTAATTCTGCTGATACACCCCACCATCCTTTAGCAAAAACATCAAATACCCACAAAGAGAAAGCTTTTAACAGGTCAAGAAGCTAATTGATCCAATAACCTTTTAAGACATTCTAGACCATGAAAAACCAAATATTTCTATGCAGGTGAAACATCATCCCACTGCACAACCCAATTCTGTAAGGCCTAAACCATTATCTTACTCGAGAAAACCAAAACAGAAATAGGATAAAAGAAACTATTTATAAACATGCACACACACTAGATAACAACATACCAAAACTCCTAAATTGAATATGCAGAGCTGAACAAGATGCAACCTGACTAATGTGTCAGTGAGGTTTTTAACAAACCAAATGACAGGATATGGTGAAAAAGATTCTGTGATTCAAACCACAGCAACGTGGACATCTGAAAAAGAAATCTTCACAATCCTTTCACTAGGACTACAGTAGTTCTGCAAGGGACTACTAGGACATCAAAAAACCCTACTACTCAAACTTGACACCAGGATGAAAACCAATATCTCAGCAGTCCATTGATTCCAACTATTGCACCAATTTATAGATCATCTCCATACCATCAAAACTGATTACCAAGCGTCATGTTAATTCTGATTACCAAGTGTCATGTTAATTCCTTCAGATCATAACAAATCATCAAAACACCCGGAACCACCTAAACAACCATGTTCAATGGCAGAAATACAAGTTCATATCCAAACCATCAGAAAACAATTCCCCAAGAAAGAAAAGGCCTGGGGATTAAGCTAAACAGAAATTAATGGAGCAGCAAAATTATTTGCAAGTGAATCAAATGGCCAGGTCAGAAGTTCCCCACAGTTAACAGTTGGCATTAAGCAGTAACAGACAGTGCCGTCCTCCTTCCTTGAGGATCAGGAACACAGACTTCAAAGCAATTACTGCCAAAACAAATAATGCGTAAAGCCAATTCTACAAATATGGTGGACTCCAGAAGAAAGGATTCACAAAAAATTTAAATTATATAATATTTGTCAACCGACATCAGAACGCACCAAAATCCATAAAATCCTTAAGCAGAAAGGTATAGGAAGCATAGGTAAGAATATATACTCCTCCAAATCAATGTACTAGCCTTTGATCTGAGGACAGAGACCTAAGTTTTTGCCACACCTCCGAATCACTGAAATCCTAGATCCAACACAAAATAATCTAATAAATTAGAGAAAAAGTAGATAAAATCATTCTTCAACCAAAGAAAAATGAGTAGGGAAACAGAAAACTCAATCTCCTCAAAAAGCCAAATAGCAGAGTGCCAAACATGACCAACACTCCTGGTCCAAGCTTTCCGTAGAAAAACTCCTGATTTTATTCACATCCATCCAAGAAAGAGCTCTTCTCACCAGAAGTCCCCTATCCTTAGAAGATGACATCAAAAGGACCACAGAAGGAAAAGACAAATCTTGAAATCACCAAGACCAAAATTAACAGTAGGGAACTGAAGTCTTTTTGCCAATCAATCAACACAATAGAGAAACAGCCGAAAAACCAAAGCAACTGCCTACCACAATGCAACAACAATACAGAAAAAACTCCAATTATGGATTGTCTTCACACCCATCCAATAATTCTGCAAAAGCCCATATTCTGTAACCACCCTTTGAGTTCTGCAAGAGTATAAAGCCATGAATAGCCAAAAGACACTCAAACTTGGCACCGAGATGAAATAATCTTCAATAAAAATTGTAGAACATCTAACATACAATCAAAACCAATAAGCATGGCTTTAGTTTTTCAGATCATAATGAATCAGCAAAGCACCTAAGCACCGCAGAACCATCCATCCTGGACTAAGTTAATCCATCAAAATCTGAAAGCCAAAAAAGAACCCTTGGATGCGATAACCTTAGGTGAACTGAATAGGCAGCAGGTTGAAAGCCACTCACTTTGTCCCCAAATAAACAGTTAAGCAGAAAAACACACTTTATTGTAAACCGCCCAGTCCCTCATCAGTCCCCACATGGATGAGAAAAGTTGACTCTGGAGAATCTCTGCCAAACTGAATGACAGACATAATAAGCAAAGATTCATGGAAAATTTAAAATTGTAGATAAGATTTGAAACCCTAAAGTCCACACGCACAAAAGAATAATTGTGTAGGTGAGAAAATAACTCCCTCCAAAAAATTTTACTGGCCCTTAAGAGTATGGATGCTAGGTTTGAATCCCTTCACTGAAACTCCAGGTTGCAACGCCCTAGTAATCAAGGAAATTAGAACAAGCAGAGCATGTCTACTGTCCAGAAATCAACCAATCAATTTCAAGGAAACAGCAGAAAACATGATGTAGGAAAAGAAGCTAGATAAACAAACCGATCCATTCTCAATCACCACCGAAGAAAACTAAAACCCAGAGCCACCACCCATAACAACACCAACCATTGACAAACACAGCACCAGTGGGCCCAAAATAAAGGCTCTGATTTTAGATTACACTCAGATCCATCCAATTAATTTACAAGTCACATACAGAAGACCTCCGACTCAC
Source organism: Gardenia jasminoides (assembly GCA_013103745.1). Lineage (NCBI taxonomy): Eukaryota > Viridiplantae > Streptophyta > Magnoliopsida > Gentianales > Rubiaceae > Gardenia > Gardenia jasminoides. The sequence continues at coordinate 5,541,089 of CM023099.1, read as the reverse complement.
AAGAGTTCTGCACACAACACAAAGCCAACAAAAAACTGAAATTTGAAGCAAAGATGAGAACTGACAATGGAATTAACCAATAACACAATTTTTTACAAATTTAGATCAGTTACCATAATTACCAAACCTATTCATATAGGAAGCATAAACTTGATTCTTGTTCAGATCATGACGAACCACCAAAACACCCAAAACTACCTTTAAAAAAAATGTTTGAAGGGCAGAATTTAAACACTAGAAAACATTTGAGAACATCAATATTGACATGTAAGATCCTAAGCACCTGAGAACCATTTCCCAAAACATCAATATTGACACGTGTAAGATCCTAAACACCTGAGAACCATTTCCCAAAGATAGAGAAGGCATGGAACCAAAAAAAAAATTTAATAACCTGAGGAGAAACAATGGCCAAGATAACTTTGACAGACAAGCAGCAAAATAGGTGCATGTGGATTGAATGGACAGGTTGAAACTATTTCAAAGGTTTACTTATCTCTTCTATGATGATCAAATGTGGTCCTTACTGTCAATTTTATTCAAATAATGATAAGAGCTTTTTTTAATTATGAATGTTTTCTAAAAAAGTAAAAACAAACAAGATAAAACAGTCTGCAGATATCAAAAGGTACCAAATGCACAGATTCCTCCAGCACAAGGTCGTTGGTAAGAAGATAACCCCTCTAAAATCATCTAAGGAAGGAAGGCTCAGTTGTCACAACACCTCCAAATACGATAAGAGAAACTATTTGCAAAAATGCAGCACACTGGGCAAGAGCATGACCAAAACTCCTGAATGCAATCTGAAAAATTGAACAAAATATAAAGCCTAACTTATCTGTCAGTGATGTTTTAACAAAATGACAATAGAACAAGAAATTCCATAATTCAAACCATAGTATCATGAATATCTGAAAAAGAATAACCCAGAAATCTCAATTTCTTCAGAATGCTCGCACTAGGAATAGAGTTCTGCAAGGGAGTACCAGGACATCAAAACCCTACTACTTAAACTCAACTCAAAACCCTACTACTTAAACTCAACACAAAAATGAAAACCAATATCAGCACTGTCCATGAATTCCAACTGTCCAGCAATTTTTACATCGTCTAACATACCATCAAAACTGATTAATATACCAAGCATATTCTACTTCAGATCATGATGAATCATCAACACACCAGGAAAAAAATGGTCAATGGCAGAATTAGATGAGTTCACATCCTAAGCCATCAAAAAAAATCCCCAAATAAAAAATAGGAGCAGGGATTAAGCAAATCAGAACTCAATGAAGAAGAAGCAATACAGATGCAAGTTAATTGAGTGGGCAGGTTGCAGGTGTCCAACAATTGAACATTGAACAGTCAGAATTAAGCAGAGTTTACTGATTTAAGGTATTTCACCAAACATGGTGGACTGCGAAGAAAAAATTTCATGAAAATCTAAATTATATAATGTAATTATAGTCTACCTGCATCAAAAGTACCAGAACTTATAAAACCCTCATGGATCAAGGAATGGTAGAATAGCTAAGAAGACAACCCCCGTCCAACACAATGTAATAGCCTTCTCGACCTGAAGATAGAGACCTAAGTTTTCACGTCGTCTCTGAATCACTGATACCCAAGATTCCAACACAAAATAATATAAAAAATTAGGAAACAAGAAGAGAGGATCATTGTTCAAGAGAACAGCCAAAAAAAAAGAGTAGGGAATAAGAAAGCTCATTCAAAATGTTGTTACAAAACCGAACAGCGAGGCACCAAACATGACCAACTCTCCTGGTTCAAGCTTCCTAAAAATCAAAACAACAGATAGAAGCACCTAGCATTCCCCTGTGAAATCTACAGGCAAAGAGAACAAACAAAGACCAGGTTGACAAGAAAAACTCCCAATTTCATTCACATCGAAGATAGAGCTCCTTTAGCCTCCACCCACCAGAAGTCCAGTATTCTTAATGTAGGACATCAAAAGAACCACAGAAAAAACCAAATCTTGAAAAATCACCCAGAATACAAACAGCAAATAACCTAGTCTTTTTACCAATCAACACAATAGAGAAACTGCTGGAAAACCAGAGCAACTGCCTTCGGCAATGCAACAATAATACAGAAAGCAAAACTCAAAATTATGGATTAAGTTCACATCCATCTGATAATCCAAAAAAGTCACAATCCAAAAAACCCATGTTCTGTCACCACCCTCAGTGGAATTCTGCACGCTAGTACGAAAACATGAATGACCAAAGAAAATCCAACTTGGCACAAATAATCCCAAAATAGAAGCTGTAAATCACCTACTATGCGATCACATCGTAAAGCATAGCTTAAATCTTTTTCAGGTCCATGTGAATCAATGAAGTACCATTAACCCCACCTATACAAACATATTTGATAACAGAAATCAAGTCCGACTACACAGTAAGCACCGCAGAACCATCCCCACAAGCCAAAAATAGAATCATTACACACTGACCTTAGGTGAATTGAATAGGTGAATTGGATGGCAGCCTGTAAACTATTCATAGACACTTTGTGCAGAACCCTATAACATTTTGATCCTCATGGATTGACTCCAAGAAACACAAGGACCCCACAGCATTACTGTCACACCAAATAACAAATAAAAATAATAAAAAAATTCAGAGAAATTGTAAATAAGGTGTCAAAACCCCTGAATTCCTAAATTCCTCTGGCACAAAAGAATAGCTGGTGTACATGAGATAATAACCCCCTCCAAACAAGTTTACTAGCTCTTAATCTGAAGACGGAAGGGCAAGTTTGAATCACTTCACTAAAGCCTTAGGCTGCAATAGCCTAGTAATATAGGTAATATAGAAAATTAGGGAACAAGGAGAGTAAATCCAGAATCCAAAAATCTCCCAACCAAGTTCTAGGAAACAGCAGAAAACAACTAGTAGGGAAAGAGAAGCTCCCTCCAAAATCTTCTAAACCAGAATAGCTGGGAAACAACCATGACGAGAATGCTTCAACCCAAGCTTCCCTAAGATGAAAACAACAAATAGAAGCCATGACCAACACCAGTAGGTTTGCAGGCAAAGAGAACAAACAAAAAGTAGGGTGGCAGAAGAGGACGACTCCCAGATTATCACATTCATCCCCGCAGAGAGGCTCTTTTTGCCTCTCCATGCACACCTCCACCATTCTAGGACCACCACATAAGATCCAAAGACAAGACAATCTTGAAAACATCAAGAACCATTCAGGAAGTACTAGATCAACAAACAGCAACACTGCCAGAAAGCTTAGGTCTTCTTCATCAATCCTCAGCCACCACCACAGAGAAACTGCTGCAACCTGGGGCCACGACCTATATCATCATCACATATAGCAATACCACCTAGTGCAATGACAAAAACACCACTGGCAGGCCAAAATGAAAGCACCAGATCTAGATAATGTTCAAATACATCCAATTAATTCACACACACCTCCAACATAACCCCCCCAAAAAAAACTATTGAGTTCTGACACAAAAAGCCAATAAAAAACTGAAATTTGAGGCAAAGATGAGAACCAACAAGGGAACTATCCAATAAAATTTGGATAATCTACCGTAACACCCAGCCTACTCATATAACAAGCATAAACTTGATTCTTGTTCAGATCATGGTTCATTACCAGAACACCAGGAACTGCCTCAAAAAAACATGTTTAATGGCAGAATTTCCCTGCTAAGAAATACTTGACAACATCAGTATTGTCACATTCATAAGACTCCCCAGAGAGAAGGACTAAAGAGAACCAATAGGTAGGTAATATGACATTGATGGAGAAGAAGCAAAATAGGTGCATGCAATTGAATGGAAGAAGTCTGGAGACATAATAAAAAGGCGCCAAATGCATGAACTCCTCAAGCACAAGGGTGGCTGGTATGAAAATAGCTCCCTCTGAGAGTCTCTACCGTCCAAGGCAAGCAGGCTTGGTTGTCACCCCAAATATCCAAATCACTGGAGCCCTATATTGACATGCAAAGGCAATGCAGGAAATCATAAAATGAACACACAGCTCCCCACATAGTAAATCATCTATAATCAGAAAGCTCCCAATCAAACAGCAGAAAATGAGCAAGGACAGAGGAAACTTCTCTGGAATCTCGCTAATCAGTATAGCAGGGTAACAAACATGACCAGACCTCTTGCATCCAAATTTCTTCCCTAGTCAACACAACAGATAGAGCCTGTTACCAATGACCCGGTGGTTAATTTTTTTCCCGCAGAAAAAGGGAACAAAAAGGGTGCAAGAGAAGAACTCTAGATGCCATATAATATTAGCATCAATCCACAAAGAGAGCTCTTTTTTAGCCCCACCAAAAACTAGGATTCTGCCACGTTAAAATGAGGACATCAATAGAATCAGAAAAAGAAAATACGAATCAAACGACAATCAAGAAATTACTAATCAACGACCCAACAGCAGCAAAAACTGAAAGTCTTCTTTAATCAAATCCCTGATCACCATCACACAAAAGCTGCTGAAAAATTAGAGCACCACCTACAACAATAGCAATCACAATTACAGATGAAATAAAAACTCTGCCTTTAAGTTTACGCTCACACCCTTCCAAGAAAGAGAGTTCCTTCCCACTCCATAAGCCAGAAATCCATCATTATACAAGAAGCACATCAAGAAAACCAGAAAAAAGAACCAAGAAAAGGCTAGTTTTGAAGGAAAATTCACATCAAAATTATCAGACAGTTGGAATGATCTAGAAATTACCACATAAATAAACCGAAACTACTGCAAAAGCTCATATCCATGTTCAATCCTTCGAAATATTAGAGCCACCGCCAAAAAGCAAATCCGTCCGGCTACAACAAGCACATCAAGAAAACCAAACAAAGAAACCAAGAAAGGGACAAATTTGAAGGAAAATCGATGTCAAATCTGTCCAACAATTGGAACGATCCAGAAGTTACCACACAAATAAACCGAAACTACTGCAAAAATCCGTATCCTTCCCCTTCACACCTTCAAAATACCAGAGCAACTGCCAAGCAGCAAATCCGTCATTCTAAAAGGAGAGCATCAAGAAGATGAGAAAAAAGAACCAAGAAAGGGCTAAAATTTTAAAGGAAAATTGATGTCAAACTTATCCAATAATTGGAACAATCCAGAAACCAAAAAACCGAAACTAGTGCAAGAACTCGTATCCCCGATTCATACCAGAGCCACCACCAAAGAGCAAATCCGTCATTCCAACAGGAGAGCATCAAGAAGATGAGAAAAAAGAACCAAGAAAGGGCTAAAATTTTTAAAGGAAAATTGATGTCAAAACTGTCCGAAAATTGGAACAATCCAGAAATTACCACATAAAAAAAAAACCGAAACTACTGCAACGCTCAATCCTTGGAAATATGAGAGTCACAGCCCAAAAACAAATCCATCATTCTACAACAAGCATATCAAGAAAACCAGAAAAAGACAACCAAGAAAGGGCTAATTTTGAAGGAAAATTGATGTCAAACTTCTCCAATAACCGGAATGATCAACAAATTAAAACCATAACTACCCCAAAGACTCGTACCCTTCCTGCATGGTTAGTGGTTAGGATTAAGCGCTGATTAAGGTTGAAAAGAGATCTTATATCCTTGTTGGACTTGATCGAAGATTCCTATATGCCTGGTGCCCAGTTGTTAAAAGTCAGTCATTTAATTTAAGAAAATTTTCTGCCACAAAATTTATAAATCTCTTTTTTGTAGGATAGAAATCATTCTTTTTCCAAAAGTTTAAAAAAAAAAAAATCATTGGCAGCTGTGCCTGGTCAAAGCTCACAGGCTTGGGCCATTTCTGGGCACCACCCTGTAACTACTCAAAAAAAAATGAAGAAACATATTCAACGGCAGCATTTAAAGACCAAAAGATACTTGAAAACATCAATCTTGGCACATTCTTAAGATTCACCAACGAGAAGACATGGAACCCAAATAAATTTAAAAGCCTAAAGAGAACCAATGGTTTAGTAGTAGGTGCATGCAATTGAATGGAACAGTTGAAAGCCATTTCACAGGTGATTGCGTAGGAGTTTTGAAAAATAAAAAATCTGCAGACATAAAAAGGTCCCAAATGCATTAACTCCTCAAGCACAAGGGTTGTCCGTAAGAAGAGAACTCCCTCTACAACAGTCCATCATCCTAGAAAGGAAGGCTCAGTTGTCACCCCACTCCTCCAAATCACTGAAGCCCTATAATGCACAACACAAAAGTAATGCAGAAGATCAGAAAACGAACACACAGCTGTCCCACGAGGCAAATCATCTATAGTCAGAAAACTCCCAATCAAACAGCAGAAAACAAGCAAGGACAGAGAAAACTTCTCTGGAATCTCATTAACCAGTCTAGCAGCATACCAAACATGACCTGACCCCTTGCATCCAAACTTCTCCCCTAATCAATACAACAGAGAGTGCCTATTATCAATGATCCAGCGCTTAACTTTTTTCAGCAAAAAGAAAAGGGAAACAACAAAAGGGTGTGAGAGAAAAACTCCAGATGCCGTCTAATATTTGCATCAATCCACAGAGAGAGCTCTTTTTTAGCCCACCAAAAATTAGGATTCTGATTCTGCCACGCTAAAACGAGGACATCAAAAGAACAAGACAAAGAATACGAATTTTTTATTACAAACAACGATCAAGATACCACTAATCAGCGAACCAGACGACAGCAAAAACTCAAAAGTCTTCTTAATCACTCCCCGATCAACATCACAAAGCCGATGAAAAACTGGAGCACCACCTACAACAATAACAGCCACAGGTATGAATGAAATAAAAGGTCCGGGTATCAGATTATGCTCACATCAGTCCAAGAGAGAGAGAACTACTTCCCACTTCACAAGCCCGAAATCCATCATTCTACAACAAACACATCGAGAAAACCAGAAAAAAGAACCAAGAAAGGGCTAATTTTGAAGGAAAATTGATGTCAAAACTGTCAAACAATCGGAACGATCCAGAAATCACCGCATATACAAACCAAAACTACTGCAAAAATCCGTATCCATTGCGTTTAATCCTTCGAAATACCAGAGCTACTGCCAAAAACCAATTCCGTCAATCTACAACAAGCAGATCAACAAAACAAGAAAAAAGAATCAAGAAAAGGCTAACTTTTGAAGAAAAATTGATGTCAAAACTGTCCAGCAGTGGAACGATCCAGAAATTATCACATTAACAAACCGAAACTAGTGCAAAAATCCGTATCTTTCCCGTTCCCGTTCAATCCTTCAAAATACCAGAGCCAGCACCAAAACGAAAATCCGCCGTTCTACAACCACAACAAGAAAACGAGGAAAAAGAACCAAGAAAGGACTAATTTTGAACGAAAATTGACGTCAAAATTGGCCGATAATTGGAACGATCCAGAAATTACCACAAAAACAAACCGAAACTAGGAACCCGTATCCTTCAGGTTCAATCCTTCGAAAGACTAGAGCCACAGCCAAAAAAGGACCATGATTAAATCTCAAAAATAGCCATCAAAAAATTTAACAAGGTTCAAACTAATCAAATCATCAAACCACAGGAGCCACGGCAACAACGAGCCAGCGATGATCATCAATTGAAGATCCTACCCTTCTGCTGAGACAAACAAACCATAACAGTTGAATCTCATTTAGCGAAAGCCCAAAACCTAACCCTAGAATTTAAAGAAAACCGATAACCAATAAAGCCGCTGATGAAGACAAGCAGATGACTTCTTACCGCACAATGAGAGATCAGGAGTACACGGTAAGAAAAGATCGGTGAGTAGGGCATATTTATAGGTGTTTTGGGAAGGTAATGAACGGTTAGGATTAAGCGGTGAATCATGATCTGGACGGTTGAAAAGAGGTCTTATCCTTGTTAGACTTGGGCTAAGATTGCTTATGCGTGTTGCTCAAAAAAGTTTGTTAAAGTCGGTTCTTTAATTAAAAAGGAAATTTGGCCGCCTCAAAATTTATATATATATATATACTCCTTCTGTCCCACTTGAGTTTTTTTTACACAGATTAAAAAAAGTTAGATAATATTGTTAAAATACTTTTGTCTTTCTAAAATACCTTTAATTAAATATAGTATGACTGATGCTTGCATTAAATGATAAAGAAAGACGGTGATGATTTTTTTTCCTACTAATTTAAATAAATTTGGAATGATTCCAAAATTTGACTTTTCATATCTCAAGACATTTTGTAAAAATTAACTGCATTAAATAAAGTAGGTAGTACTAAACAACAACTTCCATTAATTAAGGGTATTTTAGAGAAATTACAGATTAACTATATTCTATAATTGGAAATTGGAGTACAATTTGGAACAAACGAAAAAAAAAATAGGCATAACAAAGTGGGACGGAGGGAGTATTTTTTTTTTTTTTTTTTTTGTCGGCAGGATAAGATTCATTCTTTTACCAAGTTTTAGACAGAAATAACCCTTGGCGGGCCGCGGTTAGGCGTGGTGAGTGGTTAAAGCTAGTGGAGTTGGGGAACTTTTTCAACGGTCAACACTGCCTTATTGAACAATCTGAGGATAATTTTATACTTGGATTTTGACAATATTTATCTTTTAAGAATAGTTTTTAATGAAGACGTTTGGTGAATAATCGATTTGTTTGGATATTTATTTGGATAGATTGTTATAAAAATTTTAATTATGTAGAATTTTGACAATATTTATCTTTTAAGAAGAGCTCTTAGTGAAGACGTTTGGTGAATAATTGATTTGTTTTTGACAATGTGTATCTTTTGAATAATTGATTTGTTTTTGACAATGTGTATCTTTTGAGAATAGTTCTTAGTGAAGACATTTTGGTGAATAATTGATTTATTTAGATATTTATTTGTATAGATTATTATTTAAAATAATTTTACTTATGCAGTATGCATCCATATCTTGTGATATAAATATGTTACTAGTGTATCCATATTTATTAGTGCAATCTCCTTGATTTTTTTATTAGTGTGAATAAGTAAAAATATGTTGACTTTTAATCTCTATTATAATTTCATAATGATATAGCAGATATAATTCAATAGTAGATATCAAGATTGAATAATTCTATGTGTATAAATAAATAAAAATTTTCAGACTTTTAAATTCAGTTGCAAAATAGTGTTCAGACTGAATTGCCTAATTGACATGGTAGATGAGCATTAAAGAATGACCATTCATAAATAATTGAGTGAAAGATTGAATAATCTTATTTGTGTGAATAAATAAATATGCTCAAACTTTTAATTTCAGTTACAATCTCATACTGAAATAGTAGGAACAAAGATTGAATTAAAAGAAGATTAGGAAATAATTGAAAGAATATTGTTATGCCAAATTGTTATCATCCAAAATAAAAATTTTAGAATTGTAAAAAGTTATAAGTGAAAATCATTAAATGATAGGGACGTAATTGTCGTATTGGTGATTAAGGTGTAGATTTCGAATGGAAGGGTGTGCATCACAAAGCTCCCATTTCAAAGCATTTTGTACATATGAAACGTATAATTTTCAAACGCAGAAAAGAATCTTAACCAATGAATGGAAGACAAGTCAATCATTGTGGGTCAATGAAGCCAAATAGGCAAACAAAGCAACCTAGTGAAAATAGGGGCATGTTACCGGTAAATTTTTTTTGTTGTGGGACATATTGGAATTAAAAGTGCAAAATAAGATTTGCATTTGGCACCAAGTAGGATTTGCATCTAGCGCCATGAAAATAAAAGGTGCAAAAAAAGAAAGAAGAATTTATCAAGTCCCTTAAACAATAACATAAAATAGCACATATAAAAGCTGGCATAAGTCGACGATGCTTATACAACACAGAAAGTATGGATAAATCTACACCAATAGAAATTAAATTTGAACCATCTATTCACCAAGAGTCTTGCAACAGGAAGATACCAGCCATCGATTCTCCAAGTAAACACCAAATATCTTTCATATCAAATAAAAAAATATAAAATTTTAGAAGGGCAAAGACAAGGTGCATAAAAGGAAGCAAAAAGGGTTGCCATCAAGGAGAGAGAAACACGGTCAATCTTCTTCACTACTTCATTTCAATTTACGCGAGTAGTTTAAATTTTCCATAATTGCCCAATCAAATATCCACTACCTAAGGTGGGAAGCATTTTCTGAATTTTCGTAATTTTTCTCTAATAAATTACTCTAACTTTGCGTTGACATAGTCACCATTAGTGGTATGATCAATAATTAATAGGCGGACCTGAATAAGATATCACATATTTTTTTGGACCATTTAAGACATTAATTTCATTATGTCGCCTACTGGGCTTCATTGTAATGAATTTGATATATTTAGGAAATTTATATACAAGTTCTTCAAAAATGAGGTCAACTCAATTATTATTGACCGTCTTAACCATCAAAGCACTAATACAATTACTCTTCTATCAAATCCAACCATATAAGCCAAATATTGAGTTTTGACTATTATTAACCGTCTTAATTGTGGAACCACTAAGACATTAATTGCCTATCAAATCAAGGCAATTAGGTGTAAGCTCGAAGATTGGTTGAGGCAATATCTTATTTACCTGCGCCACTACGTCGCTCGCTAGTCAAATCTAACCATACAAGCCAATATTGAGTTTTGACTATTATTGATCATCTTAATCGTCGAACCACTAAGACATTACTTGCTAATCAAATCAAAATTTGCTATTATATAGTTATTCTTTTTTTAAAATAAAATTATTAACCTTCTTAAACAATGCAACATTAATCATATACTTTATATAACCAATGAAATTATTACTTATCATTTAAATTCAGTACTAATTATATATGTCCTTTGTTTGTACTACAAAATTACTGACCTTTGCAGTAAAATATGTCATTCATTTGTACTGCTCCATTTATCAATTTTTCCCCCAGATTATTTCGACAACTGCTTCGCTTCTATTTGTCTTGTCTACAACAAATTTTGCTATGTGGGCATCTGCTCTGGACTTCATAGCCATTATTTTTTGTTTCATTTTTGAACTTACTAAGGTTTTGGCACTTATTTGTAGTATAGGTGTCAAAATAAGTGATTTCGGTGAGTTTAGATAGGTTATAATTGGATAATGGGTATAATTGAATCAACCCATTTATACCCATTTAATAAATATGTATGGGTATATCCAACTACCCATTTATAACTCATTTGAAATACTTTTTTTTTTTGCATGGTGTTTGATAAGAAATAATGGCATTTTATTTTACATTGGTGAGAAATTATAATTTATCTTCTTTACACACACTAAAATTTGAGTTTAAATGTATATTTATTTTAAAATGGATTAAATGGACGAGTCGAGTCGAGTCAGTTCACTACGCATCAATTAAATTGGGATGATTGAGTACCCATTTATACCCATTTAAAGTTAATGGGCAGGTTTGATGGTTTATTAATGGGCGGGTTTGGGTGACTCAGTATAATTGGGTGCATAAATTGAATTGTAATTGACACCTCTAATATGTGAGTCCAAACTTCTCTATCCTATGTAATTTTATACTTTGAGGTAGATCCCACCACTGAACTCATTTTGTGATCAACTGCCCCTCATAACTCTAGGCTTCAGCCAGTAGCTTTGTTTATGATATTAATTTCGCTGACCCACAAATGTACTCTCCTAACTTACTTGTACTTTCTCTGTCTGTTTTCTGCATTAATAGGAATGTATTCTTTTCTACATTATATAAGCATCCTTCATGTGGCACCTACATCAAAATTTATCGCCGACTATTATACTTCCAACAACGTAAAATCTTGAGGACACAGGATGAAAACAATCAATCAGAGGTGACGTCATTTTGAGGCACCTTTCCAAAGTTTCTTCCTATTTTCTACTTTCTCCACTTTTCCAGATGATGATTTATACTAGGATACATCACATAAGTAAAGGATTTTGTTATTATGTGTATGATGTTTCTCAAAACCACATTCATTGATTATTAGTATACAAAATTCAAGCACGTAGTAAATTCTCCAAGCTTTAGTGTAAATTACTGACAAAAGTTCGGTGGAAATAATTTACACAACTTGTCTTTGAGTGAAAGTGTAGTGACGCATGATCAGGGGTGAAGGTATGGGACAATTTCCTGCACAGTCCTCACTAAGAAAAAAAAAGAAAAAGAAATAAGTAGGAAATATTTTCCATTCACTAATTTTTTTCTACGACAGGTATAGTAAATATGTTACAGGAATTTTTTTTAACACCAACAAAGATATTTTGATATCCTTTAAAAAAATAATAAAAATTTTGCAAGTGGAATCCATTTTGGGGTATTTGGTAAATGGATTTCAATCCCTATCAAGAGTTTCAAGTTCAATTATACTCATAGATAATATTTGCTTGGAGCCAATGGGAATAAATTAATGGGAATAATAGGTACCTTCTATAAATTTCTCTGATTAACTACCTCTCACTAGAAATTCATTTTCATTACCCATCTTATTCTCCTTAAATGTAAAAGTAAGAAAACAAAATGTCATAATTTTTGCTATTTTCAACAAAGGGAAAAGAAGAAAAGAGAAAAAATGAAAAAAAATAATAAATTGTAAAACCTATTTCATATTAACAAACGCAATATGGTTTTTAATCAAAACCTATTATCATTGACTACCCTACAATATAGACAGTGATAGTGATTGTGGAATTCAAACCAAACCGCTCCTCTGTACTATTACCTTCTATAGTCTAGGGTTAAAATTGAAGGACAAGATTGCCGCCAAAATTAGAACGTACAAAAATTTTTAAGTAAGGTTTTTCCTAATTGATAAATTTGCTGAAATAAAATTAAACTGATCAAACAGAAACATAACCATATAATTATTATATAAATGGACTAAACCATCTCATTTCTCAGATTTTTCTTGTTACTAAACTGTGTTGGGCGTAACTATGTCCCTACTTACAACCAAGTATAATAAAAAGGCAGTTGGTATTTCAATAGATAGAATTACTCTAAGGACTGCACTAACAAAAGTACAATTAAAGTCATCTCAGTTTGGCCTATTTCTTGGAATGCCTATAAGCTAACACATAAGATTTGACTGATCCTCAACAAGAACCCATAATATGAATGTGTAAAACACAAGCTTTTTTCTTTTTCTTTTGTTTTTTAGGGAACCTACCAAATACTACCAAAAAAAAAAATGTGTAAATAAGTTTCTATATCTATTTTCAAAAAGAATTTGCAGTACGACTTCTCGCATGAAACGGTAATGTGCTTTCATAGCACTGCTACAGAGACTTTTCTAACTTCCTATATACATACATACATACATACATATATACATACATATAAAGATACATACATACATACATATATATCTTTCCTATAGTTACATACACACACACACACACATATATATATACACATGTATCTATGCGTATATCTTTCCTACACACACAATGTATACGCTATCAGTTTTGGATGTGTGACAACTAATCCGGACTCGAATTTGAAATTCAAATTGACAATATATATAAGATTTACTGTATATATACATGAGGAGCTGTACGACTCTTGGGTGATTTTCACAGGACATGTGCAGGGTCTTTTGGGAATGATGGAACTATGAAAGCATTGACCAAGCAAAGTGTACAAATTTGTGATATCAACTTACTCATGGTTTACCCCTTGGTGGCTATGAAGCTCAAAACATTATTTTACCTATGAAGCTCAAAACATTTTACAAAACTGCGTAATAGCTTTCTATCTTTCCAATTTTTTTGCTTTTCAGTCATGAAAGTGCTCCAGTCAATCAAAGTTCAAACAAAAGAACAAGTGCTTGATAGAAAAGATTCGCAAAGTAATAAAAGAGTTAAAACAGGAGTGCGTATGGGTAGGTACCCTTGATTGGCGGCCAGCCATAAAGAAGGGTTAATGATCTTCATTTCAAGAACTCTCTCTCTCTAAATCTTGTGTGGTGACATTTTTTTTTTCCAGAAATCACTATTTATTTTCTGGTTGAAGAAAATTCAGGTTATTCTTAGACAAAATCCCCAATCACAGAAAAATTCACTGTAAATTGTGTGGGGAGTTTAAATTATTTCAGTTATTAACTTTTGGCCCCTTGTGTACTTTAATTTTCTTAATCAAGGATGTTAATTTTTTATATTCAATCTACCTCCATTGTAAAAGCTAATGCATCCAAGGGAACGGTAATTACTAACATTAAAATTTGACAATGATTGATTTTAAGGGATCAAATTACATTAAAATTGGACGCTTACTGATTTCGAGGGATCAAACTAAGATTTAAAATAGATAAGAGGTCAAACTTTGATGCAGTTAGTGGACAGAGGCACGGGCACAGAGGTGCATAGTCACTAATATGATGCCGAAGGTATTTTCAGAAAAATGTTTTCATGAATCTCTGGTGTTTAGCAGCTGAAAAAATTGAGCAAAATTTTCCCCCGGTAACAGATCAGGGCAAGAATCTAGCACATTTCTGCGTCCGGTCGGCCGCGGCCCCCCAGGCCCCGGGGGGAGGGGGGCGCGGGGAAGAAGGGGGATACAATCCAACGCCAGCCATTAGGCCCATTACGCACTCTAAACCTTACTTTATTTGGAAGAACTTCTTCCACACTTGCATGAGAGATGCCTCAGGCTTCAGAGTCTTGGGTCGCCTAAGCTTTTCAAAATTAACCCTTACAACAAGATAAACCGATACAATAAAACCACTTTAATATCCTGTACGCAAATAGTCCTCTTTCAAGCTAAATCACCAATTCATGAAGGCAGAAATCTACGTATGAATCGAACCCCAGCCGTCCATGAATCCACCAAAAGAAAAAAGGAGGAGGTGGGTTTAAAGAAAGAAAAGCTTACAACAACGAGCATCAGCCAGCATTTCCCAAATCATGAAACAGTTAAAAAGACCACATTAACTAGAGTGATTTACTAGTAAGACTTGGAGAAGAAGCATGTTTACTAACGAACGACACTGCTTTCCCTCCTCCTTTATCCCGGGCTTGGGACCGGCTGTCCATGCAGACAGGCAGAGTTACAAGCATCATACCAGACAAAACAGCACAGGTACAGAAGCAAGCCACCATCAAGAACACAGAAAAGAATGGCAACACAGATGCATCTCCAATACCAGAAGAAAATCTGACTTGTATGCAACGAATTCAAAAAAGAACAGAAAGGCAAAGGCAGTCATCTAATCATATCCACCAAAGGACAAAGCTACAATGCCACAGAGCGATCTCTGTCATAAATCGCATAATAAACTTGCGTATCAATGATAATTACCTGCAACAATCTATACCCCAGAATCCAAGAAATCTCTAAATAGCACCTCTTTGCTCCGTTAATAATCTAGTCCTTTTTTTTTTTTGGGGAGGTGGGAGTCATCCAAGATTACTCACTTTCTTCACTTAAATTTCACCTTTTGCCATAACTTCAGACTTAAACCCATAAAACAACTAATCAAACTTCCAAATCAGGAAGATCATCAACTATGTCATATATGACCCAAGTTCAACAATGTGAAACATATATATGATGCAACTGTCAACTTGCTAAAGCATTCAAGGTACCAATAAGAACCAGAAAAGGTTTTGGGAACGCTCCAGTGAAGAGAATGTTATATTGAGCAGATTTTAGACGCCAAAAAATAATAATAATAATAATACAAGAAAATAAAATAAAAACCATAATGCTAAACAGCAAAATTATCCAACAAAATAGACCCAGAGTTGAAGAAGTCGTATACATAATAAGGAACAGTGGCTGCCAGTAATAAAAATCACAGGTAAATCATATACCATAAATGACAGGTTGCCATGCAAAACAAGACTATTTCACTTTTTGGATCCAACGAAATCAACCTCAAACTTGTGTGCACTTCAGACAAAATTAATGACTTCCAGAACTTGCACACAGGACATTCAGATTTCTATCTACCTGTCGATTTGCAACCATTTACAAAAGGTTCCATGAACACAAACATCTGGGCCAGGGCCTGCCTGCTAAGATGCAATCACCTCCAAAAACAGCAACTCATGCAACTATTGCAGACCTTAGATTAGACCTCTTGATGCCACCCTATATCTGTTGAGGCCATAAGCAGATAGTATCGAGTAACATCTTTCTATTTATAAGAATAACAAATTCAGCCACAAGCACCCTTTAAAGTTCCATGCTAAACCCAGGTATGTCTGAGGATCACAAAATTCAAGTATAAAATAAATTTCGCAAAAAATACCAGTACCAATAGTATACAAGTCGAAACAGATATTGCATGCACCTATCTTTGACTGAACCGGCATCTGCTTATGGAGGAGGAATGACCAACTACCTGGAACCACCTAACACTGCTTTCTTCCACTTTAATTGTAAATAATGAAGACTAGCAACAAGTACTCCATGGTGAAGGAGAACAGTTACAGTTGCTGCATAATAATTGACATACCGGTTAAAACATACCAAGAGCCCAAGAACAATGCAGAGGCAAGAAATACATCGCCAACTTGACCACAACTATAAACTTCATAATTCATAATTGAATTATAATCAGGCTGCAGGCCGCACATCATAGGATATCAGAAGTTCCTTTCCACATTCAAAGTCGTCAATCAAACATCAAAGTCAGTCAATCAAATTCTATGTAGACTAGAAATGCTTCATCTTTCCGATCTCTATGTGACCTACACAAAAGAGGTATAAAAATCCCAATTCCTGACTATCGGACTCAAAGAACTGGTTGGTTGAGGTAAAGATATCTTAAATCACTAGAATAAGCAAATTTCCACCCATATGACTTAAAAAGGAGAGACGTATAGAAATCCCATTTCCTGGATATTGGACTCAAAGAATCATTTTGAGGTAAAGATATCTTAAAATCACAGGAATAAGCAATTTGCTTGCCACAGAACATACAGGACTTCGCTAGAGACAGCCAAAACTCCAAACAATATTCATTCCATCAAGGAGAATCAGCAAACTTCAGTGCATGGTGACATGATGACGCAACAGTTGTAGTCGGAAATATCCATGACAAATCATATCAGGGAAAGAAACCTTTGAGAGCATAATTCAATTACATGGTGAGCAGCAGCATGCAACTAGGACGACTGTGCAGAGGACAGGGAGGATGGTTTAGTAGATACAGAAGTTCAGGCTTGAAAGATCTGAGTTCAACTCCAAGCTCTTCGTGAAATTGGATGGCATAATTGAATTTGAAAAACTTCACAGTGCCCTACAAATAAAACCAAGGACGACCACAAGAGAGAGGATACTCCTTTAAAATTATGTACATAACAATTGCATTTATGCTTCCTAAAATGAAGACCAACTGTAGCCAAGCTACTAATGACTCAAGCAAATGCAACGGACCAAGCAAGAATAACAAAGAGTGAGAGAAAACTCCTCTAAAATAACACAGAATCAGATTAGACCAAATATTCTTATATTCTCGAGCTCCGTAATAAAATCTGAGCAAAGCAAGTCACATTCAGCATATGCAACAGGCCAAGTAGGAATGAAAGAACTCTTGAATCAATTGACATCATGGACCATACATCTACGGATCCCTCCAATAAAGTTTTCTTCACATCCTCCTCCAATTCTTATTATACACACCATCTATATTATTCCATAGAAAAAACATCAATTAGCCACAAAGTGATATTTGACAGATCAAGAAGCTAATTGATATAAAAAATTCCAGAAAAGAGATACGCTGGGTAAGAAGAACAAAAGTCCTGAATGCAATCTGAAGAATTGAACAAAATACAAAGCTTCACTAATTTGTCAGTGCTGTTTTTAACAAACATCATAACAAGATGGCATATGATTCAAAACCATAGTGCCATAGATCTCTGAAAAACAATAACATCCAAAAGACCTCTATTTTTCCATAATCCTCTAGGTAGAAGGAGAGATCTGCGAGCGAGTACCAGGACATCAAACCCAACTACTTAAAACTCCACACCAAGATAGAAACCCAATCAGAACTGGCCACTAATACTAAGTCCAGAAATTTTTAGAACATGTACATACCATCAAAACTGAAAGCACACCACTAATTCTCCTTCAAATCATTATGAATCATTCCCCCGTGATACACAACTGCTGTTCTTTTCCTCAACGATCAGGAACACGGACTTCCAAGTAATTACTGCCAGAATGAATAATGCATAACGTAATTCAACAAGCACAGTGGACAATGGCAGAAAAGATTCACCAAAAGTTTAATTTACCTAATAGTCTACAGACTTCAAAATTTAAATCCTCAAACAGCAAGGAATGGTAAGTAAGATAAACCCCTCCAAAACAACGCACCAGCCTTTGACGTGAGCATAGAGACCTAAGTTTTCAGCACACCTCCAAATACCTTCGGAACACATATCCATGTTCAATTCTTCAAAATATTAGAGCCACCACCAAAAAGCAAATCCATCCCTCTACAACACATCAAGAAAACCAGACAAAGGAACCAAGAACGGGCTAACTTTGAAGAAAAATTGATGTCAAAACTGTCCAACAATCAGAACAATCCAGAAGTTACCACATAAACTAACCTACTGCAAAAATCCATATCCTTCCTGTTCGCACCTTCAAAATACCAGAGCAACCGCCAAAAAGCAAATCCGTCCTTCTAAAAGCAGGGCATCAAGATGATGAGAAAAAAGAACCAAGAAAGGGCTAAAATTTTAAAAGAAAATTGATGCCAAAACAGTCTGATAATTGGAACGACCCAGAAATTACCAGACCAAGAAACCGAAGCTACTGCAACCCTCAATCCTTGGAAATATGAGAGCCACAGCCCAGGAACAAATCCATCATTCTACAACAAACATATCAAGAAAACCAGAAGAGAACCAAGAAAGGGCTAATTTTGAAGGAAAATTGATGTCAAAATTGTGCAATAATCAAAATGATCAACAAATTAAAAACCGTAACTACCCCAAAAACTCGTATCCTTCCTGCATGGTTAGGATTAAGCACTGATTAAGGTTGAAAACAGATCTTATATCCTTGTTGGACTTGAGCGAAGATTCCTTTATGCCTGCTGCCCAGAAGTTGGTTGTTGAAGTCAGTCGTTTAATTTAAAAAAAATTTCCACCACAAAATTCATAAATCTCTTTTTTGTAGGATAGGAATCATTTTTTTACCAAAATTAAAAAAAAAAAATCATTGGTGGCTGTGCCTGGTCAAAGCTTGCAGGCTTGGGGAATTTCTCGGCACCAACCTGGAACTACTCAAAAAAGAAAAAAGAAAAAACGTGTTTAATGGCAGAATTTAAACACCAAAAGATATTTGAAAACATCAATATTGACACATTCTTAAGATTCACCAAAGAGAAGACATGGAACCCAAATAAATTTAAAAGCCTAAAGAGAACCAATGGTTAAGAAATAGGTGCAGGCAATTGAATGGAACAGTTGAAAGCCATTTCACAGATGATTGTGCAGGAGGTTTTAAAAAAAATGCAGACATAAAAAGGTCCCAAATGCATCAACTCCTCAAGCACAAGGATGATTGGTAAGAAGAAAACTCCCTCTACAACAGTCCATCATCCTAGAAAGGAAGGCTCAGTTGTCACCCCACTCCTCCAAATCACTGAAGCCCTATAATGCACAACACAAAAGTAATGCAGAAGATCAGGAAAGCGAACACTGTCCCACGAGGCAAATCATCTCTGGTCAGAAAACTCCCAATCAAGCAGAGAAAACAAGCAAGGCAGAGAAAACTTCTCACGGAATCTCATTAACCGGTATAGCAACATACCAAACATGACGACCCTTGCATCCAAACTTCTCCCTAATCAATACAACGAGAGTGCCTATTGTCAATGATCCGGTAACAACTTTTTTCAGCAAAAGAAAAGGAAACAACAAAGGGTGTGAGAGAAAAACTCTAGATGCCGTCTAATATTTGCATCAATCCACAGAGAGAGCTCTTTTTAGCCCACCAAAATTAGGATTGATTACGCCACGCTAAAGCGAGGGACATCAAAAGAACAAGACAAAGAATACAATTTTTATTACAAACAACGATCAAGATACCACTAATCAGTGAACGGACGACAAAAAACTCAAAGTCTTCTTAATCACTCCCGATCAACACCACAAAGGCGATGAAAAACTAGAGCACCACCTACGACAATAATACGGTATGAATGAAATAAAAGGTTAGGGTATGATTATGCTCACATCGGTCAAGAGAGAGAACTCCTTCCCACTTCACAAGCCCAAAATCCGTCATTCTACAACAAACACAAGGAGAAAACCAGAAAAAAGAACCAAGAAAGGGCTAATTTTGAAGGAAAATTGATGTCAAAACTGTGAGACAATTGTCACGATCCAGAAATCACCACATATACAAACCAAAACTACTGCAAAAATCCGTATCCATCGCGTTTAATCCTTCGAAATACCAGAGCTACTGCCAAAAACCAATTCCGTCAATCTACAACAAGTAGATCAACAAAACCAGAAAAAAAGAATCAAGAAAGGGCTAGATTTTCAAGAAAAATGGATGTCAAAACTGTCCAACAGTGGAACGATCCAGAAATTATCACATTAACAAACCGAAACTAGTGCAAAAATCCGTATCTTTCCCGTTCCCGTTCAATCCTTCAAAATACCAGAGCCAGCACCAAAACAAAAATCCGCCATTCTACAACCACATCAAGAAAACGAGGAAAAAGAACCAAGAAATGACTAATTTTGAACCAAAATTGACGTCAAAATTGGCCGATAATTGGAACGATCCACAGAAATTACCACAAAAACAAACCGAAACTAGCAACTCGTATCCTTCAGGTTCAATCCTTCGAAAGACTAGAGCCACAGCCAAAAAAAGGACAATGATTAAATCTCAAAAATCGCCATCAAAAAATTTAATAACAAGGTTCAAACTAATCAAATCATCAACCACAGAAGCCACGGCAACAACGAGCCAGCGATGATCATCAATTGAAGATCATACCCTTCTGCTGAGACAAACAAACCATAGCAGTTGAATCTAATTTACCGAAAGCCCAAAACCTAGAATCTAAAGAAAACCGATAACCAAGAAAACCGTTGATGAAGACAGCAGATGATTTCTTACCGCATAATGAGACCGGGAGGACACGGTCAGAAAAGTTCGAGGAGTAGGGCATATTTATAGGTGTTTTGGGAAGGTAATGAACAGTTAGGATTAAGCGGTGAATCATGATCTGGACGGTTGAAAGAGGCCTTATCCTTGTTGGACTTGGGCTAAGATTCCGTACGCGTGTTGTCAAAGTCGGTTGTTAAAGTCGGTTCTTTAATTAAAAAGGAAATTTGGCCTCCTCAAAATTTATTTATATATATATATATATATATAATTTTTTGTTGTTGGTAGGATAAGATTCATTCTATTACCAAATTTTAGACAAAAATAACACTTGGCGGGCCGCGGCTGGGCGGGGTGAGTAGTCAAAGCTCGTGGAGTTGGGGAACATTTTCAACAGTCAACACTCCATTGTTGAACAATCTGAGGATAATTTTATACTTGAATTTTGACAATATTTATCTTTTGAGAATAGTTTTTAATGAAGACATTTGGCGAGTAATCGATTTGTTTGGATATTTATTTGGATAGATTGTTATAAAAATTTTAATTATGTATAATTTTGACAATATTTATCTTTTAGAAGAGCTCTCAATAAACGTTTGGTGAATAATTGATTTGTTTTTTACAATGTTTAGGCCTTGTTTGTATTGCAATTTTTTCATGAAAACTTTTTACGTTTTCCGTGATCGCATTTTCTAAACACATTTTTACTTCACATACATCACATCGCTACAGTATATTTTTCCATAAAAAATTCAAAAAATAGTAATCCAGACAAAACCTTATCTGTTGAGAATAGTTCTTAGTGAAGACATTTGGTGAATATTTATTTGTTTAGATATTTATTTGTATAGATTATTATTTAAAATAATTTTAGTTATGCAGTAAACATTTATATCTTGTGATATAAGTGTGTCTATATTTATTAATGTAATCTCTTTGATTTTTTTGTTAGTGTGAATAAGTAAGAATATGTACTCTTAATCTCTATTATAATCTCATAATGAAATAGCAGATATAATTCAATAATAGATAGCAAGATTAAATAATTCTATGTGTATAAATAAATAAAAATTTTCAGACTTTGAATTTTAGTTGCAAAATAGTGTTCAAAACTCAATAATAATAGGTAGCAATATTGACTTGCCTAATTGACATGGTAGATGAGCATTAAAGAATGATCATTCACAAATAATTGAGCTAAAGATTGAATAATCTTAGTTGTGTGAATAAATAAATATGCTCAGACTTTTAATTTCAGTTACAATCTCATACTGAAATAGTGGTCACAACTCAAATAGATAGCAATATTGAAATGAATAGGGATATTGTTGACTAATTGACATGGAAGATAAGCACTGAAAAAGATCATTGAAAAATATTTGAAGAGTGAATTTGGAAAGTTAGAGTTTTATTTAAATGAATGTGGAATTGTGGACTGGGTGCGGAAGTCGTCAAATTGTTGAAATGAAACACAGGAGAAGATTCCATATTCGTCTGCAGTTAATGATTAACTAGGCATGGTGCCCCACGCATTGATTAAATTGGGTTGGATTTGATGGCAATGGAAGAATTATTTATTAATGGAGTTCAGAAGTATTTTCCATAAAAATGGAGTTGTAATAAAGTAAGAATAAAAGCAGAAAACAAATGTACAAATCACACATAAGGAAAAAAACGTGGCATAAATAAAAGAAACAACAACAATGTATATTAAGGATGAGAGAATATTTGTCCACAATCAGAATAACTAGTGCAAAAAGTATAAAAGGGGACAAAAACCCCTGGAAACTATATTAATACCACGGGTTTCCTTTTCTTATTGAAAGGTACACATACTTTGATGCTTGTATTAGATCATTAATAATTCAGAACAGTTTCATATGATCTTTTTTTTTTTCTATCAGAAGAACAGTTTCATATGATAGCTTTGTAAAATATGGATTTCTTAATTGGCTGGCCCTTCTTTAAATTATTGGACATTGGATTCATTAACCTTACACAGGAGATTGCCCAAACGAATAAATAATATATGTCTTATCATTTTAAAATTAATAACACTTGAACAAATAGAGAATCATACAAAATGCCATCGCTAATTTTCATTCGCATATCGAAGATGAAGACGATTAATTTATAAGGAATTTAATTCTACTTGGAAAAGTATTAACATAAGCAAAATGTTATCCCCAGAATTTACCAACATATCTAAAAATTATAGAATTCAATTGCAATCAGAATACAATCACATCATCTTCAATTGCAATTAATGTATCTTAAAAATTAATCTCGAGGTGTGAATATAAAATTGTCAACCAAAACAGTTACATTTGAAAATTACCAATACTAATCATATCGCTCTGACAAAAAAAAAATACTAATCATATCGCCAATCATTTCATTTGATTAATTAAAATTACAAATGTCAATATTTGTGGCACATTAAACAATAAAAATAAAGATTATAAATATCAAAACCTGGACTATTTTAAACAATTGTCGACCACAAAATTGTCAATTTTGTATTATTTTTTATAAATTAATAGGTGCTAAATAGATAAAAAAATCATAGAAAATGGCATCTCTAATCATTATTAGCATACTTAAAAACCATATATATGAATAGAAAGTGTGCAATTCAAAGATAATTAATTCACATAGATTTTAATTGTTCATCTCAAACTTATATAAGTCATACATTTGTAAAAGCAGTAACCAAATAAAGTCTTATCTGCATTTTTACCAGCATATTTGAAAATTTAATCTCGAGGCATGAACTATGAAATTGTCAATTATAAAATTATTAATTCCAATAGTTATATCTTGAAATCATGAACACTTACTGTTTTATATCATAAATTTGGAAAATACAAAAACGAATTTTTTCCATGCAATCAAGGTTTGCCTAGTCCTAAAAATTACAAGCACTAAAAAATAACAAATACTAATCATTTTATATCACAAAGAGCTCGAGAAACAAAAAAAGCCTAATATAAACCCAAAAGCTGTGTTCAGCTAAGGGAGTCTAAGGCCACATGTGATAGGCGAAAACAAGGGCCAATCAAAGTAGGCAATCAAAGTTAGAAAGAATGAATTTGTCACCTTTAGTGATACTTCGCAATTGATTAATTAACAGCAACATAGATTACCTTCAATACATTTAATAGTGCATGCGTATTCATAAGCCGCTAATAAAAAATGCTTAAATTGCTGAAATTGGTCCGATGGAGCAATAGCATCTTTAATGATATTTGTCGATTAACAAAAACTAATTTGAGGCGACACAAAATAAAGCGGTAAAAAATAAGCTAGCTACACATGCTAATTTTTTGAAGAGTAGGCATTAATTTACAAATTTATTAACATAGGCACTTAATCACCGAAATTGCTTGGATCAAGCAATAGGATAAGTATTACATTCAATACTTTTAAAAATATTATAATAGTTTGTATGCGATCCATTTAAAAATGTAAAATCTAGACCACTTTTAAACTATTATACTAATAATCAGAAATTGCATGGTCACAAAAAAGTAGCATTTTGCACAAATAAATCCGAAAGAATATATTGAGCTAAGCACATCCAACAGTGGTGGGTGTCAAACCGCCAAAAATAAAATACCTACTCTAAAAATATGAATTCAAGTATAATGACGAGTAGGATCGTATCCATAGGGATTGGGTGATCTATTTCCCACAGAGAATTTGGGGGGTTTTGGAGAAGGAAACAAATAATTAAAGATGCAAAAATACTGAAATTCTAATTAGACAAGAATGCAATAATTAAAGAATGCAACTAACAATAAATTGACACAACCTAGTCAAGGAATGAATCTTGGCACCGGTACACACAACTGATCATAGATACATGGAAATATTCATACGTTCATGAATAAATTGGTTATAGTGGTCAAGCGACGCGCCCAACTACCAATCTTTCCTTAATTTTATAGTAGTCCAGAGACGCTCATAAACTACCCTCTTGTGAACTAGACAACCCTAAAGACGCTCATAGGATTTAATGTAGTCGCAGCATTAGAAATTAGAAAGACCCAATTCTAGATGACAAACACACATGCGGTTTATTTAAGCTAGATTAATTATCCCCACGATCCAAATTAGACCGCTTGTGAGGCGGTGAAATTGTCTCGTTTGCCACTAATCAAGATGCTTAAAGGCGACGCGCCAACACCGTAATTGACTATATATTATTTAGACAATTGAATAACCGGCCATATTAATCAATAAATCCAAGTAATAATTAATTGAAAATAGAGAATAATTAAATACCCATGAACATATAAATTAAAATTAATAATCAAAACGATCTCACAGTTGTGGTGCCCCGAACCTTAATTATTCCTCAACTAGGAAAGGGATTTAGCCACGCCTCATGTTGAGACGCTCCATGGTATCCATGCAAATTCGAATGAAGGAAATAAACAATTAATCTAGTGATGGAAATCTTAAACTAATGTAGACAATTGCTGGAATTGGAAGAAAAGGGAAAAGTATCAATCTACTGGTCTATGGTATTGCTAAGTGGCGGAAAAAAACAAAACGAAAGACGAAAGACTAATTGCCGTCCGCAGCCCAAAGATGATCCCTAAATAATGAAATAAGAAACTTTTTATACTACTCCAGTGTTGCACGCTTCCTAGGAGACACAACAGACTAATCTATTTCCGTTTTGGACTCCTCCCGAACTTGGAATGAATTTGGATTCCTTCCCAAACTTTCCACCGCCCTTTTTGCCTTCCAAATTGCTAAATGATCTTTCCTTTTATTCTCCTCCTAATTTGTTGCCAACTTCTTTTTTGAAGATATTTGGAAATTCAACCTTAAATACTACTTTAAGCACCAAGTGCCTGCAATGGACACAAAAACCAAATATGAGCGAAAACTCAATTCTTTGCATAATAAGTGGCCAAAATTAAGATCAAATACCAACGAATAAAGTGCATAATTATCTCCCTATCAAACAGCAGGAGAGGCAGGTGTATTGAGCTAAGCATGTCCAACAGCAAGAGAGGCAGGCGGAAACAATGGGCCATGGTGGCGGCCTGGGCCATAGAAAAAGAAAGGACAAAATATAGTAGCAAATTACCAATAAACCAGCATAAAGGGCATGATGGGAACAAGAAGCGAAAACCAACCGAGCAGCAGCGCACATGGGACGAAAGGATGGGCAATGCAACACAGGAAAAGACAAAAAATGCCAAAATCAGATGGAAAATCATGACGAAACAGACACAATTAACTGTTCATGGGGCTTTCGCGCTTTAAGTAGTTTAAGATAAGATATCGGGCTGGAGTATGGGTCGTGAGTTCTTTCACGAAGATTCCAAACTCCTCTGAAGTCTCACTTAAGCCCATCTCGAATTTGATTGGCACCATTGAGTAGTTGGGCCTGACAATTGTTGCACCATCCTTCTGTACATCTCTGGGGGACTGGGCTTGAGCACTTCAGCATGGCATGGAAGAAATTCTACGCCCGCCTTCTAAACTTAGTGTTGAGGGTATATTCCAATATGTGCAGATAAGAAATAATTGCTAATTTTTTATAAATATATTAATTTTATTTTTTATAAAATTAGATTTTATATAAATTCTTCATAAAAATTTTAATTTATTAGTAAATTTCTTTCTTTAATACAGTTATAGTTAATTTGGTAGTTACGATATTTAAGAAAATTATGGGAGATTATATTAGCAAATGTGATTAGGTGGTTAGGATAAAATTAAAATTTTAAAGGCAAAATTGGATGTTCAAAAAATGACAAAAATATTTACCGCAATTGCCATCTCTCTCCCTTTATTATTGTATAGATTATACTCTTTTGGCCTCTCAACAACACATCATTCTGAGTAAATTTTTCAACACAAAAAAGTGTCACGTTTAATGATTTTTGTCAAATTTAGCTATTGAGGAGTAAATTCTGACCAAGCACAAGAAGGCATGAAAGGAAAAGCTCTAAAAGGCCTTGCAGATGAAATTGTCTTATTATTCAATAGAAGGTCAGTGAAAGTTAGGGATAGAAAAGTCAAAAGGAGAAGGAACAATAAGAGAAATTGTAAGAGAAACTTACGAAGAGAGAGAGAGAAGAACAATATTAAGAAATTTTTGTATTTTGGTCAATTTTATTTCTCATTTCTTCAAGACTAAAGGCTAAATTTAACGAAGGTCCTTAAACATTATATTTCTTTGTTGAGGGACTTGTTTATGATAATGTATTCCTGAGAGGTCAAAGAGTGCAATGAAAATAGTTTTAAGGACTAGATGGATGGTTTTATCCATAGCATTTAGGACTTCGACGTGTTGAAATTTTTTTTTTGTCAGAATTCAACAATTGCTATTATATCTTGAAAATACAAGCTTGGGAACTACAAAGGAGCTAATGCTTTATATCTTCCTGGGCACACTTGACTAGCCACAGGGGGGAATCTCTTTCCCAAACTACATCATCTACAAGTGTGATAGCAACTTTTGCTAACTTATGAGCTACACTATTACCTATTCTATTAACAAAAGAGAAGGAACATTGTAGAAACAAATCTCTCAAAATATTTATATCCTCCACGATAGTAGCAATAGAAGACTCATCAGTCTTGTTCATGTTTATAGAGTCCACTATGAGCTTACAATCTGACTGGAATTCTACTGCCACCCATCCTTCTTGTTTAGCCAGCACCATAGCCTCTCTAATGGCTTTTGCTTCCAACATTGTCGCATGATCATGTTTTGCCACCTATTTTGCCCAGGCTTTTAATATCTTCCCTTGCCAGTCTCTTGCAACTATTCCCAAACCTGACTTGATCTTCTCCGGTGGCAGTGCTGCATCAGTGTTTATTTTCACTGTTCCTACATCTAGCCGTTCCCATTTTTCCTTCCTCTGTTTAGATGTTGTTTCCACTATGTTCCTACTACTAGTCTTTTGATTCACTTCCTTAAACTCCAATCACTCTTTGTGAGCACTCAGAACTACACTTCTCTCATCATTCCTTGATGCTTCAAAAACTTGCTTGTTTCTGTTTTTCCAGATCTGCCACAGTAGATTGGCAGTTCGCAGAATATGATCCTGTCCCTCTTTCCTATCTCTTGCTGCTTGAAGCTCTACCCACCATCGTGCAAAGTTTGTCCTCCATGTTTTTATACCATCCTACTGGATAGGGGCAATCTGCCAAACTTTTTCAGCATTGTTACAAAAAAAGAGCATATGCTCTATTGTTTCCTCCCTCTCTCCACAACATCTACAAACAGCATCACCCCTTCCTGTTCTTTTATATATTTGATCTAGCACTGGTAAACTACCATGCAGGCATTTCCAGATAAAAAGCTTTATCTTGTGCTTCATCTGTGAGCCCCAGAGTTGTTTCCACATTCCCTTGTATTGTTCTTGCAAGCTAGTTCCCTCGCACTGCTTCATTTGTTGATGCTGTGTTGGTTCTTGTTGTTTTAGGAGGTCATAGCCTGATTTAACCGTATACAGGCCTGATGAATTGTATCTCCAGTAGTGCCTATCATCTCTCTTGTACCTGCTCAATGGAATTCTACGGATTCTCTCTCACATCCTTTGGCTTGAACAACTCGCTTATCACCTCTACCTTCTATCTTCCTTGCTGAATTAACTGTGACACCCATTCCACCTGGCAATGAGCTGGCTTTACAGTTTCTACTTTTCCATCTTGAGCATCTGGAATCCAGGCATCAGTCCAGATTTGAGTGGTGCTTCCATCTCCTATCCTTTTTCCCATTCCCTTATGAATCAAGCCTCTAGAGTTACAGATACTTTTCCAAGTCCAGGTTGCTGACTGAGGTGGTGCTCTTTCTAGCAAATCCTTTCCTCTAGAATATTTTGTCTTAAGCACCTTGCTAACCAGCAAACTTGGATTTGTATGGATCCTCTAGAGTTGTTTTGCTAACAGAGCCTCATTGAATTTTTCCAACTCCCAAAACCCAAGACCACCCCTTCCTTTAACTTCAGAAATTTTGTTCCAATTGATCCAATGTATCCTATTTTCTCCCTCATCGCCTCTCAACTAGAATCTAGAAATCTGCTTTTGGATCTCCTTACACAAGTTCCTAGGAATTTTGAAACATGCCATAGTGTAGGCCAGCAGGGCCATAACCACAGACTTGATCAAAACTTCCTTCCCTACTTGGCTTAACAGATTATTCTTCCAATTTCTAATTCTGTTTCTAACTACTTCTTTTAGGTATCCAAAAACTTGACTTTTGGACCTACCTATTTGCATAGGTAAGCCCAGATATTTCCCATTTTTTGCCTCCTGCATACCATCAAACACACATTTGACTTCCCTTCTGGCCTGCTGCTGGGTATTCCTGCTGAAAAATATGGCAGACTTTTGGAAGTTGATAAGTTGTCCAAAGGCCTTTTCATACTTTTCCAAGATCTGCTTCAGCTTTTGAGCTTCTTCCTTATTTGCTTTGCAACACACTAGTGAATCATCTGCAAAGAAAAGATAGGAAATCCCTGGACCATTTCTACGCAATTTAAGGGCTGTGATCTCTTTTGCATAAATGGATTTCAAGATTAGATTGGTGAGACCTTCAACACGGATAACAAAAATATATGGAGACAAGGGGTCTCCCTGTCTAATGCCCCTAGAAGGTATCACAAAACCAGATTTTCCCCATTAAAATTAAAAGCATAGGAAATAGAAGAAATGCAACTCATAACCCACCTCACCCAAATGGGATGAAATCCTATCTGCATTAGCATCCTGCCCACAAAACTCCATTCCACTCTGTCATAAGCCTTTGCCATGTCGAGTTTAAGGGTCATAAAACCCAAGTCACCCTTTCTTTTGTTTTTCAAAAAATGCACTATTTCCTGGCCAATAAGAACATTATCCAATATTTGCCTACAAGGCACAAACGCAGACTGAGCATTACTGACACAACAAGAGATAACCTTTTTTAGCCTATTAGCTAGTATTTTTGCAATGACCCTGTAAAGAACATTACACAAGCTAATAGGTCTGAAGTGAGTCATTTGTGTGGGGTGTTCCACCTTTGGTATTAGTGTGATCAAAGTTTCATTAAGAGACTTTAACATAAATCCGGAAGCAAAAAAACTTTTTATAGCTTGCACAACATCTACTTTGATAATGTTCCAAAATTTTTGAAAGAAAACTGGTGACATACCATCTGGGCCGGGTGCTTTATTGGGGTACATGGAAAACACTGCTATTTTGATCTCTTTTTCCTCCACAGGTCTTATCAAAACTGCATTCATCTCTGCTGTAATCGTACGGGGAATACCTTTTAGCACTTCCTCAAATTCTCTCGGCTGTGAGGTGGTGAACAGGTTTTGATAAAAGCTGTTTATCTCTCCCATCATCTTCTGCTCATCCTTGCACCATTCTCCATTCCCTCTTTGAAGGCAAGTAATTTTATTCCTCTTTCTCCTTTCTCTCACACTGGCATGAAAGTAAGTAGTATTTTTGTCTCCCTTTCCTAGCCACTTGGTTCTTGCTTTCTGTGCCCAGTAAACCTCCTCTTGTTTATATGCTTATTTGAGATGATTCTTCAAAACAAACAACTTTTCTTTTCTATCTTCTCCGTCCCTGTCTTTTTCATTTTTAATTGTGTCTTTGATCAGCCTGATTTTCTTTTCTGCATTCAACTTTAGTTTCTTGCTCCAGTTGGTTAATGCCCATCTACATTGCCTGACTTTCTTTGACACTTTGAACATTGCTGAACCTCTCTGCTGTTGTTTCCATGCTTCATCCACCACTGCATCGACTTCTGGATTTTGCAACCACCTTTGGTCAAAAAAGAACCTTTTCTTCCTACTCTTCTTTTCTGGCACAGTGTCCACTATGAGCACACAATGATCTGATGCCTCTTTTTCCACATGTTTGTAGGTTGCTCTTTCAAAAATTCTACACCACTCCTGACTGCCCAAAACTCTATCTAACCTTTCTTTTGTCACTCTCCCCTCCTCCCACTGATTACTCCATGTCCATGGTGGCCCTTCATAACCTATATCCACAAGACAATTTACCTCCACAAATCTCTGTAAATCCCTTAACGAATTTTCACTCCTCACTCTACCTCCCCATTTTTTCCCGTTTGACAGGATGTCATTAAAGTCCCCCATAATCACAAAATTCCCCTCCCATTTTTGTTTCCTACTGTCTATCTCTCTCCATTGCTCTCTCCTACAACTTTCATCCGTACTAGCATAGATACCTATCATCCACCAGTTCAGCTTTTTTTCCTCATCCTCAATTCTTATTCAATAAAGAAATTACTTCCCTCCACATGAGTAACCTTCACCTCCTTTTTCCAAAACATTGCTAAACCTCCTACTCTTCCTCTTGGGTCAATAACAAACACATTGTCAAAATGAAGGATTTTTTGGATTTTTTTCAAACTTTTCTCCTAGTTTTTTGTTTCTGCTAAAAAAACAATTGACGGGGAATAGAGTCTAATTACCTCTTTGAGTTGGGGAATTGCCAAGGGGTTCCCCACACCTCGGCAATTCCACACCGCAACTCTCATTTGGATGATGGAGGCTTGTACGGGCTTGCCTCCATTGCCCCTACTTGTTCCAGCATTTCGTCATCTAACCTGGCCATCTTATTCCTATCCTTTTTGCAGCCATCTACTTCTATAGATGGAGCTTCCTCCTCTGATTCAATGTATTTCCTCTTTACTCCCTTTTCCATCTAGTCATCTTGGTTCCTGAATTTTCATAATGGTGTTCTTTTTTCTTTTGTTCCAAATCTTCTTTGTCTGTCTCCTTTATTCCCTTCCAATTTGTTGTTGTTTCCCTGGATGTTTTCCTTCTGGTCTATAAGCACAATCCCAATCTTTAGGCTTTCCTTTCTTCCCCCTGCTCTGACAGATGTTCCTTTTCTCCTTTCATTTCAGCTTCACTTGGTGTCCAAGTCATGTCTGACGGTGGAGCTATATTTTCCTCCAACTCTTCTCTCCTCATTCCCTCTGTTTCCCCCTGCTCTACTCTCCTCTGGTCTCTTTCCCCCTTCCTCAGTTCCTTCCATCTCCCCAAGTCCAACTCTTGCTCATTCCTCAACCTTCCCAATCCCTCATTACACAATCCTTCTGATCCTGTTTCTCCTTTTTCTCCTTCTTCCTCCTGTCCTGTGTTTTTGTTAAGGCTATCAATGTTTGCTCGACCTTGGTCTTTCTCTTTTCTATTTGTTTCCTTTTTTCCCTCCATTAAATCACCCTTTTTTCTTCCTTTTCTCAGCACTTCTCTCAAAGGGGAAGGTATTATATGTCCAGCTTTCATCCACGGGCCAAATTGCTCCTCCTCTTGGGTGTCGCTTTTATCCATTGCTGCAATTCTTATCCGCATGCCCAATTTTCCGCACCTGTAGTAGAAGTCTGGGCTTTGTTCATATTTGAATTCCACCCATATCGATTCTCCGTTAAGCTTGACATAAGTTCCCCGCAACAGGGGTTGCATTATGTCAATTTCTGCCAGGATTTTTAGGTGCTTTCCTTCTTTTCCTCCCCTAGGTGGAATGATAACATCCTTAACAGATTCAAAAAGCTCACCTATCTTGAAGCCCGCTGCTCTGCAAACCCAGTGTACCGTTAGGTTCCACACTTGTATCCACAAGTATGAAGTGTTGAAAGCCTCTGGGTCTTTTCTATACCTGATCTCCATGGTTTTACTATCAGTAATTGGTTGTCCAGAACCCACAGCCTACCGTTCAGAGCTCTCTCACGGTATTCTTCCTTCTCAAAATTGAACTGGAAGGTGTTTGGTCCTAGCTCAGTTACTCTTAGATTCCGTGGATAACTCCAAACATGAGCTATAAAATTTTTGACTCTCGTGTAGTTGGCCATTTTTTCTCCTATTATTCTACCCACTAGACTTACTTCACACTCTCTGATTCCATCTTTAACGTCACCCCAGCACAGATCTACCCCATTTGCCTCCTTTGAGTTCAGATCGAACTTTTGCAGAGCCATTGTTACTTCTTCCTCGATAGTCAGAGCTTGGAAAGTTTCCCTATTCCCCGTACTATTACCTCAGCTGTTGACGCTTTAATAAGACCTGCAAGTAATGAGTAGCGAGACTAGTCAGACAAAAATAAGCTGGTGAGCTTTGCCCAGCAAAAGCTAAACTTTGGGACCACCACGAAAACTATCTTTTGTCCAAAAAACTCTTTTCTCTTTTTTTTTATATTTTTAAAAGACAAAAAAGAAACTTCAGAATAAAAGCTCCTCTGAAAGCCCCTCAAGCCCGCCATTCAAAGGCTGACAATGGAAGGAGTAATGGTGCCGCTGGATATTAAATGTCTATACGGTCTTGACGCATTTGGGGAGTAAATGCGGATATGCAGAGTAAACTCCCTGGTTTTTGTACTACTCTGTTTTCACAGGTTTGGGGTCAGCTTGATGAAGATGCAGAGTCCTAGCATTCAAGGATCTGCAGGATATTCTTGAATTTTGGAGGTGTTTTGCTTGAAGGCTTGGTACCTAGTAGTTTGAAATTTAAAAAAAATTGAAGTTTAAGATTTAAAGCTCCCACCCAGAGGATTGTTTCTCTACCTAGAGAGATAGGCTCTCAAATGGAGAGAGAAAGGTGTGATTCCTTATTTTCGACGTGTTGAAGTTGAGTCAAAGGAGTTTAGTCATAACTGGCAATGCGAGCTGTCTCGATGCTGCCAGGAAGGCGATTCCTGTGTTGATCTAGAAAAAAAGAGCTTGAATTTGCAATTGGGGGCACTTTATTTTCTAAGCCTCCATTATGGCATTATCAAGAGATTTTATGCATGTGTCTTCATTGTGCTATTAGTATGTAATTTGCAGTTAGGCCTCCAATTGGCCTAAAAAAAAAGGACTTAATGTTTAAATTTTTTGTTGGAAAATACAGAAAAGAATAGGAACAAAACAGACTTTGAGGTGTGAAATACACTTTTCTTAAGGTGTCATTTGCCTCTATATCAGACAAATTACCTCTAGAATACAATAAAATTCAAGAACTATCTAAAACAAAAAAAGTGATTTAATTCTGTTAAAATTCCACTATTTGAAGAATCAAGACATTTATTCATAAAACCATAAAAGAACGCAATTCTAATTGAAGAGGAATATAGGTAGCTAATCAACTAAAAAATATGTCTGCTAAATTTAACTGCTCCTAAATAATTATAAAAATAAAAATTTGGATAATTAATTAGCACTTCTTCTAATCAGCAATCCCAAGATGCCCAAGTGCCCTTGTCAAGAAGTTTATATGTCTTTCAATTTATATCCAAGTAAACTACACATAAATTAAAATTACCTTCACACCAAATTTTCCCTCCAAACTAACATTTGAATCAAATCTGTTAAAAGAAGAAGACAAGGACATCTATATTCAATAGGCACTTTTTTCTCTTCTGATGTGGGACAAAGAATTTCAACTAATTCATTGCAAACTATTACCAACATTTTTATACCCTTATTATTCTTTTTGGTAAAAATTTCATCATAAATTTGTGATCTATATGTTGGACATATGAGATTTGTGTCCACATTTACTTATTCTCTCTTTTTTTTTCCTTAATTTTTTGGAGTGTCTCACATTCATGATAGATACATTATTTAATGAGCTATAAAATCACAATTCGTTTCACTTAGAATGATCTTGTGTATACAGAGCTAGAAAATGATTGATCTATATTAAAACATAATATTTCAAATACCCTTGTTTAAAATTTAAAAAGTAAATTATGCACTATACATACAATCACAACTTTTTGAACACTCAACGGAACAGATCATTGTATACACATTGTACACTCCCGATCCATTTTAAAATGAACTTCCAATCTCCCATCAGCTGATTTTCCTTTCTCCCATTATACCATTTCCTTCCTTATTCAAGTAATAGAACAATTTTATTGATATAATTGACCAAAACATCAACCTCAATTATATTGTTTTTCTCCCCTAACTTTCCTATTCAAGTGTATATGGACTAACTTTATGGATCCCCCTTGAATTATCTTAAAAATAGATCAATGGACAAAATTGTTTTGGACAATAAACTTCGGCCAATGTATATGTACATATAGTCTGATTGCTAGATGGTAATACAAAAAAAAAAAACACACAAGAACCAACAGTAGCATCGCTAGTCTTGAGATCAAAGGAGCGAGTCCTAGCCTGAGCATGGCCCCGAGCAAACTGGAGAAGCCCACTTCCCCCTAGCAAGGTGATAGTGCTTCCACTATACTTCCCGTCAACGAAAACAAAATTCATTACCATCAACAAAGCCAATTCCTCTTGTGAAGCTGATGCATAATACCCTTGTGCTCTTGCAGCTAGTTTGGAGCTCAGTTCAGGTTCTATAGTCACTAGATTATCAATCATATTAACAAAGACAAACCCATTGCGGATTTTTGGCAGCGGCTTCACTACTGTGATTGAAGTGGGTTGTATACCAGTGCCAATCATTGTTTCGAAATGCGTTTTTAGGGCGAGTCTTGGAGGGAGTCCTGGGATGAGACAAGTCCCAAATGTCTCAGAACATTCAAATGAGGTATAAATGTTGTTAGGCGGTCACCCTATAATGTGGTATTATAGGGTGAACGCTCAAGTATTGAGGCATTGGGCGGTTAGAGCGTTTGGGATGTTTGGGGCATTTTTTTTTACTTTTTAAAATTTTAAATTTTGATTTTACTATTTTATCTTCTTTATCTTTGTTTCCTATCTTTCTTATTGTTTAATAATTTTGAAGAATAATTCCATTTAATTTCCTTTTGGAAATAGTCTAGAAAAATACAAAATAAAGCATCCATGACTTTATTTATATTTTTTTCTTTTCCTTGATTCCAAAAATATAATTATTTTTTTGCTAACATGATTCTAGATGGTAAATGTATAGGTTAGAGATGAATTTACTTGATAGACCAATAATAATATATTTTTAATCTTTCTTAATTTTATCAATTTTTTTATATTTGATAGAAATTATGCGTGTATATATACACACACACACTCAAATATATGTATGAATATTTTAATTTTATCATATTATTGTACATTTTTTTTATATATTTAAAATATCAAAATTTGAAGGGCTTTCATCCCACCTGGGCGAACATAGAACGTCCCGCTCAATGCTTTTGCCTTTTAAAACATTGGTGCCAATATCATGCCAAAAGAATCCAAAATGGCTTAGCTTTTCTTCTCTTGGGTTTAGTGCTTCTTTGTTCATTTCTGTGACAAACTCATGCTTTTGCTTTTCTTCTCTTAGAATGGCAATGGTGGAGATGTTGAAAGCTGAGATAGTACTTGCCATTGAGGAATTATGAAGACTAACTAATAACGAAAACTAGGTGAAGGTAATATATGGGGAGGGTTTTCTTGTCTATATATCTAGGGAATTTTTGTAGAAGCTATTCTTTGTGCCTAAAGAAGACATGCTTACACATCCAAGCGTCGTTTTGTTTTAGATACTCTGAAGTGAATGTATGTTCTTTTTTTTTTTTTTTGGTTTTTGCTAAATGTGTGTATGCATTACATTATGCAAATCAAGGGTAAATCCCCAGTAGCTTCTATTATTAATTAAAAATTTGCACAGATTAAACAAATAATGCTTGCAAATCTACTCACCATTTATGACTCATTTGAAATACTATTTCTTTTTTTGTATGTTGTTTGACAAGAAATAATGGCATTTTATTGTTATTAATTGGTGAAAAATTATAATTTATCTCCTTTACACGCACTAAAATTTCAGTTGAAATGTATATTTATTTTTAAATGGATTAAATAAGTGAGTCGAGTCAACCCACTACCCATCAATAAAATGGGTATAAATGGTATAATTAGGTACCCATTTATACCCATTTAAATTATACCCATTTAAAGTTAATGAGTGAGTTTGGATGATTTATTAATGGGCGGATTTGGGTAAGTCAACATAATTGAGTCGTAATTGACACCTCTAATTTGTGAGTCCTAACTTCTCTATCATATGTAATTTTATAATCTGAGATAGATCCTATCACCAAGTTCATTTGCTGACCAACTACCCCTCATAACTCCAGGTTTTAGTTGGTAGCTCTGTTTGTGATATTAATTTCGCTGGCCCACAAATGTACTCTCCCAACTTACTTGTACTTTCTCCATTGGTTTTCTGCATTAATAAAAATGTATTGTTTTCTGCGCTATATAAGCATCCTGCACGAGGCACTTACATCAAAATTTATCACTGACTATTCCAGTTCCAACAACGAAAAATTTGACTCAAGGGATGAAAACAATCAACCAGAGGTGACATCATTTTGAGGCACCTTTCCAAATTTTCTTCCTATTTTCTACTTTTTCCACTTCTCCAGATGATAATTTAGATGATGATTTACAGTGGGATACATCACATAAGGTTTTTGTTATTATATGTATACATCAAAGCCACGTTCACTAATTATTAGTATACAAAATTCAAGCACGTAGTAAATTCTCCAAGCGTTAGAGTAAATTACTGACAAAAGTTTGGTGGAAATAATTTACACTACTTGTCTTTGAGTGAAAGTTTAGTGACATGAGTGATCAGGGATGAAGGTATGGGACAATTTCCTGCATAGTCCTTATTTAAAAAAAAAAGAAAAAAAAAGAAGTAGGAAACATTTTCCGTTCAATAATTTTTTTCTACTACACATATGGGAAATATTTTAAAGGAAATTTATTTTTTAATACTAACAAAGATATTTTGTGGCAGCCCCATGTTTTCCAAGGGCGAACCCTAAGGACCCGCAGCCGCCGGCTTAACTCTTGCCAGGATTTGGTCAGTCAAACTCACTCTAATTAAGGTTTAAGTTAAAATGCAACCATAGAAGTTGAATCAAGTTATGTACATCAAACAAACCACCAAAGTTCATTCTAGAGACCCTTAATACGTAATAATCCCAAAAAGGGGTAATTAACAGAAATTGTCTCCAAAAGTCATCAGCTGGTAAAGTATTTACACAAAGCAAAATTACAAAAGATTAGGTCTTGTCTCGGTCTGGGTCTCTACACCCGATCTAAAACCTTGGAAATTTTGGGAAGGGAAAATATAATGGGGTGAGGTTTTACGCCGAGTGAGTGTCCCAAAACAAACAATCAGATAAACATATCAGTGTAGCATGCTTTTCATAACAGAAATATCCATATAAGGCAAGTTTCCAAATACGGCAAGTTTCCATTTAAGGAAAGTTATGAAACAGTAATATTTCATCATATAAACAGGCCCAAGAAAACAGTAACAGTCACAATAGAAGGATACGGTGCTCATCGAGCCAATTGGTATAAAATCTGTAATACTCTGTCAGGCTTCACTGCTTCCCATTCGCCAACCCCTTACTCCCAACTTCGGATCCTAAAACCAACAGTCGGTAGGTGGTGTACACTCAAGGTAACCTTTAAATAGTCCCCAGGGTTCATCGACATACCTGACCAAACCCTATTGCCAGCTCGGAATAAGCCGACTCACCTCTGGAGTTTGGGATCCCGGGGCTTAGCCTATTGCGGTAAAGTACATAATGGCTTTACGGTCATGCACAGTTGACACACATATGCACACTTAAAGTAGTTCAAAAATCATTTTTCATAGGACAAGGGGGCCGGTGCGATAAAGTACACACTTGCTCCCTTTTGTCAAATCGTTTTTGCATAACTTCAATAATTAAAACAATATAACAATTAACAATTAGCAAACAAGTAGCACTTAGCAACCAAGTAACATTTAGCAACAACTTTGGAACCCTTACCTCAGGTAGGTTAAGGTTGGGTGGGTAAATCAAGAGTTTCGGTATCAAAAACCTCGTTCATTTTGCCGCCGGATCTTGAGGTACATATTTACCATGTTACTAAAATTTTTAACTTAGACGTTGTTAAGAAGAAAAGGAAAAAAAAAATAGTAGACTTTAGCTAAAAGGGGGAAGTGAACAGAATCCCTCAAATTTTATGAGAAACTAGCTTAGTTCACCTAACCATACTAAATTTTAATCATTAAAATCAATTTTGACCAATAAAGGTCGATACTTAATTCTTAGGTTAAATCGAACTTAAGCGTCTAGTTATATGAGTCACTATCGTTCTTGACGAATATCTTATGATTTGAAGCGTCTAAGTTTTTGGTTAGGCTGGATAACGTTTTAGTTCTTCTTACACACCCATCATTAGACAAATGCAATTCACTATAAGTGAAATAAAAGAATATTTAGATTTGGATAAAAGAATTTTGCAGCCATCAAAGATTTTCACCAAACAAAATGAGACAATGCACATCTAGACAGCTTTGCTTCAAATTCCAGCAAGTGTTTTGTTTTTATGTTTTCAAAACGGGGAAATTATTTTGGTTCATTTTCCAGCCAATTGCTATCAAGGTGTCATGTACAACTTTAACATAAAGATTTTGCAGAATTGAAGCCCAATCAGTAGCTTAAACACAATTAAAAGACTTAACAACTTTGGTCACATAATCAGAATTTTCCAGCAGTCGTTTACTTGTTTTTAGTCAAATTTGGTGAGTGATATTGGTCCATTTCTTGCCAAATACCATTAACCTAACATGTACACTTTCTAACTTGATGATTTAGCAAAACTTGAGGCGAAACCAGCAGTTAAACACATCATTTAAACTTCAACAGTCTGGTTTATAAAAGAATTCCAGCATGTGATTAGTTTCTTTCAAATCAGTCTTGTGCATGTCATTTTCTTAGCTAAAATTGCAAGTTTTAATGCTTAAACTCTTCATGCAGTAAGTTAATGTATTAGCAACAAGATTCCAGTTCACTTCTAAGCATTTATCCAACACAAACAACACACACAAGCCATGGATCAAGGCTGAAAAACTCAAGACAGCTTCAGGTTGTGCGGGAGCTGAATTTCTAGCCATGAAACTCGATTCTTTTCCAGTAAAATTCAACATGCAAGCTCAGCTTTCTATCATACAGTAGTGCACAAGATATCATTGAGTTTTCAGCTTCAAACCAGAGATATTCTACAAGAAAATGAAATGTTTTTAGACTACAACTCTACTGGAATTTTCTCAGCAGCTACGGGTGGCTCAAACAGAAAATTTTCAAGCCACAATCCTCACCATTAACCATCTAGTATCCATATCCATGAGTTAATATAACATTTTAACAATTTAGTCAATGAAATCAAGCAACAAAAGTTGAGGTTTTAAGCTGCCAAAACAACCAAAAATTCTGGAAAAATACAGGCTTGAACAATCGAACAGCAAGCTGGAACTTTCCTTGGCAGATCAACCTAAACTAACATGCATAATCTATTTCTTGTTTATAAATCAAGAAGAGGTGGTTCAAGGTTGAATTTACCTTAAGGACTTAAGGATTTGAAGCTGGAAACTAAGAGAAAAGCCACCAAATTGGAATGAAGATGGTTGACAATCAGAATCACACATTCTCCTTCATATGCTCAATCGGACAGCTTGAAAATGAACTTGGAAGCTGGAAAAATTTTCTCACGGCTCTCTCCCTTTCTCCCTCTCTTTGATTTTTCTTAAAGCACCAAGCTGAGTTTTCTTCACTCTAACTCTTCAAGCTTCGGACCAGATTATGGGAATGGAAATGGAATGGTTTCTCAACTTCTCAAGCTTCACATCTTCGGGCAAGGAATAGAAGAAATGGAAATGGAGAAACTTTTGCAAGACAAGCTCGG
Source organism: Gardenia jasminoides (assembly GCA_013103745.1). Classification (NCBI taxonomy): domain Eukaryota; kingdom Viridiplantae; phylum Streptophyta; class Magnoliopsida; order Gentianales; family Rubiaceae; genus Gardenia; species Gardenia jasminoides. Next base: position 5,500,362 of record CM023099.1, on the reverse strand, counting down.
ACCAAGAATGAAGAAATGAAAATGGATAAATATTTATTTGCTGGTCTTGGTTACATGGTTATTTCTTGAAAAATGAGGGTTAAAATGATATTTTTACAAGATTTTTGACAAATGACAGCACTTATTGACACTTGTTCTAATTGCTTGCATGATAACAAAATAATTTCAAACCCACCCCTCTACTCCTTATTGGTCTTTACTTTACCCGATATATATATATATATATATATATATATATATATATTTTGTACTTAATTGTCGGAGTTCTAGGGTTTTATTGCTGAGTTACCAATTAAATGCTTGTTTGGCTGATTGGTGCTAATTTGAAAATTTGTTTTTGATGAGTTCACCAATAGCACTTTTGTTAAGCAAATTTTTCATATACAAGCACAACGAACACCAAATGTTACTTTTCAAATTAATTTACCGAAAAGAAATTAGGAAATTTTCGAGCTCTTCACATAGTTGATGTCCTTTAAAAATAAATAATAAAAATGTTGTAAGTGGAATCCGTTTTGGAGTGTTTGGTAAATGGGTTTTAATCCCTATCATGAGTTTCAAATTCAATTAAACTTATACATAATGTTTGCTTGGAACCAATGAGAATAAATTAATGTGTATAATAGGTATCTTCTATAGATTTTCTGATTAACCACAACTTACTATAAAATTATTTTAATTACCCATCTTATTCTCCTTAAATGTAAAAGTAAGAAAACAAAATGTCATAATTTTTACTATTTTCAACAAACAAAAAAAAAAAAGAAAAAAGAAATAATGTAAAAATAGTAAATTGTAAAACCTATTTCATATTAACAAATACAGTATGGATTTTCATCAAAATCTATTATCGTTGACTACCCTATAATAACGAGAGTGATAGTGATTTTGAAATTCAAATCAAACCACTCCTCTGTACTATCACCTTTTATGGTCTAATGCAGGGTTAAAATTGACAAACAAGAATTATGCCAAAATTAGAACGTACAAATATTTCTAAGTAAGGTTTTTCCTAATTGATAAATTTGCTGAAATAAAATTAAACTGATCAAACAGAAACATAACCATACAATCATTATATAAATGGACCAGACCCTCTCATTTATTAGAATTTTCTTGTTACTAAACTGTGTTGGGCGTAACCGTGTCACTACTTCTTACAACCAAGTATAATAAAAAGGCAATTGGTATTTCAATAAATAGAATTACTCTAAGGACCGAACTAACAAAAGTACAACTAAAGTCATCTCACTTTGGCCAATTTCTTGGAATGCCTATAAGCTAACACATAAGATTTGACTGATTCTCAACAAGAACCCATAATACGAATGTGTCAAGCACAAGCTTTTTTCTTTTTTCTTTTTTTTAGGCAACCTACCAATAATACTACAAAAAAAAAGTGTAAATAAGTCAACTTGTTCTTTTTATATCTATTTTCAAAAAGAATTTGTGGTATGACTTTTCACATGACACGGTAATGTGCTTTTATAAGACTGCTGCAGAAACTCTTCTAGCTTCCTACGTATATAGCTTCCTATATATATATATATATATATGTATGTGTGTGTGTATATATATGTATGTATGTGTGTGTGTCTGTGTGTGTTTGTGTGTGTGTGAGGAGTTGTACAACTCTTGGGTGATTTTCACTGGACATTTGCAGGGTCTTTTGGGAATGGTAAAGCTATGAAAGCATTGATTGAGCAAAGTGTACAAGTTTCTATTGCCAACTTATTCATGGTTTACCTACTGTACCCTTTGGTGGCTAATAGTTTGGCTACTTTCTCATTGATTCAGCAAACTGGGTAGAAAACCGAAATGAACTCCTCTCAAGTATGTTCTACTGAACTCGATTACGTAAATTAAATGTGTTTAAGACAACATTGATGTGCTAAAGCTAAAGACCAGTATGTTTGAGAGGTGAAGAACTGCAGAACCTTCCACCTTCTTCGGCATTTAGTGAAACATCTACCTTCTTCAACATTTAGTGATCTGTTTTTGGAGTTAATTAGTTGCAATAATAACCATTATTACTATATAACATTATTTTTCACACTATTAGACTGATGCAGAGGTTTATTTGCTTCGTTAGCTACTGTCTGAATGTCCATCAGATTATTCTTAGATTTTGTAACAGTATTCCGAATTTCTATATTTGTATAAATGTTTACTACTCTTGGAGGTTTTCTATTTTTCCAATTTTTTGCTTTTCTGTTATGAAAGTCCTCCAGTAAATCAGAGTTCAGACAGTGCTAAAACATGAGTGTGCATGGCGAGATTGTTATTTTTAACTTGCTTATATCATCAGCTTAGCAGTAAAGGTAGGTAGGTACCCTTAATTGGTGGCCAGCCACAAAGATATTGTTTGCAGGGTAACGTTCAAGAACTCTCTCACTGTAAACTTGTTGTGGAGTTCTTAAATTATTCCAGTTATTAACTTTTGACCCTTGCATATTTTAATTCTCACAATCAAGGGTGTTAATTTTGTATATTCGATTTACCTCCATTGTAAAAGCTGATGGATCTAATGGAACGGTAACTACTGACATTAAAATTCAACAATAATTGATTTTAAGGGATCAAATTACATTAAAATTTTGATTTGAAGGGATCAAATTTCATTAAATCACCAACTCGCGAAGGTAGATATCATAGAACAGTAGTTAAAAGACCTCATTAACTATAGTGATTTACTAGTAAGACCTGGAGAAGAACCATATTGACTAACGAACAACACTGCTTTCCCTCCTCCTTTATCCCGGGCTTGGGACCGGCTGTCTATGCAGACAGGCAGAGTTACAAGCATCATACCAAACAAAACAGCACAACAGGCAAACAAGCAAGCCACCATCAAAGAGCAACAGAGAAGAATGGCAACGCAAATGCATCCCCAATGCAAGAAGAAAATCAAACTCGCATGCAACGAAGTCAAAGAACCAAAAAAAAAAAAAAAGGCAAAGGCAGACACCTAATCATCATATCCACCAAAGGACAAACCTACAAACGTGAGCCTTTTTTTTTTTTTTGGTTTTTTGTTTTTTTGCTGGGATGGGGTGGGGTGGGGGGTGTGGCTCCAAGGTTACTCCCTTTCTTCGCTTATATCTCACCTTTTATCATAACTTCATCAGATTTAAACCTATAAGACAACTAATCAAACTTCCAAATTAATAGATCAACAACTGTTTAGTAAATATATGACCCAACCGAGTCCAACAACCCTGAAACATATATCATGCAACCGTCAGTATGCTATAGCATTCAAGGTACCAATAAAAACGAGAAAAGGTTTTGGCTAATGTTACATTAAGCAAACTTTAGACCCCAAATTATAATAATAAAAATACAAACAAAACAGAATAAAAATCATAATGCTAAAGTGCAATTATCCAACGAAATACAACAAAACAAAATAAAAATCATAATGCTAAAGTGCTATTATCCAACGAAATGGACCCAGCCTTTGAAAAAGTCATATAGACATAATAAGGAACTTTGGCTGCCAGTAACAAAAATCACAGGTAAATCATATACAACAAATGACCAGTTGCCATGGAAAACAAGACACTTTTTGAATCCAACGAAATCAACCTCAAACTTGTATGCACTTCAGACAAAATTAATGACTTCCAGAACTTGTACTGCGAATTTGCAACCATTTACAAAAGGTTCCATGACCACAAACATCTGTACCAAGGCCCGCCTGCTAAGATGCAAACACCTCCCAAAACAGCAACACATACAACCATTGCAGACCTTAGATTAGACCTCTTAATGCCACACCATATCTGTTAAGGCCATAAGCAAATAGAACTGAGTTTGTTTGGATTGTTCCAATTTGGTTAAAAAATTTTGCTTGCATCATCGACACAAATTTCAATCACCTTTTTATCTCAGATACATCACATCAAAAAAGTGCTACAGTATTCTTTTCAACAAACTATCCCAAAAAATCTACTATCCAAACGTTTTCACTTGAGTAACATCTTTCTATTTGTAAGAATAACAAATCCAGCCACAAGCACCCTTAGAGTTGTACGCTAAACCCAGGTATGTATTGAGGATCACAAAATTCAAGTATAAAATAAGTTTCACAAACAATACCAGTACAACCCATATGCAAGTCGACAGCTCCAAAAACAGATATTGCATTCATCTATCTCAACAGACTGAACCAGCATCTGGTTACGGAGGAAGAATAACCAATTACCTGGAACCACCTGACATTGCTTTCTTCCACTTAATTGTAAATAACAAAGACTAGCAGCAAGAACTCAATGGTGAAGGAGAACAGTTACAGTTGCTGCATAAGAATTGACATACCAGTTGAAAACATACCAACAGCCCAAGAACAATGCAGAGGCAATAAAACTTGAACACGACCACGAACTTCATAATTCATAGTAACTCAGGCCGTACACCATAGGATATCAGAAGCTTCTTTCCACATTCAAAGTCGTCAATCAAATTCTATGCAGACTAGAAAAGCTCCATCTTCTCGATCTATCTACAACTTAGAGGCATAGAAATCCCAATTTCTGAATATTGGACTCAAAAGAACTGGTTGGTTGAGGCAAATATATCTTCACTCGAATAAGCAAAATTTCCACCTATATGACTTAGAAAGGCGAGGGGTATAGAAATCCCATTTCTTGGATATGGACTCGGAATTGTTTTGAGGTAAAGATATCTTAAAATCACTGGAATAAGCAATTTGCTTGCCACAGAACATACAGAAATTTGCTAAAGACCACAAAAGCTCTCCAAAAAATGTTCATTCCATCAAGGAGAATCAGCAAACTTCAGTGACACGGTAACATGATCATGCAACACATGATCACGCAACAGTTAATTCATTTTCATGGTGATCTATAGCATGCAACTAGGACAACTGTGTAGAAGCCAGGGAGGATGGTTAGTACATATAGAAGTTCAGGCTTGAAAGATCTGAGCTCAACGCCTAGCTCTTCTTGAAATTTGGATGGCAGAATTGAATTTAAAACTTTCCATAGTGCCCTACAAATAAAACCAAGAATAACCACACGGTAACATGATCACGCAACAGTTAATTCAATTTCATGGTGATCAGTAGCATGCAACTAGGATGACTGTGCAGAAGCTAGGGAGGATGGGTTAGTGCATATAGAAGTTCAGGCTTCAAAGATCTGAGCTCAACTCCAAGCTCTTCTTGAAATTGGATGGCATAAGTGAATTTAAAAAATTTCATAGTGCCCTGCAAATAAAACCAAGAATAACCATGAGAGAGAGGATATTCCTTCAAAATCATGTACCTTCACAATACCGGGTAATCAAACGACCAGAAATTCTTGCATTTATGCTCCCTAAAATGAAGACCAACTGTAGCCAAGTTACTAATGACTCAGCAAATGCAACAGACCAAGCAAGATTAACAGAGAGAGAGAGAGAGCACTCCTCTGAAATGACACAGAATCAAATTAGACCAGATATTCTTGAATTGTCGAGCTCGTAAATGGAAACCAGATGAGTCAAGTTAATAATGAGCCAAGCAATAGTCACATTCAGCATATGCAACAGGCCAACTAGAAATGAGAGAGCTCTTGAATCAATTGACATCATGGTGGACCATAAATCTACCAATCCCTCCAATAAAGTCCTCCAATCAGATGAGTTTACACCCTAAACCATCAGAAAACAATCCGCAAATAAAGACAAGGCCTGGGATTAAGCTGATCAGAAGTTAATGGAGAAGCAGCAAAACATAGGTGCAAGTGAATTGAATGGGCAGGTCGCAGGTGTCCAACAACTGCATAGTTGGGATTCCCCAGTGATACACAACCACTGTTCCCTCATCGTTCAGGAACATGGACTTCCAAGTAAATTACTGCCAGAATGAATAACGTATTTCAACAAACATGGTGGACTACGGCAGAAAAGATTCACCAAAAACTTAATTTATATAATAGTCTACAGCCATCAAAAGTAAAATCCTCAAGCAGCAAGGAATGGTAAGTACAAAGATATACCACTCCAAAACAATGCACTAGCCTTTGACCTGAGCATAGAGACCTTAAGTTTTCAGCACACCTTCAAATCTCTGAAATCCTAGATTCACAATAATATGGAAATTAGAGAACAAGCAAAGAAAATCATTTTTCAAGAAAACAGTTAAAAAAAAAAAAAAAGAGAGAGTAGGAAATGAGAGAGCTCATTCAAAACGTCGCTACAAAATTGAATAGCCTGGTACCAAACATGACGAACAGTCCTGGTCCGAGCTTTCCTAAAATCAAGACAACAGATAGAAACCATCACCTATTTTTTCAGGCAAAGAGAACAAACAAAGACCAGGATGGCAAGAAGAACTCCTGATTTTATTCACATCAGTCCAAGAGAGAGCTCTGCTCGCCTCCACACACCAGTAGTCCACTACTCTTGATAGACATCAAGAGAACCAGAGAAAAGACGAATCTTGGAAAATACCAAGAAAACAAACAGTAAACAGCTACCGAAAAAACCAATAAAGGAACTACTGAAAAACCAGAGCAACTGCCTACAGCAATGCAATAACAATACACAAAACAAACTCTAAATTCCAGACCACATTCACATCCATCGAATAATTTTAAGAAGAGTCACACCCAAAGGCCCATGTTCTGTCGCCATCCTCAGTAGTCAGTAGATTGCTGCGAACGAGAATACATGGATAGCCAACAAAGATTCAACATGGCAGAAAGATGAGAATAATCCTAAAACAGACATTGTAGATAGTCCACCATATGCTCAAATTAACAAGCATAGCTTAATTCATCTTCAAATCATGATGAATCAGTAAAATACCAGGAATCCAACTGTACAACCATATTTGATAGCACAATTTAATTCCTGTTAAACACTGAGCACCACAGAACCATCCCCAAAGAGAAGTCCTGCATTAAGATAATCCATCAAAAGCCAAGAGCCAAAAAAGGAACCATAATGAGGACCCTAGGTGAATTGAATGGGCAGGCTGAAAGCTATTCACAGACGGTTTGCCCAGAAATCAATGGTTCTGAGTAAGCAGATATACACACCAGGTTATAAACCATCCTATTCTTCATAGATCAGAACCCTGCAGGAAACACCAGCATGCAGCAGAATTACTGCCAAAGCAAATAACAAACAAAACAAGGAAAAATTCAAGGAGAACTCTACTTATATAGTGTCAGAACCCCTAAATTCCTAAATTTCTCAAGCACAGAAGAATAACTAGTGTAGGTGAGAAAATAACTCCCTCCAAAAAATTTTATTAGCCCTCAATCCGAGGATGGAAAGGTACGTTTAAATCACTTCACTGAAGCCCTTCGGCTGCAACAGCATAGTAACATAGAAATTAGAGAGCAATCAGGGCGAATTTCCTATCCAATCCCCATCACTTACAAGGAAACAGCAAAAAAGCAACAAGTAGGGAAAGAGAAAGCTCCCCCAGAATCTTCTAAACCACAATAGCAGGGAAACAAACACGACAAGAATGCTTCAATCCTAGATTCCTGAAATGAAGACAACAGATAGAATTCATTACCAACCCACCCCAGTCATTTGTAGGCAAAGAGAACAAACAAAAAGTAGGTTGGCAGAAGTGGACTCCCAAAAAATCACATCCATTCATCCAAGGGAAAAGCTCTTCTTGCCTCCATATGCAGCAAACCACCATTCTAAAACAACCACATCAAAAGAATCAGGGAAGAAAAGACTATCTTGAAGCATCAATAAGAACCTCAGGAAATACTAGATCAACAAACCACAAAACTACAAAAAAGCTTAGGTCTTCTCGATCAATTCTTAATCACCACCGCAGAGAAACTGCTGAAACCCAGAGCCACCACCTATAGCAACACCACATATAGAATTACCACCTAGAGCAATGACAGAAACCATCCAATTAATTTACTCACATCCAAGGAACCTCCCTCTGACTCCTGCGACACAAAAAGCCAACATAAAACAGCAATTTGACACAGATGACAGTTGACAATGGAACTATCCAATAACACCAACTTCTTACAAATTTTAGATCACCCACCATAACACCAAACCTATGCGAATAGCAAGCACAAACGTGATTCTTGCTCAAAGACAAAACACTAGGAACAACCTAAAAAGATACTTAATGGCAAAATTTAAATGCTAAGAAATACTTTACACATTCTTGCCCCACTAAGGCATGGAACCAAAATAAATTCAAAAGCCCAAAGAAAACCAGTGGGCACTATAACTTTGATGGAGAAAAACAAAATGGGTGCATGGGAATTCAATGGAGAGGTTGAAAGCAATTTCAAAGGTGCTTGTGTCGGAGTTCTTAAAAAAAAAAAAAAAAAAGTCTAGATAAAACAGTCTGCAGACATAAAAAGATGCCAGACACATAAATTCCTAGCCATAAAAAGATGCCAAATGCATGAACTCCTCAAGCAATAAGAGTGGTTGGTGAGAAGAAACTCCCTCTAAAATGGTCCACCAATTGAGAAAGGAAGGCTCAGTTGTCATACCACACCAACACTGAAACCCTATATTGCACAACACAAAGTAATGCAGGAAATTAGAAAACAAACACACAGCTGTCCCACAGAGCAAGTCATCATCTATAGCAAGAAAACTCCCAATCAAACAGCAAAAAACAAGTAGGAACAGAGAAACTTCTCTGAATCTTGTTAACCAGTAGAGCAGGTAACAAACATGACCAGACCTCTTGCATCAAAATCTCTCCCCTAAATCAATACAACAGATGAAGCCAGTTACTAATTGACCTCATGGTTAAGTTTTTCAGGGGGAGAAAAAAAAAAGGCATGAGGAAAAAACTCCTGATCTGAAATACTATTCCCGTCCACAGAAAAAGGGAGCTCTTTTTTTAGCCTGACAGAAAACTAGGATTCTGCCACACTACAAACAGTTGGAGTCAGTTACTAATTGATCTCATGGTTTAATTTTTTTTTTCAGGAAATAAAAAGTAATAAAAAGAAAAGAAAAGATATGAAGGGAAAAAATACTCCTGATGTCAGATAATATTCACATCCAGAGCTCCTTCTAGCCTGACCAAAAACTAGAATTCTGCCATGCTACAACCAGGACATCAAAAGAACTAGAAAAAGAAAATACAGATCTTTAATAGCAAAGAACTACCTAGAAATTACTACTCAACGAACTCAACAATAGCAAGAACTCTAGTCTTCTTAACCAATTGCTGATCAACATCACACTAAAACTGCTGAAAAACCAGAGCGACCTACATCAGCAGCTGCAGCAGGAGGCAAGGATGATATAAAAGCTCCAGATTTCAGATTACACTCACATCCAATCCAAGAGAGAGCTCCTTCCCAAACGATATTCCCAAAATCCATCATTCTACTTACAAGAAGTAGGTCAAGAAAACCAGAAAAAAGAACCAAGAAAGGGCTAATTTTGAAGGAAACTTGATGTTAAAATTGTGGATAACTGAAACAATCCAGAAATTACCACACCAAAAAACCGAAACCAGCGCAAAGCTCTCCCTTGTAATCCTTCAAAATACCGGAGCCACCACCAAAGAGCAAATCCATCATTCTATAAGAGAAGTGTAGCAAGAAAATGAAAAAAAAGAACCAAGAAAGGGCTAAATTTGAACGAAGATTGACGTCAAAATTTTACAATAATTGGAACGATCCACAAATTACAACATAAATAAACCGTAACTCCACAAATTACAACATAAAGAAGAAGACCATAAGTACAAACATTCGTATCCTTCCTGCACAGTTAGGATTGCACAGTTAGGATTAAGCGGTCAATCGTGATCTGCAGGGTTGAAAAGACGTCTTATCCTTACTGGACTTGGGCAAAGATTCCTTTATGGGTGCTGCCCAGAAGTTGGCTGTTAAAGTCAGTCATTTAATTTAGGAAAATTTGCAGCCACAAAATTTAAAAAAATCATTGGCAGCTGCGCCTGGTCAAAGCTCCCAGGACCACCCTGAAACAACTTAAAATTAAAAAAAAAATGTTTAATGGCAGGATATAAACACAGAGATACTTGAAAACATCAATATTGACACCTTCATAAGATTCACCAAAGAGAAGCATGGAACCCAAATAAATTTAAAGCCTAAAGAGAACCAGTGGTTAAGAACTAAGTGCATGCAATTAAATGGAACAGTTGAAAGCCATTTCACAGGGGATTGTGCAGGAGTTCAAAAAAAATGCAGACATAAAAAGGTGCCAAATGCATGAACTCCTCAAGCACAAAGGTCGTTGGTAAGAAGAAAACTCCCCCTAAAACAGTCCATCATCTTAGGAAGGAAGGCTCAGTTGTCGCCCCACACCTCCAAATCACTGAAGCCCTATAATGCACAACACAAAAGTAATGCAGAAAATCAGAAAACGAACACACAGCTGTCCCACAGAGCCAATCATCTATAGTCAGAAAACTCCTAATCAAACAGCAGAAAACGAGCAAGGACGGAGAAAACTTCTCTGGAAACTCATTAACCAGTATAGCAGGATACCAAACATGACCAGACCCCTTGCATCCAAATTTCTCCCCTAATCAATACAATGAATAGAGCCTGTTACCAATGATCCAGCGGTTAATTTTTTTCAGCCAAAAGAAAAAGGAAACAACAAAAGGGCGTGAGAGAAAAACTCCAGATGTAGTATAACATTTGCATCAATCCACAGAGAGAGAGCTCTTTTTTAGCCCACCAAAAATTAGGATTCTGCCACACTAAAACAAGGACATCAAAAGAACCAGAAAAAGAAAAGGCGAATTTTCAATTAAAAACAACGATCAAGAAATTACTAATTAGTGAACCCGACAACAGCAGAAACTCAATCTTCTTAATCAATCCCCAATCAGCACCACGCAAAAGCTGACAAAAAACTAGAGCACCACCTACAACAATAACCAACACCGGTATGGATAAAAGAAAAGCTCTGGTTTTCAAATTACCCTCACATCAATCCGAGAGAGAGAGAACTGCTTCCCACTCCACAAGCCCCAAATCCGTCATTCTACAACAAACACATCAAGAAAACCAGGAAAGAGAACCAAAAGACGGCTAATTTTGAAGGAAAATGATGCCAAAACTGTCAGAAAATAGGAACGATCCAGAAATCACCACATATATACAAACCAAAACTACCACAAAAATCCGTATCCTTCCAGTTCAATCCTTCGACATACTAGAGCCAGTGCCACAAACCAGATCCGTCATTCTACAACAAGCAGATCAACGAAACCAGAAAAAAGAATCAAGAAAGGGCTAATTTTCGAAAGGAAATTGATGTCAAAATTGTCCAACAAGTGGAACAATCCAGAAATTATCACATAAACAAACCGAAACTACTGCAAAAATCCGTATCCTTTCCGCCCCCGTTCAATCCTTCAAAATACCGTCCGGTTCAATTCCTCAAAATACCAGAGCCACCGCCAAAAAGCAAATCCGCCATTCTACAACCACATCAAGAAAACCAGAGAAAGAGAACCAAGAAAGGAAGAGTAATATCAAAGCTGTCCAACAATTAGAACGATGCAGAAATTACCACATAATAAACCGAAACTACTTCAAAAACTCGTATCCTTCGCGTTCAATCCTTCGAAATACCAGAGCCATAACCAAAAAAAACCATGATTAAGTCTCAAAAATCGCCATCAAAAAAATTAGCAATAATAAACTCCAAACTAATCAAATCATCAAACCACAGAAGCCACGGCGACAAGCCAGCGATGATCATCGATTGAAGATCCTAATCTTCTGCTGAAACAAACAAACCATAAAAATTGAATCTAATTTAGCTAAAACCCAAAAGCTAACCCTATAATCTAAATAAAAACGATGCTAACCCTAGAATGTAAAGAAAAATGATAACAAAGACAAGCAGAAATCAAGATCAAAACCTGCAACGGAAAACAAAGGGCATGGGGTATATTTATGGATGCTCTGGAGGAGAGTGAACGGTTAGGATTAAGCGGCGCGATCTGGACGGTTGAGAAGAGGTTCTTATCCTAGCTGGACTTGGGGTAAGAATCCTTTACGCGTATTGCCCAAAAGTCGGTTGCTTAGGAAATTTGGCCGCCACAAAATTTATAAATCTTTTTTTTTTTTGGGGGGTTAGGATAAGGATAGGATGTGTTCTTTTACCAAAATTAAAAAGAAGAAAATCCTTGGTGGCTATAGATGGTCAAAGCTCGTGGGCTTTGGGAATCTTTCTCAACACGTCGCTGTTGGATTGTTTGAGGCTGATTTCATACTTGGACTTTGACAATGTTTATCTAAATAATGGAAAAATTAGCATAATGTTTTAAAAAATATCCTAACACTTTCTTAATATAATATATATGCGAGATAAAAAAAATTGAAATTTATATTGATTATGTAACTAAAAAAAATTTGATAAATAATGCACAATCTAAATAAACTCATTAATATTTATCTTTAGAGAAGATTGGTTGTTAATGAAGATCTCGTTTGAATTGTAATTTTTTCAATTTTCTATAAAAAAATATTGTAATACTTTAATGTATATGGAATAAAAAAGTTTTAAAAATCATAGAAAATATAACAATTTTCCTGTGAACATTTTGATCCAAACAAGGTAATTTGGTAAATAATCAATTTGTTTTGATAGATTATTATTTAAAATATATTTTTACTTGCATCATAGACATTCATACTTTATGACATAAATTTATTAGCAGTATATTTATCTTTTTGGTCCAAACAAGGTGATTTGGTTAACAATAAATTTGTTATTCAAAAATTAGTTTTAATACTAATTTTTATGAGCATTTATATTTTAAATAAATATCGAACTGGAGTCTCATGTAGGAGGCTGTAGTCATCTTATTTTCAGTACTTCCAAGAAGATTCCAGATTCCTCTAAGTCTCATTTAGGCCTATCTCGAATTTTCATTGCATCTTTGTTTGGTTGCGCCCGATGGCAATTGCGCCATGGTGTTGTAAGCTTCTAGGAGACTGGGCTTCAGCCTTTAAGCTTTGTAGGCATTCACCTGTTTTCTAGAAAGAAAAAAGATGCTCTCAGCACAAAAAAAATTTCTTAACAAGAAACAAATTTCTTGTAAATTTCTTGTAGATGTTCTTGTAGTTTTTGAGCTTGTGGGCATTCCATTTTTGCTCTTGAGAAATCATGGGCTCATGAGGAAGGCGTGCATTTTTTACCGAACAAATGAGCTTAAATGAGCTTCGTGATTAAACGGACGGACATTTTTATATCTAAAAGATTATTTTGGCAGGTGTTGAATGTGAGATATAAAAAAAGTTTTTTTTTTCTCCAAAAATGTGAGTGACCAAATTGATAAATTTCCTAACCTTTAAACTTGTATACAATTGCAAGCAAATTTCTTAACACAAAAAAGTGTCACATTTAACGATTTACATCAAAAATAGGTGTTAATGTCAATGGAATGAGGATTAAAATTGACCAAACACAAGAAGACACCAAGAGAAAGGCTCTAAAAGGCCTCATAGATCAAACTGTCTCATTATTTTATTGAAAGTCCGTGAAGGTTCGAAGCAGCTAAGTCAAAAGGAGAAAGAAGAAGAAGAAGAGAAGAAAAACGTTAAGAAATTATTGCATTTGGTAACTTTTGCCCCTCGTTTTCTCAATACTAATAGCTAAATTTGATGAAAGTCCTTAAACATGGCCTTTTTTTTTAATTGGTTGAGGGATTTGTTTAGATAATGTATTCGTAAGGGAAATAGTTTACAGTTTACACCGGATGGATATTCAACTTGTCGAGTCATGCTGATGCTCAGCATAATGCGGGCTCCTTGAAACAATGAGCTTGAATTTGCTGTTGCAGGCACTTCATTTTCTAAGCCTCTATTATAATAGATTTTATGGATGTTTCTTCATTGTGCTATCATTACGTAATTGGCAGCCAGGCCTCTAGTTGACATAAAAAAATGGACTCAGTGTTTAAAATTTTTACCCCTTTATTATTCTTTTTGGTAAAAATTTTCATCATGAATTTATGAGCTATATGTTGGATATTAAGATTTGTTTAGAAATTATTTATTCTCTTTTTTTATTTATTTTTGGAGTGTCTCACGTTCATGATTGCTACATTAATTGATAAGCTATAAAATGATCTTGTACATACAGAACTAAAAAAATGATTGATCTACATTAAAACACAAAATAGTACAAATACCCTTGTTTAAGTAAATTATACATGCACTACATACAATCATAACTTTGTGAAGACTCAACAGATCATTGTACATCCCCAATCCATTTTATGCTCCCATAACTTTTCCACTCCAAGTATATATGGACTAACTTTATGGATCCCCGTTGAATTATCCTAAAAAGAGACTAATCTACAAAATTGCTTTGTACAATAAACTTATCAGAAATTGGAAACCTACATAATATCTTATTGAAAAAACTATGACGGTAATACAAGAAAACACACGCACAAGGACCCATGAAAAAAAAAAAGCACAAAAGACCACTAATCAGTAGTGAATTACATAAATATTATACTCCACAGTTGCATCGCCAGTCTTGAGATCAAAGGAACAAGTCCTAACCTGTGCATAGCCCTGAGCAAACCGGAGAAGCCCACTTCCCCCGGTCACCGACGGATTCCTCCCTAGCAAGGTGATGGTGCTTACATTATACTTCCCGTCAACGAAAACAAAACTCATTACCATCAACAAAGCCAATTCCGCTTGTCAAGTTGATGCATAATACCTTTGTGCTCTTGCAACTAGTTTGGAGCTCAGTTCAGGTTCTATAGTCACTGGATTATCAATCATATTAACAAAACCAAACCCATTGCGGATTTTTGGCAGTGGCTTCACTACTGTGATTGAAGTGGGTTGTATACCTGTGCCAATCATTGTTTGAAATGCATTTTTAGGACGAGTCTTGGAGCAGAGTCCCGGGGCAAGATGAGTCCCAAATGTCTCGGGGCGTTCAAACAGAGCATAAATATTGCTGGGCATTCACCCTATAGTGTGGGGCGAACGCACGAGTGCTAAGGCATTGGGCGGTCAAAGCGTTTGGGGTGTTTGGGGCATTTTTTTTACTTTTTTTTTACTTTTAAACTTTGATTTTTTTTATTGTTTAGGTTTAGGGTTTTTAGGTTCAGGTTTTGGGTTTAGGATTTAGGGTATAAGGAATAGGGTTTAGTGTTTAGAGTTTAGATGACTTTTGGCAAATTTGGAACGCCTTTAGTATATGAGTACTTTAATTATTGTGAAATAGAAAAATTTTATTGAATAACAACTATTTGATGTAAGTAAATATAAAAAGGAACTGGAGATAAATAAGGAACCGGAGATAAATGACAAACTGATGAAAAAATTTAACATGAAGAATTGTATATGAAAAAAATTAGTAATGTCTTAAAAAATGTAAATTTAACATTCAAATCTCACAAGCTGAACTTATAATAACTACAGGCCAAAGACAATCCAATAAGCAATCAGTATTAGAAGAAAACTGAATAATTATATCTTGAGTTGTACATGAAAGCATTTGCCAAAACCAATGTACCACATTAGTACTTAACATTAGACTTTCATTGCAGTCAAATAGCTTTGTGCAGAATCCAACAGAAACCGCATTCGTGAATTACGGTTTCTGTTTCTTAACAGAAACCACAATTCGGGGATGTAGTTTCTGTTTGGATATATATATATATATATATATATATATATATTTAAAAAATTGCAAAAAATCGCATCCTCGAATTGCAGTTTCTGTTTTGTCCTTTTTTTAAAAAAAAAAATTGAAGAAACTGCATCGCTCAATATTGGTTTCTTTATAATGAAAATCTGCTCTACTGACAACTAAAAAAGAAAATCGGAAAGAAATAAACTTCGATGAGAAATCGCAATTGTGGATATCAGCGACACTATTTTTATACAGCACCCTGCCAGAACCCCAATTTTTGAATGATTTCGATTTCCAGTAATATTCTAAGAAATTCGCCTAATATGTGGGGAGGGTTGTCTTGTCTATATATCTAGGGAATTTTTGTAGAAGCTATTCTTTAAGATGCCATGTGCCTAAAGAAGACACGCTTACACATCCAAGCGTCGTTTTGTTCAAGATACTCTGAAGTAAATGTATATTCTTTTTTTTTTTTTTTTGGTTTTTGCTAAATGTGTATATGCATTACGTTATGCAAATCAAGGGTAATTTCCCGAATAGCTTCCACTATTAATTAAAAATTTGTACAAATTAAACAGATAATGGTTGGAAATCTACTTTTTCTTAACGACAATACTTTTAGGACATAATACCAACTTGAAATTTTAAAATGATTTATGAAATTCGTTAGGGAGGGACTAAATCCACACTTTACATTCTATATCCACACCCTAAAGACCAACATGACATTAAGACTCTTAACATTCAATGGTTTTTCTTCCTACATTTTGCAATTCTAAAGTTATGCTTTTGTTTTTAACACACACTACAAGCAATTTGCTTAGCACAATTCTTTTAGCCATTTTTCCATTAGTTTATCTTTTAAATGTTTCCGATAAAATTCTCATGGCTTAAAGAGAAATTTTGAGCTTGTAAGATGTGTATATACTGTGTATTCTTAATTTGTTTTTCTCAATATAGCAATCAAAATTATCATATTCTGAATGTTTCTTATAAAAATTTCTAATCTTCTGATACTTATGTATAACCCCACTAGAGGTTTTGGTTGTTCATCAAATATTATACCAAATTCATGGATCATTAGATGGTTCTTTTGTTTTTTAGTTTCTTTTATAGAATGCACATCTATCACATTGAAATGATGAAATCATCTGTGTAGTAGTACTTACATAATACCTATGATCTCTAACTCTGTTATCTAATTTGATTGGTTTCATGAGTTTATAATTGTTTAAAGGCGCTTAATGTAGTGTAAATTATTAAAGAGAACAAGGAATGAATTAAAAGAAGATTAGGAAATAATTGAAAGAATATTGTTACGCCAAATTGTTATTATACAAAATAAAAATTTTAGAATTGTAAAAAGGTATAAATGAAAATCATTAAATGATAGGGAACTAATTGTCATATTGGTGATTAAGGTGTAGATTTAGGATGGAAGGGTGTGCATCATAAAGCTCCCATTTCAAAGCATTTTGTACACATGAAGCGTATAATTCTCAAATGCAGAGTAGAATCTTTTCTACATATGTCAAAAGCCAATGAATGGAAGACAAGTCAATGGTTGTGAGCCAATGGAGCTAAATAGGCAAACAAAACAACCAGTGAAAATAGGGGCATGCTATTGGTAAGTTTATCTGTTGTGGGACCTGTTGGAATTAAAAAATGCAAAGTAGGATCTGCATTTGGCGCCAAGTAGGATCTGCATCTAGCGCCATGAAAATAAAAAAGGTGTGAAAAAAGAAAGAAGAATTTATCAAGTCCCTTGAACAATAACATAGAATAGCACATATAAAAGCTGACATAAGTTGACGAAGTTTAAAATCATCATGAATCAAGTTTAGGTCAAGCCCCACGTGTGCACGAATTTCCATACCAAGTTCAATGAGGTCCGATGAACAAGATGAAGAACAAGGCATTCGGCGTTCATCGTGCTTGTCTGACTTGAAATAAATTTCAGTTTTGTGAGGCATTTAGTATGTTTTCCTTCAATAAGCAATCGGCCAGCTTGTCGTGGTTGGTTCGAATTAGCATTAGTAGTTAACATTTGTTAGTAGGTTATTTTGTTAAGTTGTTCGATCAATTCCTAGTTGGATTAGGCTGATTTTTAACTCTTTCCTAGTTGAATTAGGTTTACTTTTCCTAATTGTTTTAGGTTTAAGTTTACTAGTTGGATTAGGTCAAAAGTCGGTTTTTCTTAGCCTAATGGGAACCAAATTTTGCCTTTATTGTTTCCTAGTATTATTAGGGTTTTGTAAGGCTATAAATAGCCTAAAATTCATCCAAAAACATTAGACAATTTATTTGAGTGAAATAAAATTCCAAATTGGCATTTTTTCATTGAGAGCAATCTTTTGACTTGTGTAAGATACCTTTGAACATTATAAAGCTGACTTTAGATGCTCATTTGACTTATCAATCAAGCAACTTCTTGATTGTGGCGTCTTCTACCTTGAATTCGTGTCTTGAGCAGTCCAAGTCTTGAAGTCAATCCATCCCCAACATTGATATCTCAAGTTTCCTGGATCTTGTGGCGTTTCTTGCATTGTCGTGGTGTAAGAAATCACATCAAATCAGCTATTCACTAAGAGTTGCAAGACCATAGGATTGGTTATGTCAAAAGCAACAAGAAGATACTAGCCACCGGCTCTCCAAGTACACACCAAATATCTTTCATATTAGATAAGAAAAAATACAAAATTTTAGAAGGGCAAAGACAAGGTGCATAAAAGGGAGCAAAAAGGATTGCCATTAAGGAGAGAGAAACACAGTCAATCTTCTTGACTACTTCATTTCAATTTATGCGGGTGGTTTAAATTTTTCACAGTTGCCCAATCAAATATTCATTACCTAAGGTGGGAAGCATTTCTTGAATTTTCAATTTTTCTCTAATAGATTGCTCTAACTTTGCGTTGCATAATCACTATTAGTGGCATGATCAGTAATTAACAGATGGACTTGAATAAGATAGCAAATATTTTATTAGACCATTTAAGACGTCAATTTCATTATATCGCCTTCCGGGCTTCATTGTAATGAATTTGATATATTTAGGAAATTCATATACAAGTTCTTAAAAAATGAGGTCAATTTGATTATTATTGACCGTTTTAATCATCAAACCACTAATACATTACTCAACAATCAAATCCAACCATACAAGCCAAATATTGAGGTTTAACTATTATTAGCCGTCTTAATCGTGGAACTACTAAGACATTACTTGCCTATCAAATCAAGGTAATTAGGTGTAAGCTCAGGGATTGGTTGAAGCAGTATCTTATTTACCTGTGCCACTATGTTGCTCACTAGTCAAATCCAGCCATACAAGTCAAATATTGAATTTTTACTGTTATTGATCGTTTTAATCGTCAAACCACTAAGACGTTACTTGTTAATCAAATCAAATTTTTGCTATTATGGTTATTCTTTTTTTTAAATAAAATTATTAACCTTCTTAAACAATGCAACATTGATCATATACTTTAAGTAACTATTGAAATTATTACTTATCATAAATTCAATACTAATTATATGTGTCCTTTGTTTCTACTATAAAATTACTGACTTTTGCAGTAAAATATGTCCTTCATTTGTACTGTTCCATTTGTCGGTTTTTCCTCCAGATTATTTCAACAACTGCTTCACTTCTATTTATCTTGCCTCTAACAATTTTTGCTATGTAGCCATCTATTTTGGACTTCATAGCCATTACTTTTTATTTCATTTTTGAACTTATTAAGGTTTTGGCACTTATTTGTAGTATAGGTGTCAAAATGGGTGACTTGGATGAGTTTAGATAAGTTGTAATTAGATAATAGATATAATTGAATCAACCCATTTGTACCCATTTAATAAATAGGTATGGGTATATCCAACTCTCCATTTATGACTCATTTGAAATACTATTTATTTTTTTCACATGGTGTTTGACAAGAAATAATGGCATTTTATTGTTATTATATTGGTGAAAAGTTATAATTTATCTCTTTTACACGCACTAAATTTTGAGTTAAATTTTAAATGGGTTAAATGAGTGAGTCGAGTCAACCTACTGTCCATCAATTAAATGGGTATAATTGGGTACCCATTTATACCCATTTAAAGTTAATGGGTGAGTTTAGGTGATTTATTAATAGGCAGATTTGGGTGAGTCAACATAACTGAATTGTAATTGACACCTCTAATTTGTGAGTCCTAACTTCTCTATCATATGTAATTTTATACTCTGAAGTAGATCCCACCACCAAGTTCATTTTCTGATCAACTGCCCCTCGTAACTCCAGGTTTCAGTAGGTAGATCTGTTTGTGAAATTAATTTCGCTGGCCCACAAATTTAGTCTCCCAACTTACTTGTACATTCTCCATTGGTTTTTTGCATTAATAGAAATGTATCCTTTTCTGCGCTATATAAGCATCCTGCACGAGGCACCTACATCAAAATTTATCACCGATTATGCTAGTTCCAACAACGTAAAATTTTGAGACTCAAGGGATGAAAACAATCAACCAGAGGTGACATCATTTTGAGGCACCTTTCCAAATTTTCTTCCCATTTTCTACTTCTTCCACTTCTCCAGATGATGATTTACAGTGGGATACATCACATAAGTTAAGGTTTTTGTTATTATATGTATACATCAAAGCCACATTCACTAAATATTAGTATACAAAATTCAAGCACGTAGTAAATTCTCCAAGCATTAAAGTAAATTACTGACAAAAGTTTGGTGGAAATAATTTACACGACTTGTCTTTGAGTGAAAGTTTAGTGACATGAGTGATCAGGATAAAGGTGTGGGACAATTTCCTGCATAGTCCTTATTAAAAAAGAAAAAGAAAAAGAAAGAAGTAGGAAACATTTTCTATTCACTAATTTTTTTTCTACTACACTTATCGGAAATATGTTAAAGGAAATTTATCTTTTAACACTAACAAAGATATTTGATGTCCTTTAAAAATAAATAATAAAAATGTCACAAGTGGAATCCACTTTGGAGTGTTTGGTAAATGAGTTTCAATTCTTATCATGAGTTTCAAATTCAATTATATCCATACATAATGTTTGCTTGAAGCCAATGGAAATAAATTAATGAAAAAAATCATTTTAATTACCCATCTTATTCTCCTTAAATGTAAAAGTAAGAAAACAAAATGTCATAATTTTTGCTATTTTCAACAAATGAAGAAAAAAGAAAAAATAAAAAAATAAATTGTAAAACTTGTTTTATATTAACAAATACAGTATAGGTTTTCATCAAAATTTATTATTATTGACCACTCTATAATATCGACAATAATAGTGATTGTGAAATTCAAACCAAACCGCCCCTGTATGTACTATCACCTTCTATGGTCTGATGTAGGGTTAAAATTGAAGGACAAGATTGATGCCAAAATTAGAACATACAAAAATTTTTAAGTAAGGTTTTCCTAACTGATAAATTTGCTAAAATAAAATTAAACTGATCAAATAGAAGCATAACCATATAATCATTATATAAATGGACTAAACCATCTCATTTATCAGATATTTCTTGTTATTAAACTGTGTTGGGCGTAACTGTGTCCCTACTTCTTACAACCAAGTGTAATAAAAAGGCATTTGATATTTCAATAAATAGAATTACTCTAAGGACCGCACTAACAAAAGTACAACTAAAGTCATTTCACTTTGGCCGATTTCTTGGAATGCCTATAAGCTAACACATAAGATTTGACTAATTCTCAGTAAGAATCCATGATACGAATGTGTAAAACACGAGCTTTTGGATTTGTTTGGGAGCTGCTTTTTTAAAATTATAACTTGCAAAAATTTTGCAGCACACAATTTTTGATCGGATCAGAAGTAAGTTGACTTGTTTTGAAGCTCTGTGTTAGGGAAAATTTTGAGATATATGTTTGGTCACTTATATGATGAAGAACAAATATAAAATGCGCACAAAACTAGGTGGTCCCACTGTGATGGAGACAAGAAAGGTTAAGTGGAGTGATTAAACCGGAGAACCCACGCCCCTGGGTTTCGAGGTTGCTACAACATTTCCTTATTCAAACGAAGGGAACAACATGGAAACTAGCAGCCTGATAGACAAATAGAACAAAAAATATGCACACTATAGCCCGCACCGGTACCGACTGATTTTCTAGCTATTTGAGTCGGTGGTCGAGCAATTACATTTTTTTATTCAAATTGTAATATTCTTCCGAGCCATGGAACGATGGCAACGACCAACCTTTGGAAAGTCTCTTTCAATGGCGTCTACGATTCCGGTAGTTAGCAAACATGTCCGCCGCCATTGCATCACGCATTTCCCACCATTGTCCAATTGCTTGTGCATCTACATGCAACGATTGTATCTCTGGATACGATGGGATTGCTCCATAGACATTTAGCTCTGCCTCCTCAGGGTTAGCAAAATACATGTCATCCTGATGCTTATCTCATATAAAGTTGTGAAGGGTACAACATGCAATTATTGCATTAACTTGTGTGGTCATCATGTAATTTGGCACTGCACCCCTTAAAATTGCAAATCTTTTCTTCAAAACTCCAAAACACCTTTCAATAACGTTACGAAGTTGTGAATGTCTAAAGTTAAAAAGTTCTTTAGTCGAACGAAATCCCTCTTGCCTTTGACCACTTATATCTGTTTGGCGGCCCTTATAGGGAGGCAAGAAACCCGAGAGATTTTTGTAGGCAGAATCAATCCAATAATACTTTCCTGCGAATTTGAAATGGATAGGATACATTTCATTCGAATATAAAAACTTGGTAAATGAATTTTGAATTTTGAACGAATTTATGTAAAGAATGGTAACGGGGTTTACAAACCTGGAGGTGGCATTGGAAAATGGTTGGGCCCCGTTAATGCCTCATCTAGAATCCGGGCATCATGCGCACTTCCTTCCCACCTACATACACATACATGAAGCACATATCGTGATCACATATATCAAGAACATTTTGAGTTTACTGGCCATGTCTATTTATGAATGTCACTTACTCACCCTCGGGCGCTGATGCAGGTATATGAGTCCCATCAATTGCTCCCACAGTGTCCTACAATGAAAGGCACCCATTCAGCATTTTTTCTTGCAGTAAATCCATTAAAAATTTGCATAAATGCTCACCTAAAACCACAAAAAGAAACGCTGGTCATTGAGAATTTTTGGATGAATTTCGTCCTAACTCCTTGGTCTGATAATGAATTGGGCAAAAGTGCATAGTCCCCTTAGCACCTCATGAATGTTCCTATGCATGGTTTTGGTAAAGTGATTGAACCGGTCGGCTATCATACGCATCCGATGATTATGACTAAGCATTACAAGAGCCATTGCCAATGATTCCTCAATAGTGACGTCCTTGTTCGGGCTTTATGGGACAAAATCACACTCCGATAAAATGAAGCACAAGCGCATGAATGAGTCGACATTTAACCTATACGTCTCCATTATTCAACACTTGTGGCTAGACAGTAATTCAGCTACCCATTTCCGGCCACTTAGTACTGAAGTTCTAGGGAATCCTTGCAAGAGGACCCCTGTACAATTCCGTATTTGGACCAAACAGCAAAGAAACACCAAAATCAAATATTATATCATCCTCATCAGACGATGAGTCCCCAACCCCTGGATTGTAGAAGTCATCCCTACTGGAATATGGATCATAACTGTCCATATTTATGCTAAACTGTTTTTTTCAAAAATGGTATGTAAAATTAAACAATAAGTTAGAAGAAAAATGTAGTCTCGGTGCTCATCCTGAATTATGAAGTACCAATTTAAAGAAAGAATGGAAATGATTCGAATAAGAAACCGACAATAGCAGGTTGGAATCTGATGCAATACTGTTGATGAATAGTGAGCTGCCAGTTGTATAGTCACTTCTAGACTTTTTTCAACTGCAGCTTTTGTCCTACAACTGGAGCAACTTGCACCATTTCAATGGTTGTAATAAGGTTGTATTAAAGCTGAAATAGCAATTCATTCAGTTGCAGTCATGTAAATCCGTCAGAAGATTGCATGATAATAATGCAATGCACAAAACTAGAATGGCTCTGTTCAACTGATGTATATACACAAATAAATATACATACATATATATATATATATATATATATATATATATATATACTTTCACACACACAGACATATAGATATGTTCATACATATCTTGTATATACACATCCATCAACGTTGACTATTATTGTTGTCCTTGCTTTTCCTACTCTAACCAATCAATGGAAGCCCAAAGGCTACTAATTATGTGTGATTTCATATTTCCTTGTGAAAATTTTGACGACTCTGAGGCTTCTGTTTGGGAATGCTCTTGAGATTCATTTCTTTTGTAATTCGATAAGTTTACATTTCTTATTAATTTATATATTTATTTTTTGACATATACTAGTAATTTAAAAAACTTTGTTCAGAAATAATACGATAATTTCAGAAATCACTTAAGGTCCCTATAGTTTTCCATCTTTTTGTAATACCGGAATAAAATTCAAAAAGAGAAAATGACTTATTCCAATATTGCCTTTTTGTTGCCCAACTATTTTACGAAGTTGCAAATGTATTAAGCACAAGTTCAGAATAAAGAGGAAAGACATGCAGATATGAGCCTGATGAAACTAAATATACCAAGTGCAGCCATAAGTAATATGATTATTTTTTTAAAGTAACATTTAATAATAAAAACTCACTTAAGATGGAGGAAAAACACAAAAGAGTTTTTTTATCCGGATGTTCGTGTATTTGATACTTTGAGATTACAAAGTTCGAATGAGCCAAATATTATGTACGGGTGTTTTTTTTTTTTTACATTGAAAAACATGTAGATTTCTCTGTAAAACTATTGCAATTCAAGGGGTCAGTAGTGATTTTAAATGTTTACTATTGCTCATATATCATTTTTTGATATATATACATATATATTGCTTACCCATCATGGTGCCAAACAAAAAGAAAAATTCTTTTTATGTAATTTATTTTGCCACTTTTTTACGAAAATGTAAATGTACATGGATGCAATATGATAATTGGTATATAATAATAGTACTTTTTTAAAATAAGTTTACTTTAGTACAAATTATGCCCAACTTAGTATGCACGGTCTTGCGCCTCTGTATATATAAACATATTCAAATTTCTATTTATACATGTGTGCGTGTATTTTAAATAGTCAAATTCTCACATGCATATATAGATACATATATATATATATACACACACATATATGCAAATCAACACACATATATGGATTTCACCTTCCACGTTTGTGTAGTCTTGTATGGAGCTTTCATTTTGAAATAATTCACAACTGCATCGAGCATCCGGACTAACTACATATGAGTACCACGTCAGCACCAAGGCTAGGCATATACTTTTTTAACCCCTTGTACCATTTTCCTAATTGAATGATTTACAGTTGCCACAGTCAACACCAGCTACAGCATTTTATATCACCAAATAGGTTGGGGGTGAATTATATCTCTGACCATTTGGGCACAGTATGCATTTATAAATGCATGAGCTTTGGGAAAAAAATAACATATCGATTAATTAACCCAATCCTGTCCACACAAAGACTAGTCTCTGAATCATATAGCGGCAATTCGAAAAGAAATAAAAAAAATCCTAGGCAACAAACACAAGGAAAAAATTCCACGAAATGAAACCAACGTAATAATAGTAACCTAAGAATTCAAGAATAAAATAAATAAAACAATAGTATCAAGTAAACATAGCATCCTACTCCTTTCCCCCATCATCACCAGTGGGGGTGTCAGTAGTGTCATCGGGTTTAAGCGAATGTAACCAGTACTTTTGTAGCTCACGTTCCATGGATAGGAAGGCCCGGCGCCACTTGTCTTTCTGCAATTCCTAGAGCGCTTTGATTCTCTTCCCCGAGGGTACTATGTCCTTGAAGGTAGCAACCACTTGAACAGCCGTTATGACGTCGTACTGCTCGAACCTCATGTTTCGACTTTCTACAAGTCTTAGCTTTGTACTAGCTAAGGTTAAGAGCGAATTAGCACAGGTTACAAATGGGTTGTTTTCCGAACTCTTACTCGATTTAGTACCCCTAGAACCAGTGTATGATGTCGTGCCCCCTTGAGAATTGGCTAGCCTCTTGCCTACCCATTTGGAGCCTCCCGGCTGTTCACCAGATACATGGGAAGGGGGTATGTCGTCAACATACTCCCCGTCAACCGTCTGTCCAGGCACATATGTGGTTGCATGTGTTTGGCGATTCCACTGGGGGGTGGAATTGAGGATGCTTGTGCACAGCTACCTGTGGCCATCTCTCTTTCCAGGACCTTGGAAAGGATTTCGTATTTGTGCACCGACTGGTAGAAGCGAAACTGGACATAGTCTTTGTTCTCCTGGTAGCAATGAAATGCAAAAGGAGTTATTAGTGCGTAGCAATGAATGGTCAAATGAAAGTCAGTTAGTACAATGCCATTCGTGAATGATGAAAGGAGAAGTGAACAGTTTAAGCACTTGACTTCTTCATCCCAACCAATCCCCATTTCCGAGGTCCCTCTATACCCTTTCAACTTCGCATATGCACGCCATATTTTCTTAAGCCGCTGTAATTTTGAGTGGTACGCACCCCAGACATAGTTTTTGCCAAACAACATGTTCAAATGGTTACCAAAACACATTCAATTTGCATCAGCTTGTGCATTTCGGTCCCATTTCCCTGACTTTTTCCAGTCCACATATTCGAGGTAGAACCTGAGTTCCATTGCCTCATTCCATTGCGCCTTAGGATTCCCATGCTCACACGGCACCTATAGACAGTTAGCAGCGGATAGAAACAACGTCAAAAGACTTAAATGCAATGGCGTAACAATGTGGAATTAACATATATGTAAACAAGATTTGTATTAGCTATATGTACACCAAAATAACCTATTATAATTTTGAAATCACGGTATGTAAGTTGGTTTTTTCAAATTTCCAAATGGAATGTAAGTGATATGGTCCAGTTAAAGTACTAGGTGAGTCTCGACTATGTGTGTTTCCTAATTTCAGTGACCAAAAATATAGACTACACTAGTAAGCACTAATAAAGGCGTACCAGCAGGAATGAAATGACAAAGGGCAGTTAAAGAATTATTACCAAGGCGTAAAGTGGTCGAATTATTAGCAGATGTTAATGAATGGCCGTAAAGTAAAAAACTTCTTGTTTCTTTTGCTCTAAGAACACCAAGAAAAAAGACACTACTTGTACTTTTATGGGAACTAGAATCATTTCATTCAAAAACTAGTTAGCAAAATTCTTACTTTTGAATGTTTGTTATGAACAAGTTAAAATTAC
Organism: Gardenia jasminoides; assembly: GCA_013103745.1. Classification (NCBI taxonomy): domain Eukaryota; kingdom Viridiplantae; phylum Streptophyta; class Magnoliopsida; order Gentianales; family Rubiaceae; genus Gardenia; species Gardenia jasminoides. Next base: position 5,473,412 of record CM023099.1, on the reverse strand, counting down.
TGCTACTATAATTGAAAGTTCAGCACGCAAATCACATATAGTTTGAGTTCACAAATGCAATTTACAATGGAATGAACTGCACAGTGATTAAGTTCCTAAGCTATACTTCGAGTCTTAATTTGGTTTCAGAACCTCATCTTTTTTGGTTGCTGACTTAAATAATTTCCATCACTTTTGGGGATTCTGTATAAATTGCCCTTAAATGGAACAGTTATTATACTTAAATGGAACTGAAATGTCTCTTACTGCAATTTTTGTTCAGTTTCAAAAAATGATACTCGGAGTATAATGGAATGGTGCAAATGGAACTAAACACACAATGTATTGATATTGAAACAACAAGTATGCCCTATATCCAAGTCCGAGTGTAAAAATAGCAGAAGGTGTATCTACCCAAACTACAATCGTATTAAAAATAGGAGGTGTATTTACCTAAACCACACAATAATGTATTGATCTCTTACTGCAAATGGAACTAACCACACTAAAAGACGAAACTAGGAACAAAAATAGCCACCAACAAGACTGTATGTACCTAAACTACAATCTTTTGCAAAACCACAAGTACAAATGACAACAACAACACTGGTCAGAACAAGAGGACAAGATTATTTCGCTCCAAAACATACAAACCATCTTCTCACACACATAATACTAACGAGTCAACGAATCACAAACAAAATCGCAGGAGGTGATAGCCAAGGCTAAGATTATACAGGTATGAAATGACTAACCTTTATGAAGTTGTACAGACACTGCACGCAATTGTTTGAGTCCGATACGGAATGGGCAGAACTTGTCTTGAAGGTTTTTGCTGGGGTTGTCGAACTGGGACTTATCTTCCTTCTTTTGATTGGCATCTACCAGGGAAGGAACGCCTTACATCGCCAGGAATAGCTCTCTGCAGGGGGAGGGGAAAGAAAACAGGGGATTAGCCCTTTCGTAGATAATCATGAAAACTTGCTATTAAAAACCCAAATTTGAGCAGCCTATCGAACGAAAATGGGCAAAAGCATCCTATTCATCAAAATACAAAACATACCCCGCACCAATCGAAGGCCAAGCAAACTGGAATCTATCGCCACCCACCGGCGCCGTCTATTCTGTCCAGCAAATTAGCGAAAGTAATGACAGACGATCGAAGGGGAAGGCCAATTCCAAAGGACAGTCCAAGCTTGCCTTTCGTGGATGTGGAAAGAAGCGAACAGTTGGACAGAATGCTCCAAAACACCGGCCCTTATCAGAAGTAATTTTGAAGAATGGTTTTCTCAGTTACCGGAGTGGAACGTCATAGAACTTTTGACCGGAAATGCTACTGGGAGCCAAGATCTTTCAAGGTTATCTCTGAAGTGGGCTGGATTTGGAAGATAGGAAGGAGGAAAGAATTAGGAAAGTTTGTGAGAGAATTTTCAGAGAGTTGGTGAAATTTTCTCTCATATTCATAAACCACAACGGTCCACTCTAAACATGTCAGATAAGGTGTGGAAGTGTGAACGGGGAGCAGCAGCAAGTTGGTCAAATTTTAACTTCCAAATTTTTTTGCCAAAATTTTGCCACAGTTACCAAACAGTAATTCCGAAAAATTTATTTCTAGATTAATCATGCCAACTAAATTAACTATACCAAACGGATCCAAGCTTTTTTATTTTTTCTTTTTTTTAAGGGAACCTACCAATAGTTTACGAAAAAAAATGTGTAAATAAGTAAACTTGCTCTTTCTATATCTATTTTCAAAAAGAATTTGCAGTATGACTTTTCACATGAAACGGTAATGTGCTTTTATAGCACTGCTGTAAAGACTTTTCTTTCTATACATATATAACGAAATTGTTGGTTTCGATTTAAAAACTGACGGTTCCAATTTTTCAAAAAGGTGGAAGCTGTACTAAACTTTATAGGGACGGTCACGATTATGGTTTCTGAACCTCTAGTTCTAGTCCGGTTACCGTTTCAATTTCTTCTAGTTACAATTAAAATACTTATTATTATAAAATTGATTTTAAATAAATATAACAACGATTGTAGACAAAAAATTATAAATTTTATTGTATTATCATTTCACAAGGAAAAAGAAAAAATACACCTATCCTTGATTTAGCAAATTGCTATTTTTTGATTTAGTGACAATTATTTTTTTGATCCTTTTAAAAAATAATTTTTTGTGAATTTGCCATAAAGACTAGTCAAAGTCAAAATATTATAAAATGCTAGTTTAATACTTTGATTAATTTAATTTTAGCACATACTAATGAATTCGGATCTAAATCAGTTATTGCTATATTTACTAATCAATTGGATTAATAAATTAGTGGACTAAAACAGATGCTGTTGATATTGAATGCTGACTATTAAAATTGAACTGTAAATTGAGTCAAAACAACCCAATTATTCAGAATATAACTATATTTTTAAACGGTTTGAATGAGTTTTGAATCACTGATTCTGGTTCAATTTTTTTGTGAATCTGAACCTTAATATTTAATTACGGTTATTATTCCGATTCCGGTTTCACAAACTCGGTTCATATTCCGATTCAACAAACCGCCGATCCGATTCCGGTCAAAACTAAACCATGGCCGCCCCTATGTATGTATAGACACACACACACACACACACATGTTTGTGTGATTTTCACCAGACATTTGCAAGGTATTTTAGGAATAGTACAGTAGGTAAATCATGAGTAAGTTGGCAATAGAAACTTGTACACTTTACTTAATCAATGCTTTCATTGCTTTCATAGGTTTGGTGGTCAGATTCCGGTCAAAACTGAACTATGGCCACCTCTACACACAGACGTTTGTGTGATTTTCACTGGACATTCGCAATGTCTTTTAGGAATGGTAAAACTATGAAAGCATTGATTAAGTAAAGTGCACAAGATTTTACTGCCAACTTACTCATAATTTACCTACTGTACCCTTTGGTGGCCAATGGTTTGGCTACTTTCTCATTGATTCAGCAACTGGATTCAAAACTGAAATGGACTCCTCTCAAGTATGTTCAACTGAACTGATTATGTAAATTAAATGTGTTTAAAACAACATTGATGCGCTAAAGCTAAAGAACCATTAGAGCAATATGTTTAAGAAGTGAAGAATCATTTGGAGAGGTGAAGAACCATTAGAGCAATATGTTACAAGTATAACTGCAAAATCTTCCACCTCCTTCCGCATTTAGTGATCAGTTTTTAAACTTCACTAGCTGCACTAATTGCCGGTATTAATAATACAACATTGTCGGTTTAGATGTTTCACACTATCAGATTGATGTTTGCAGAGGTTTGTTTATTTGCTTTCTTTCTTTGTGCATTTTTTTTTTGTGTGTAAATTACTATTTATTTTTTCTGTCAAAGTTGATAAATGTAGAATCTAAGAAATTCTCAAACCCAAACCCAAAAGGCTAGCTGACTATTGGAAAGGGAGAGGGGACTTAAAAACTATAACTCACACACACTTACAACCGATGTGGGATAAGGAACAGGGGAATGGCATCATCACAGAATATTTTCACTAACCCAAGAACAAAGAGACTTTGTTTTTTCCTGTCAAAATTGGTAAATGTAGAATCTAAGAAATTCCCAAACCCAAACCCAAACCAAAAAGGCTAGCTGACTATTGGAAAGGGAGAGAGGATTTAAGAACTACAACTCACACACACTTACAACCGATGTAAATTACTATTTGTTAACCGTCAGTTTCCTGGTGGAACAAAATACAAAAAAAAGAAAAAAAAATTATCTTCTAGTTTTCGGGTTGAACAAAGTTCAACTTATTCCTAGACGAATCCCCAACTACAGAAAGATTCACTGTAAGCTTTTTGGGGAGTTCTCAAATTATTCCAGTTATTAACTTTTAGCCCTTGTGTATTTTAATTCTCACAATCAATGGTGTTAATTTTGTATATTCAGATCTAACAGAACGGTAATTACTAACATTAAAATTCAACAATAATGGATTTTAAGGGATCAAATTACATTAAAATTTGACGTTTACTGATTTCAAGGGATCAAAATTACATTAAATCACCAAGGCACAAATCATACTTAGGAATCGAACCCCAGCCGTCCATGAATCTACCAAAGAAAAAAGGAGGGGGGAAAGAAAGAAAAAGAAAAACTTCCAACACAGCATCAGCCAGCATTCCCCACATCATAGAACAATTAAAAGACCACATTAACTATAGTGATTTACTAGTAAGACTTGGAGAAGAAGCATATTTACTAACGAACGACACTGCTTTCCCTCCTCCTTTATCCCGGGCTTGGGACCGGCTGTCTATGCAGACAGGCAGAGTTACAAGCATCATACCAAACAAAACAGCACATCAGGTAAAAAAGCAAGCCACCATCAAAGAGCAACAGAGAAGAACGGCAACGCAAATGCATCTCCAATACAAGAAGAAAATCCGAAGTCAAAAAGGAGCAGAAAGGCAAAGACATATCCAACGAAATAGACCCAGCCTTGAAAAAGTCATATACATAATAAGGAACTTTGGCTGCCAGTAATAAAAATCACAGGTAAATCATACACAATAAATGACAAGTTGCCATGGAAAACAAGACCTCTCTTTTTGAGTCCAACGAAATCAACCTCAAACTTGTACGCACTTCAGACAAAATTAATGACTTCCAGAACTTGGGGCATTCAGATTTCTCTCTATCTGCGAATTTGCAACCATTTACAAAAGGTTCCATGATCACAAACATCTGTGCCAGGGCCTGCCTGCTAAGATGCAGCCACCTCCCAAAACAGCAACCATACAACTATTGCAGACCTTAGATTAGACCTCTTGACGCCACACCATCTGTTAGAGACCATTAGCCAATAGTATCCAGTAACATCTTTCTATTTTATAAGAATAACAAATTCAGCCATGTATGCTAAACGCAGGTATGTATTGAGGATCACAAAATTCAAGTAAAAAATAAATTTCACAAACAATACCAGTACCAACCGTATGCAAGCCAACAGCTCCAAAAACAGATATTGCATGCATCTATCTTAAATGACTGAACCAGCATCTGGTTACGGAGGAAGAATAACCAACTACTTGGAACCACCTGACACTGCTTTCTTCCACTTAATTGTAAATAACGAAGACTAGCAGCAAGTACTCACTGGTGAAGGGGAACAGTTACAGTTGCTGCATAATAATTGACATACCAACAGCCCAAGAACAATGCAGGGGCAAGAAATACATCACCAACTTCAACACGACCATGAACTTCATAATTCATAGTAACTCAGGCCGTACAACCATAGGATATCAGAAGTTCCTTTCCACATTCAAAGTCATCAATCAAACATCAAAGTCGTCAATCAAATTCTATGCAGAAATACATCACCAACTTGAACACGACTACGAACTTCATAATTCATAGTAACTCAGGCCGTACACCATAGGATATCAGAAGTTTCTTTCCACATTCAAAGTCGTCAATCAAACATCAAAGTTGTCAATCAAATTCTATGCAGACTAGAAAAGCTCCATCTTCTCGATCTATCTTCGACTTACAGAGGCATAGAAATCCCAATTTCTGAATATTGGACTCAAAAGAACTGGTTGGTTGAGGCAAATATATCTTCACTGGAATAAGCAAAATTTCCACCTATATGACTTAAAAAGGCGAGGGGTATAGAAATCCCATTTTTTGGATATGGACTCAGAATTGTTTTGAGGTGAAGATATCTTAAAATCACTCGAATAAGCAATTTGCTTGCCACAGAACATACAGAAATTTGCTAAAGACCACATAAGCTCTCCAAAAAATGTTCATTCCATCAAGGAGAATCAGCAAACTTCAGTGCATGGTAACATGATCACGCAACAGTTAATTCAATTTCATGGTGTTCAGTAGCATGCAACTAGGATGACTGTGCAGAAGCCAGGGAGGATGGGTTAGTACATATAGAAGTTCAGGCTAGAAAGAACTGAGCTCAACTCCTAGCTCTTCTTGAAATTGGATGACATAATTGAATTTAATAACTTTCATAGTGCCCTACAAATAAAACCAAGAATAACCACACGGTAACATGATCACACAACAGTTAATTCAATTTCATGGTGATCAGTAGCATGCAACTAGGACGACTGTGCAGAAGCCAGGGAGGATGGGTTAGTACATATAGAAGTTCAGGCTTGAATGATCTGAGCTCAGCTCCAAGCTCTTCTTGAAATTGGATGGCATAATTGAATTTAAAATTTTCATAGTGCCCGACAAACAAAACCAAGAATAAGTACATATAGAAGGTCAGGCGTGAAAGATCTGAGCTCAGCTCCAAGCTCTTCCTGAAATTGGATGACATAATTGAATTTAAAAATTTTCATAATGCCCTACAAATAAAACCAAGAATAACCACAAGAGAGAGGATACTCCTTCAAAATCATGTACCTTCACAATACCAGGTAATCAAACGACCAGAAATTCTTGCATTTATGCTCCCTAAAATGAAGACCAAACGTAGCCAAGTTACTAATGACTCAGCAAATGCAACAGACCAAGCAAGAATAACAGAGAGAGAAAGAGAGAGAGAACTCCTCTGAAATGACACAGAATCAGATTAGACCAGATATTCTTGAATTCTCGAGCTCGTAAATGGAAACCAGATGAGTCAAGTTAATAATAGTGAGCCAAGCAATAGTCACATCCAGCATATGCAACAGGCCAAGTAGAAATGAGAGAGCTCTTGAATCAATTGACATCATGGCGGACCATAAATCTACCAATCCCTCCAATAAAGTTTTCTTTGCATCCTCCTCCAATTCTCATGATACACCCCGTCTTTATCGTTCCATGGCAAAAACAACAAATGGCCACAAAGTGAGATTTGACAGATCAAGAATCTAATTAATATAAAAAAAAATTCCAGAAAAGAGGTACACTGGATAAGAGCATCACCAAAACTCCTGAATGCAATCTGAAGAATTGAACAAAATATAAAGCTTGACTAATTTGTCAATGATGTTTTTAACAAACATCATACCAAGATGGCATATGATTCAAACCACAGCACCATAGATCTCTGAAAATCAACATCATCCAAAAGACCTCTTTTTTTCAACAATCCTCTAGCTAGGAGGAGAGTTCTGCAAGCAGGTACCAGGACATCAAACCCGATTACTTAAGCTCCACACCAAGATAAAAACCCAATCAGAACTGGCCACTAATACCAACTCCAGAAAATTTTATACCATCAAAACTGAAAGCTCACCACTCATTATCCTTCAAATCATTATGAATCATCCGTACACCCAGGAACCACACAGACAAACATGTTCACTAACAGAATTAGATGAGTTTACACCCTAAACCATCCGAAAACAATCCCCAAACAAAGTTAAGGCCTGGGATTAAGCTAATCAGAAGTTAATGGAGAAGCAGCAAAACATAGGTGCAAGTGAATTGAATGGGCAGGTCACAGGTGTCCAACAACTGCATAGTTGGGATTCCCCAGTGATACACAACCGCCGTTCTTTCCCTCAACGATCGGGAACATGGACTTCCAAGTAATAACTGCCAGAATGAATAACGTATTTCAACAAACATGGTGGACTACGGCAGAAAAGATTCACCAAAAATTTAATTTATATAATAGTCTACAGACATCAAAAGTAAAATCCTCAAGCAGCAAGGAATGGTAAGTACAAAGATAAACCCCTCCAAAATAATGCACTAGCCTTTGACCTGAGCATAGAGACCTAAGTTTTCAGCACACCTCCAAATCTCTGAAATCCTAGATTCCAACGCACAATAATATGGAAATTAGAGAACAAGCAAAGAAAATCATTTTTCAAGAAAACAGTTTAAAAAAAAGGAGTAGGGAATGAGAAAAGCTCATCCAAAATGTAGCTACAAAATTGAATAGCCAGGTACCAAACACGACGAACAGTCCTGGTCTGAGCTTTTCCTAAAATCAAGACAACAGATAGAAACCATCACTTATTTTTTCAGGCAAAGAGAACAAACAAAGACCAGGATGGCAAGAAGTACTCCTGATTTTATTCACATCAGTCCAAGAGAGAGCTCTGCTTGCCTCCACACACCAGTAGTCCACTACTCTTGATAGACATCAAGAGAACCAGAGAAAGACGAATCTTGAAAAATACCAAGAAAACAAACAGAAAACAGCTATTGAAAAAAAACAATAAAGGGACTATTGAAAAAAACACCAGAGCAACAGCCTACAGCAATGCAATAACAATACACAAAACAAAACTCTAAATTACAGACCACGTTCACATCCATTGAATAATTTTTAAGAAGTCACACCCAAAGGCCCATGTTCTGTCACCATCCTCAGTAGAGTGCTGCGAGCCAGAATACATGGATAGCCAACAAAGATTCAACATGGCAGAAAGATGAGAATAATCCTAAAACAGACATTGTAGATTATCTACCATATGCTCAAATTAACAAGCATAGCTTAATTCTTCTTCAAATCATGATGAATCAGTAAAATACCACGAATCCAACAGCACAAACATATTTGACAACACAATTTAATTCCTGTTAAACACTAAGCACCACAGAACCATCCCCAAAGAGAAGGCCTGCATTAAGATAATCCATCAAAAGCCAAAAGCCAAAAGCCAAAAGCCAAAAGCCAAAAGCCAAAAAAGGAACCATTATCTATGAGGACCTTAGGTGAATTGAATGGGCAGGCTGAAAGCTATTCACAGACGGTTTGCCCAGAAATCAATGGCTCCCAGTAAGCAGATATACACACCAGGTTATAACCTATCCAATTCTTCATAGATCAGAACCCTGCAGGAAACACCAGGATGCTGCAGAATTACTGCCAAAGCAAATAACAAACAAAACAAGGAAAAATTCAAAGAGAACTCTATTCATGAAGTGTCAGAACCCCTAAATTACTAAATTCCTCAAGCACAAAAAGAATATTTAGTGTAGGTGAGAAAATAACTCCCTCCAAAAAATTTTATTAGCCCTCAATCTGACGATGGAAAGGTACGTTTAAATCACTTCACTTAAGCCCTTCGGCTGCAACAGCATAGTAACATAGAAATTAGAGAGCAATCAGGGCAAATCTACTATCCAATCCCAATCAATTACAAGGAAACAGCAAAAAGTAACAAGTAGGGAAAGAGAAAGCTCCCCCAGAATCTTGTAAACCACAATAGCAGGGAAACAAACACGACAAGAATGCTTCAATCCTAGATTCCCTGAAATGAAGACAACAGATAGAAGCCGTTACCAACCCACCCCAGTCATTTGTAGGCAAAGAGAACAAACAAAGAGTAGGTTGGCAGAAGAGGACTCCCAAAAAATCACATCCATCCATCCAAGAGAAAAGCTCTTCTTGCCTCCGTATGCAGCAAACCACCATTCTAAAACAGCCACATCAAAAGAATCAGGGAAGAAAAGACTATCTTGAAACATCAATAAGAACCTCATGAAGTACTAGATCAACAAACCACAAAACTACAAAAAAGTTTAGGTCTTGATCAATTCTCAATCACCACTGCAGAGAAACTGCTGAAACCCAGAGCCACCACCTATAGCAACACCACATATAGAATTACCACCTAGAGCAATGACAAAAACCATCCAATTAATTTACTAAGTCTCACATCCAAGGAACCTCCCCCTCACCAGACTCCTGCGACACAAAAAGCCAACAAAAAACAGCAATTTGACACAAAGATGACAATTGACAATGGAACTATCCAATAACACCAACTTTTTACAAATTTTAGACCATCTACCATAACACCAAACCTATGCATACAGCAAGCACAAACTTGATTCTTGCTCAAAGACAAAACACTGGGAACTACCTAAAAAGATGCTTAATGGCAAAATTTAAATGCTAAGAAATGCTTAAGGACATTAATATCGACACATTCTTGCCCCAACAAGGCATGGAACCAAAATAAATTCAAAAGCCCAAAGACAACCAATAGGCAATATAACTTTGATGGAGAAAAACAAAATGGGTGCATGCAAATTCAATGGAGAGGTTGAAAGGAATTTCAAAGGTGGTTGTGCTGGAGTTCCTTCAAAAAAAAAAATGTCTAGATAAAACAGTCTGCAGACATAAAAAGATGCCAGACACATAAATTACTAGCCATAAAAAGATGCCAAATGCATGAATTCCTCATGCAATAAGGGTGTAAGAGAAGAAACTCCCTCTAAAATGGTCCACCCCAATTGAGAAAGGAAGGCTCAGTTGTCATCCCACACCAACACTGAAACCCTATATTGCGCAACACAAAGTAATGCAGGAAATTAGAAAACAAACACACAGCTGTCCCACAGAGCAAATCATCATCTATAGCCAGAAAACTCCCAATCAAACAGCAGAAAACAAGTAGAGACAGAGAAACTTCTCTGAATCTTGTTAGCCAGTATAGCAGGTAACAAACATGACCAGACCTCTTGCATCAAAATCTCTCCCCTAAATCAATACAACAGACGGAGCCAGTTACTAATTGACCTCATGGTTAAGTTTTTCAGGAAATAAAGAAGGTAACAAAAAAAAAATGACGAAAAAACTCCCGATCCCGTCCACAGAAAAAGGGAGCTCTTTTTTAGCCTGACTGAAAACTAGGATTCTGCCACAGTACAAACAGTTGGAGCCAGTTACTAATTGATCTCATGGTTAAAATTTTTTTTTTCAGGAAATAAAAAGTAACTAAAAAAAAAAGATATGAAGGGAAAAAATACTCCCGATGTCAGATAATATTCACATCCAGAGCTCCTTCTAGCCTGACTGAAAACTAGAATTCTGCCATGCTACAACCAGGACATCAAAAGAACCAGAAAAAGAAAATACAAATCTTTAGCAGCAAAGAACTATCTAGAAATTACTACTCAACGAACCCAACAATAGCAAGAACTCCCGTCTTCTTAACCAATTGCCGATCAACATCACACTTAGAACTGCTGAAAAACCAGAGCGATCTACAACAACAGCAGCAGCAGGAGGCAAGCATTATATAAAAGCTCCAGATTTCAGATTACGCTCACACCCATCCAAGAGAGAGCTCCTTCCCAAACGATATTCCCAAAATCCATCATTCTACTTACAACAAGTAGGTCAAGAAAACCAGAAAAAAGAACCAAGAAAGGGCTAATTTTGAAGGAAACTTGATGTCAAAACTGTCGATAACTGGAACAATCCAGAATTTACCACACCCAAAAAACGATACCAGTGCAAAACCCTCCTGTGTAATCCTTCAAAATAGCGGAGCCACCACCAAAGAGCAAATCCGTCATTCTATAAGAAAAGTGTAGCAAGAAAATGAATAAAAAGAACCAAGAAAGGGCTAATTTTGAAGGAAGATTGACGTCAAAATTGTAGAATAATTGGAATGATCCACAAATTACAACATAAAGAAACCGTAACTCCACAAATTACAACATAAACAAACCAAAAATTACAACAAAAAAAACTGCAACTACAAACATTCGTATCCTCCTGCACAGTTAGGATTAAGCAGTCAATTGTGATCTGCACAGTTGAAAAGAGGTCTTATCCTTGTTGGACTTGGGCAAAGATTCCTTTATGTGCTGCCCAGAAGTTCGTTGATAAAGTCAATCATTTAATTTAGGAAAATTTGCAGCCACAAAATTTTAAAATCATTGGCAGCTGCTCCTGGTCAAAGCTCCCAGGACCACCCTGAAACTACTCAAAATAAAAAAACAAAAGAAAGTGTTTAATGGCAGAATATAAACACAGAGATACTTGAAAACATCAATATTGACACGTTCATAAGATTCACCAAAGAGAAGCATGCAACCCAAATAAATTTAAAGCCTAAAGAGAACCAATGGTTAAGAATTAAGTGCATGCAATTGAATGGAACAGTTGAAAGCCATTTCACAGGGGATTGTGCAGGAGTTCAAAAAAAATGCAGACATAAAAAGGTGCCAAATGCATGAACTCCTCAAGCACAAGGGTCATTGGTAAGAAGAAAACTCCCCCTAAAACAGTCCATCATCTTAGGAAGGAAGGCTCAGTTGTCGCCCCACACCTCCAAATCACTGAAGCCCTATAATGCACAACACAAAAGTAATGCAGAAAATCAGAAAATGAACACACAGCTGTTCCACAGAGCCAATCATCTATAGTCAGAAACCTCCTAATCAAACAGCAGAAAACGAGCAAGGACGGAGAAAACTTCTCTGGAAACTCATTAACCAGTATAGCAGGATACCAAACATAAACATGACCAGACCCCTTGCATCCAAATTTCTCCCCTAATCAATACAATGAATAAAGCCTGTTACCAATGATCCAGCGGTTAATTTTATTCAGCCAAAATAAAAAGAAACAACAAAAGGGCGTGAGAGAAACTCCAGATGTAGTATGATATTTGCATCAATCCACAGAGATAGCTCTTTTTTAGCCCACCAAAAATTAGGATTCTGCCACACTAAAACAGGGACATCAAAAGAACCAGAAAAAGAAAAAGTGAATTTTCAATTAAAAACAACGATCAAGAAATCACTAATTAGTGAACCCGACAACAGCAGAAACTCAGTCTTCTTAAAATCAGCACCACGCAAAAGCTGACGAAAAACTAGAGCACCACCTACAACAATAACCACCACAGTTATGGATGACAGAAAAGCTCTGGTTTTCAGATTACTCTCACATCAATCCAAGAGAAAGAGAACTCCTTCCCACTCCACAAGCCCGAAATCCGTCATTCTACAACAAACACATCAAGAAAACCAGGAAAGAGAACCAAAAGACGGCTAATTTTGATGGAAATTTGATGTCAAAAGTGTCAAGAAAATCGGAACGATCCAGAAATCACCACATATACAAACCAAAACTACCGCAAAAATCCGTATCCTTCCCGTTCAATCCTTCGAAATACCAGAGCCACTGCCAAAAACCAGATCCGTCAATCTACAACAAGCAGATCAACGAAACCAGATAAAAGAAACAAGAAAGGCTAATTTTCGAAAGGAAATTGATGTCAAAACTGTCCAACAAGTGGAACGATCCAGAAATTATCACATAAACAAACTGAAACTACTGCAAAAATCCGTATCCTTCCCGTCCCCGTTCAATCCTTCAAAATACCGCCCCGTTCAATTCTTCAAAATACCAGAGCCACCGCCAAAAAGCAAATCCGTGATTCTACAACCACATCGAGAAAACCAGAGAAAAAGAACAAAGAAAGGGCTAATTTTGAAGGAAAAGTGATATCAAAGCTGTCCGTCAATTAAAACGATGCAGAAATTACCACATAAATAAACCGAAACTACTTCAAAAACTCGTATCCTTCCCGTTCAATCCTTCGAAATACCAGAGCCATTGCCAAAAACAACCATGATTAAGTCTCAAAAATCGCCATCAAAAAAATTAGCAATAATAAACTCCAAACTAATCAAATCATCAAACCACAGAAGCCACGGCGACAAGCCAGCGATGATCATCGATTGAAGATCCTTCTCTTCTTCTGAAACAAACAAACCATAAAAATTGAGTCTAATTTAGCTAAAACCCAAAAGCTAACCCTAGAATCTAAATAAAAACGATGCTAACCCTAGAATGTAAAGAAAACAAAGACAAGCAGAAATCAAGATCAAAACCTGCAATGGAGAACAGAGGGGAGGGGATACATTTATAGATACTCTGGGAAGAGAGTGAACGGTTAGGATTAAGCGGTGAATCACGATCTGGACGGTTGAGAAGAGGTCTTATCCTAGCTGGCCTTGGGCTAAGAATCCTTTACGCGTATTGCCCAAAAGTCGGTTGTTTAACTTAGGAAATTTGGCCGCCACAAAATTTGTAAATCTTTTTTTTTTTTTTTTTGGTAGGAAGGAGGGGGGGGGGGGATCTTTTACCAAAATCAAAAAGGAAAAAATCCTTGGCGGCTATAGATGGTCAAAGCTCGTGGGCGGTGGGGATCTTTCTCGACACTTCGCTGTTGGATTGTTTGGGGCTGATTTCATACTTGGATTTTGACAAAGAGTTTATTTAAATAATAATAATAGAATATTTAGCATAATATCTTAAGAAAATGTCATAACACTTTTTTAATATAATATATGTGCGTTAAAAAAATGACTAAAATTTATATTAATTATGCAAGTAAACAAAAATTGATAAATAATGCACAATACGAATAAACTCATTATTATTTATTTTTTGAGAAGATTGGTTCTTAATGAAAACCTCATTTGAATTGTCATTTTTTTGAATTTTCTATAGAAAACATATTGTAATATTTTGATTGTATGTGGGATAAAAAGACATTTAAAAGATATGACCGTAGAAATATAAAAAATTTTCTACAAAAATTTCAATCCAAACAAGATAATTTGGTAATAATCAATTTATTTTGATAGATTATTATTTAAAACATATTTTTAATTGCATCATAAACATTCGTAGTTTATGACATAAATGTCTTATCGATATATTTATCTTTTTGGTCCAAACAAGGTAATTTGGTTTAACAATCAATTTGTTTTGATAGATTATCATTTAAAAACTAGTTTTAATATTAATTTCTATCAGCATTAATATTTTAAATAAATATCGGACTCGAGTCTAATGCGGGAGGCTATAGTCATCTATTTTTCCGTACTTCCAAGAAGATTCCAGATTCCTCTAAATCTCGTTTACGCCTATCTCGAATTTTCATTGCATCTTTATGTTGTTCCGCCGGACAGCAATTGCACCATGGTCTTGTAAGCTTCTAGGAGACTGGGCTTTAGCCTTTAAGCTTGTAGGCATTCAGTTGTTTTTAGGCAAAAAAAAAAAAAAAAAAAAAAAAGGATGTTCTCAACACAAAAAAAAAAATTCTTAACAAGAAACAAATTTCTTGTAAATGTCTTTAAGATGTTCAGGTAGCTTTTGAGCTTGTAGGCTTTCCATTTTTGCTCTTGAGAAATCATGGGCACATGAGGAAGGTGTGCATTTTTTACCGAACAAATGAGCTAAAATGGGATTTGGAATTAAACAGACGGACACTTTTATATCTAAAGGATTATTTTGACAGATTTTAAATGTGAGGTACAAAAAAAGTTTTTTTTTTCCTTAAAAAATGTGAGGGACAAATTGTCAAATTTCCTAGCCTTTAAACTTGTATACTATTGCAAGCAAATTTCTTAACACAAAAAAAGTGTCACATTTAACGATTTACATCAAAAATAGGTGTTCATGTCAACGGAATGAGGATTAAAATTGACCAAACACAAGAAGACACCAAGAGAAAAGCTCTAACAGGCCTCATAAATGAAACTGTCTCATTATTTTATTGAAAGTCCGTGAAGGTTCGAAGCCAGCTAAGTCAAAAGGAGAAAGAAAAAGAACAAGAGGAGAAAAACGTTAAGAAATTATTGCATTTGGTTATCTTTGCCCCTCGTTTTCCCAATACTACTACGAGACCTTTTTATTTAATTGGTTGAGGGATTTGTTTACGAAAATGTATTATTGAAAGGTCCAAAGAAATAACGGAGAGAGTTTAGACCGGACGGATATTCAGCTTGTGGAGTCCTGCTGATGCTCACCATAATGCGAGCTGTCTCAGTACTGGCGGGCTCCTAGAAACGATGAGCTTGAATTTGCTGTTGCGGGCCCTTCATTTTCTAAGCCTCTATTATAATAGATTTTATGGATGTTTCTTCGTTGTGATATCATTACGTAATTTGCAGTTAGGCCTTTAGTTGACATAAAAAAATGGACTTAGTGTTTCAAATTTTTACCCCTTTATTATTCTTTTTGGTAAAAATTTTCATCATAAATTTATGATCTATATGTTGGATATTAAAATTTGTCTTAAAATTTATTTATTCTCTTTTTTTATTTATTTTTTGGAGTTTCTCACATTCATGATAGCTAATTAGTTGATAAGCTATAAAATCACCAATTCTTTTCACTTAAAATGATCTTGTGCATACATAACTAAAAAATGATTGATCTACATTAAAACACAAAATAGTACAAATACCCTTGTTTAAGTAAATTATATATGCACTACATACAATCATAACTTCATGAAGACTCAACAGATCATTGTACATCCCCAATCCATTTTAACGTGAACTCCCAATCTCCCATTAGCTGATTTTCCTTTCTCCTGTGATCCCATTTTCCTCCCTTATTCAGGTAATGGAACAATTTTATTGATATAATTGACCAGAACTTCAATCTCAATTAAATTGTTTTGCTCCCATAACTTTTCCACTCCAAGTATACATGGACTAACTTTATGGATCCCCATTAAATTATCCTAAAAAGAGATTAATGTACAAAATTGCTTTGTACAATAAACTTATCAGAAATTGGAAACCTACAAAATATCTTATTCAAAAAACTATGATGGCAATACAAAAAAGCACACACACACAAGGATCTATAAAAAAAACACAAAAGATCACTAATTATTAGTGAATTACATAAATATTATACTCCGCAGTTGCATCGCCAGTCTTGAGATCAAAGGAACGAGTCCTAGCCTGTGCATAGCCCCGATTAAACCGAAAAAGCCCACTTCCCCCGATCACCGGTGGATTCCTCCCTAGCAAGGTGATAATGCTTCCATTATACTTCCCGTCAACAAGAACAAAATTCATTGTCGTCAACAAAGCCAACTCCTTTTGTGAAGCTGATGCATAATACCCTTGTGCTCTTGCAACTAGTTTGGAGCTCAGTTCAAGATCTATAGTCACTGGATTATCAATCATATTAACAAAGCCAAACCCATTGCGGATTTTTGGTGGTGGCTTCACTACCATGATTGAAGTGGGATACATACCGGTGCCAATATCATGCCAGAAGAATCTCAAATGGCTTAGCTTTTCTTCTTTTAGGTTTAGTGCTTCTTTGTTCATTTCTTTGACAAACTCATGCTTTTGCTTTCAAGTGACATGAATAGGCACGAAGGAAATGAGGATGGGAAAGGTGGAGCTGTCGAAAGCTGGGATAGTACTGGAATTTCTAACTAATCAAGAAAACTAGGTGAAGGTAATATGTGGATAGGGTTGTCTATATATCTAGGGAATTTTTGTAAAAGCAATTCTTTAACACGCCATATGCCTAAAGAAGACAAGCTAACACAAGCAAGTGTGGTTTTGTTTTGGATGCTGTGAGCATATATATATATATATATATATATATGTGTGTGTGTGTATGAGTTTTGGCTTTTGGGAAAGGTGTATGTGCATTAGGTTATGTAAATCAAGTGTAAATTCTGGAGTAGAATCTACTATTAATTAAAAAATTTGGGTTATTTTCTCTTTAATTTTACCCTAATTAGGAGTTTATTCTGGTGTGGGTTATGTGGTTTGGAGAATTTTTCCCTTTTTTATAGAACTACATAGAGAAGTGGAATCTCATTTGAGTCATAAATGAAAGGATTAATATCAGAAACCTCCCCTGAGATTTCTTCGAATCACAGCTAGACCCCTTTAGGTTTTTGAAATCACACATAACCCCCCTAGAATGACAACTTAAAGGTACATGTCAGCCCCTTTGTTTGAATATAGTTTAAAAAAATGAGTTGCAGGAGAGAGAGTTAGTTCTTTTTCCACTTTTACCCATTGTCCAAGGTTATTTCTAAATTTTTTCATTATTGTAGTAAATCTAAATAGGTATTTGATATGAATTGAAAAGCTTAAGGGGTGAATCTGCAATAAATTAAGTAAACTTGAGTTCTGAATATGTATATGACCGTTGCTCCCAACGGAATTGTTATCAGGCCTTTGTCTATAAAAGCCAGTCATTGTGGACATGTTTCCAATTTGCACAAGTGAAGTGGGAAATTTTGCAGCTTCTTCATTCCAGATTGTGTAAAGAAGCAAGAATGACTAGCTCTTCCAGTGGAGGGAGGTCCTATAATTCTCCAACTTCATTCAGCATTAAGAATCGATATTGTGGATGCAATCGCAAGCAACGATAAGAATTTCGAGAGTGCCTTGAATCGGATAAGCTCTACTGGTTGAGATGCAATTTTTTCCAATGGTTTGAAGGCAATGAAGGTGCTGAAGTAACCAGTTGAAGGAATGAAGGCAATCCTGTACCGAGACATAGACAAAGCAGCAACTTGAAGGCAATACTTGAGCAGCCAAATTCAGCAATCAGGCTACTAATTGTCATTGATCTACTACTAATTGGTTGTTATATTTTTATTCAAATTGTAAAATCAATTTGATGTAGTAGAAGGATTCTGGAACAGCTTTACTTCTGCTGTTAAAGTTCTTTTCTTCAAAAGTCAGGCACATCAGTCATATATAATGCCATTTCTGTTCTGTGATGATTTTCTGTTATGCATGTTCAGTTCTTAGGAAATAATAAGAGAAATGTAGAATTTCAGGTGCTTCAAAACACCACAAAACTTGCACTTCAAGTACACGTAGTCACAGATGCACAATGAAGTCAGTTAAAAGACAACACAGCTTACGGTAATACACTTACAACTACTGCACAGCCTGATCATTAAATCACTTGCTCAGCTCATTGCATAGTCATTGAGAGTACATTACATCAGTGAGGCTAAATAGCATATTGCAATCCATATGAACAAAAGCACCATCTATAACAAGTTGTTTAGATGGTGAGGATTGCAATGCATATAACATTACAAAGCAGTGATAAGATGTACTGATAGCACCATGACCAATTACGAAAATGCATATGAACACTAGTAAGCACATGGTCCTCACAAAAGTATCCACATAATTAACAAAAGTCAGTGTTGGGCAGTAATACCAGTAGTAGTTTACCCACTTCAGATACCAAAAGCATGTTCATTGCCGGAACCCTTTACCAATCTCAAAACATTAAAGAGAAGTTGCTGCTGACTGTAGTAGACTCTACTGTTGCAGTAGCACTGATCCTCACAGAAGTTTCACCATGAGATCCTTCATTTGTAGTGCCTTGATCAGTTGGAGCAAGGGGAATTGCACTTTGCATGCTCACAGTAGTAGTGCTTTTCATTTTTGTACCTCCTCTCTGTGTCATAGCAACAGAAATCAAAACAGAAAATGACCAATGCTTTAAATTATATTAGAGAACAGGCAAGTTATATCCATGTCAAAGTAAGTATGTATGACTTTATAACAATGCATACTCTCTTTTTTGAAGTTGTTGTGCCAGTTTGCAAATTAACTTGTACATTCCCAGATTTGTCATGTTGTGGAGGACTTGGGTTACTGCCCTAGCTTGAAACAGCCACTAGAACATTCCCTTGGACGTGATCCTGGATTTTAGGCAATACATGATCAGCAAGTTCATAATGTATGCAAAATACATACATTTGTATGTAAAAGTAGATGATAATGTTGAACTTACTTACCCAAAGCACAGCCCCTGCCAATCCGGTGTTAGCTAAGCCCCTACCAGGCTTTCCTCTCCTCATAGCACCCTGTAGTTAAAAAAAAAAAACAATGAATATGTAATTATATAGTCAGTAGGAAAAACAAATTTTCTGTTATTACCCCATGACCAGAAGCAGTAGGATTGTTTCTTGTGGAGGTTCCAGCTTCTCCCTTGCATGTTCTTTTGTTGTGACCAAACAAACCACACTTGGAGCATTTTAATGTGCTTGACCTCTGTGTTCGAGTTGAAGCAATTTCTTCCTCTCTTTCTATTTTTCTTTGGTCTTCTTGGTGCTCTCCTTCTCAGTGGTGGAAGCAGTGTTTCTGGTGTAACGTTTTCCATTGGAGGCCATCTTTTCTCATGTGGTATTGGGTGGATCATTTTCGAATAGCACCTCAAGTACTTTTCCAATGAAAATGCTTGATCACAATACTTAACTAGATTTTCCCTCCTATAAATGATCCCTAAAGCAGCATGCTTGCAAGGGATGCTAGTCAATTGAAATTCCCCACAGTCGCATTCCTTTTCCTCTAATTTCACTATATATGTCTTGTCAACATCTCTTACCTCAAACACATACTTACTAGCCATCATAAGCTCACATCTCCTTGAAGCATTTCCAATGTCCTTCAGCTTCTTAACAACTTTTGGAGTGACAGCAGCTATCCATGTTGTGGTTTTTTGATACCTCTTATGCAGCTTGTTCATCATCTTCCTTCTTAAACCTTCAACAAGTGTTAGTATACTCTTCCCTCTCAAATCATTAACACATGCATTGAAGGATTCAGTGAAAGTTATTAGTCACATGCTCACACTTGATTGCACTTGAGAAAGCATGCTGGGACCAAGCAGCTTTTGGAATTTTCATTAAGTAATTCCAAACTTCAATGTTCAGGTCCTTAATGTTATCCATTGCCTCGTTATGACCAATTGAATCAAAACTCTTTGCTGCCTGCCAGAAATATTTCCTAAGTAGCAATCCTGGAAACTTGAGCTTGAAGTTGTTGTATATGTGCCAGCAGCAATACCGAGCAGTTGCTTCTGGAACCATTTCTTCATATGCAAGGTTCAAACCCTGCAAATAACATGAGTTGAGAAATCAGTTAATGATATTAATTTTAAAAAAATGGAAAAATTTTATTATATACAGAAATAAGTGCTTCACCTTCTGCCTATCACTCATAAATGTCAATGGCATATTTCCTGGAAATGGTCCAAAATGATGTTCAAAGAAGTGAAAAAACCATTTCCATGTCTCTTTATTCTCACACTCAACAACTGCAAAAGCTAAGGGAAACAAGCTATTGTTTCCATCTAAAGCAACAGCTGTAAGCAGCACACCTCCAAATGAACCTTTTAGACGACATCCATCAAATCCTATAAATGGCCTACAACCAGCAAGGAAGACTTCTTTTTGCGCGTTGAAGCTGATAAAAAGTCTCAAGAATCTAGGCTCAACTTGCATATTAGGTCTGTCAAAGTGAATCTTAACTATGGAACCAGGATTGAATTGCCTCACCAATGCAGCATATTTTGGTAGCTTGGCATATGACAATGCATGTGATCCTTCGATTTCATCCAAGGCTTTGTCTCTAGCCCTATAAATCTGCATCCTACTTGGTTCAACTCCAAATTTTTTCATCTCAGCTGATATACCATTAGCTGTCATTTCAGGATACTCTCTCAACACAGCAACTAGCTTCTTTGCCATCCAATCAGATGTTGCCTCAGTGTTTTTCCTACTCATCACACATGTATGCTCAGGATTATAAGTTTTGATCATGAAGGTAGTGGTGTTAGCAACAGGGGATGCATGGATTCTCCAATTACAGCCTAGTGAACCACAAATGGCAGTACATCTAGTCCTTTCATTTTTCACCCTCACTAATGGAAATCCTTTCTCAATAGCATAATCTTTTAAAGCTGCCCGGAAAGCATCTACAGTAGTAAATAATTGCCCTCTCTGAAATTCTAATTCTTCCTTCGGGTTATATGTCCACATTTTTTATCTCAATGCTTTCTTTAGTGGATCAGTTTCTTCATCTGTCTCAGAGTCCCATACAATTACAGCATCTTCATGTTCCTCAAAATCAGAAAATTCTCTATCACTGTTGTCAGTAGATGACAGTGACAATCTTTCATCATCCAACACATCATCTAAGTCACTCCCTATTGCCTGTTTCCAAGACTCATCAGAGCTTGAGTTATACATTTCTACTTCATCCTCACTATTTGCCAAATTCTGATCTGCATTCTTTTGAGTCTCCAACATGTCTTGGCGAATAGTAAGATTGTGATCATCATGCAGATTACCTTGTAATTCAGGTATTATATCCATGTCAAACACATACAAGTTGATAAGGAGATCATTTTCATGGACTTTAAACATCTCAAGCACTGATTTGTCATTTGTTATGTCCATAAAGATCTCTGTTCTAGGGATCAAACATCTGATATGAAGCAGCAAATTCAGATTTCCAGGCATAGCATTCAATCGTTTCGATACATCATTCAGCTCAATGTGAGTACCTATCAGGATCAATGTTGGGAATTCTACTAGCCTTTCCCAAATAATGAACAATAATGTCATGAGCTACCAGAGGTGCCATCCTACATACCACAAATTTGATGAAATTTTTTAGTTCTTGCTCACTACAAGATTAATACATCACACAACGTGTTAATATATGCACCATTGAAACTGCGAATCTACCCTTAAATGCAAATTTATACAGCAATACATAAGTAGGTTTTAAATTTTTCAGTTGGAACATTACAGAACTACTCTGTTCGATCTTGATCACTATGATCAAACCCCTGACCGAAGCTGCAAAAGCCAACTTTTAGAAGTTCTGTACTCATTACAATCATCAATGGCATGGACAACAGTTGACAACGAGATTTTTTTGAACATCTATAACATGAAGTTGCTAGCTTGTTCATAATATCACAGTAGATGAATGCTTATCACAACTTCATAGCAAAATCTGATGGTGAAATCTAGTATGATCATGGTGAACAGTCATTAACATCTATGATAAAAGCAAATCTTGCAACACTCAAGTATTATAACATCGACACCATCAGGATAACATTTTGGAAACTTAATATGCAGGGCCAGACTTCGATGCTTACCTACTCTACTGGATGCAAAGTTGAAACTGAAGCTGCTGTTCCACGACTTCAACCGAAACCAAACTTCAGGAGCTATCTAAAAACAACGCTTTCTACTTCACAGATTCTAAGTTTCTTTAGCGTAGCAAGATTTACAGCTACTTGTCAATGATTTCTTGATGATTCGGTTAGCTGATATGCATTTTTCAATGGAGGGAAAAAAATCCAGCAGCTCACCACTCGCAGTAATTCCAAGCTGAAAATGGTGCCTTCAGGCACATATATGTGCAGAAAATAGCAGTCAATTTGTGCGCCAAATCAAATGGCATTTTCGTTATTTTCAGGTATTTCATTTCTGATATGTATTCGTTTGTTCAATATTTCACATAACTATTTTGTCCGTTTGTGGTGGGTTTTGGGTAATTTCCCATCATCTGATTAGGAAAGGCAGTCAAATCACACTGCCAGGGGGGTATGTGTGATTTCAAAAACCTAAGGGGGTCTAGCTGTGATTCAAAGAAACCTTGGGGGAGGTTTCTGATATTAATCCTAAATGAAATAATCAACATTGGACCATGCATCAAGATTCATCTCTTTAACTTGTGCAGATAAAACAAATAGTGGTTGGAAATCCACTTCTTCTTAACGATGTTTGTTTCAATACTTTTACGACAAAACCAACTTGAATTTTTAAAATGATCTATGAAATTCGGCGAACGGCTAAATCCACACCCTTGCACCTTATATTCACATCGTAAAGACCAATATGATATTAAGACCTTAACATTCAATGGTTTTTCTTCTAATGTTTTGCAATTCTAAATTTATGCTTTTTTTTTAACACACTACAAGCAATTTGTCTAGCATGATTTTTTTAACCATTTTTTGGGTAGTTTAACTTTTAAATGTATTCAACAAAATTCTCATGGCTTTAGAGAAATTCTGTGCTTATAAGATGTGTATGTAATGTGTGTTCTTAATTTATTTTTCCTCAATATAGCAATCAAAATTTCATATTCTTAATGTTTCTTATAAAAATTTCTAATCTTCTGATATTTATGTATAACCCCATTGGAGGTTGTAGTTGTTTATCAAATATTGAACCAAATTCATGGATCATTAGATGTTCCTTTTATTTTTAGTTTCTTTTACAGGATACATATCTATCACATTGAAATGATGAAATTATTCGTGTAGTAGCATTTTCATAGTACCCATACTCTAACTCTGTTATCTAGCTTGATTGGTTTCATGAGTTTATAATTGTTTAAAGACGCTTAATGTAGTATAAATTATTAAAAAGAACAAGGAATGAATTAAAAGAAGATTAGGAAATAATTGAAAGAATATTGTTATGCTATTG
This sequence comes from Gardenia jasminoides, assembly GCA_013103745.1. NCBI lineage: Eukaryota > Viridiplantae > Streptophyta > Magnoliopsida > Gentianales > Rubiaceae > Gardenia > Gardenia jasminoides. Next base: position 5,449,628 of record CM023099.1, on the reverse strand, counting down.
TCTAAAATTATAATTCTAAAATTGTAAAAAGTTATAAGTGAAAATCATTAAGTGATATGGGCTTAATTCTCATATTGGTGATTAACATATGGATTTAGGATGGGAGGATGTGGATTTAATCCTCCCAATATATTATTGGATACGATTTTGTAGAATGACTTCAAAAGCTAAAATAAAGACAAGTAGGTCAAGATTGTAAATTAAATCCCATGTTAGTCAGTCCCATATTAAAACCAAATAGGTCCCACTCTTCTCGCCCATTTTGCCATCTCTACATAATTAGGACATGAGTGCTCAGAGTTTATTCTGCAATTTATTTATTTATGTTATTTGAACCAAGCATGAGTAATTCATTTCGTAATCAAATGCATCATTACAGAGCTTTGGCTGCAACAACTAAACTATGGGCTTTAGCAACTACATTCTTACGAACTTTATATATTTTAGGGTAAATTGTATGGTAACTCACTAAACTTTTTTGAATTCTTGTTGAAATGATTGAACTTTTTTTTTTTGGTGTCAACTAGCCCACTATTGAAAATGTTTAATCAACCCATTTTGCAAGATTTTTTGGTTTAAGTTAGATGGAATTATATTCATACGAGATTTATGTGCACTTTTCAAGGGCAAAAGCGATATTTCTTCTCACCCAATTCCACAATCGATCAAAATATTTAGGGTGGACTTAGAAAGAAAGAAATGAGTTAGATTGATGATCAGATTGAGAATTTTTGATCGATAGTCAGAATGGGTGTGAAATGATATCATCTTGCCCCTAAAAAGTGCACACGTGTCTCATGTGGATGCAATTCTAATCTAATTTAATCGGACAATTTGATAGAATGAGCTGATTGAAACCCTCTTAACAGTTTAATGGGCTAATTGACACAAAAAAGAATTCAATAGTTTCTATAAGAATTTGAAAATTTTGATGGGTTAATTTACACGAAAAGAGTTTAATAATTTTGCTGAGAATCTGGAAAGTTTGATGGCTTACAGTGCACTTAACTTTAAATTTTATCAAAAGATGAAGACAAGAGCATGATATCACTTAGTATAGGCAAAACCGACGTTGGTGTAGAGGAAATGTTCTTTTGATGGTGCAGTAACATTAGGCAGTTCGTAGCAATTGTAATGACCTCCTTGAGCATCCGTCTGTAAAGCCGGCACGGCAAAGGTCCCTTGTGAATGCGCTCGCATGATAGCTCCCTATGAATCATGGACCATCCAAGCAAACCCAGCCCCATAGCTAACTTCTTCAGATGCACCATCGATCGAAATTTTAAACTGGGTATCAGGAAGAGTAGCACCAATATCAAAAATTAGATGCACATTCCTATTACTGTCCACTATAGGTGTGTGATTTGGGTAGATTTGAGTAAGTCATAATTGGGTAATGGGTATTGTAGAAGCGAGATCTTCTAACTCCGAGGAGGTCTTGCTGAGAAGGTGGTCGGTGAGGAGATCAGGCGATCCTGCAATGAGAGAGAAAAAGAGTATATGTCGGGGTTGGGTCCCCCAAGGTGACTCCGATGCCTAAGTCAGGACTTTTTCTCTAGTGGAAGTCACTAGAAAGCTGTAAAAAGTTAGTTACCTTTCCTTGCTGATGCAAGAGGATATTTATAGTGGATGGATAGTAGTACGGCTTCCCGGGGATGATGACACGTGGGCATAGGACCCTCTTCAAGGGCTCAGATGAGAAGAGGGCATGTGGTGGGACGTTTGACAAGACGTCTGTGACAAGATGTTCAGGATGTGACAAGTAAGGGTCCTTGCTACAGGGCACAAAGGTTAGTTGGTTGACCAAGATCTCGGGGGGAACAGTCACCTAGGGCCGGCAAACCCTCAGGGAGGTTGATGAGGTCGACCAATCATGTTTATGCCCTCAGATCCGAGAATATAGTTCGGATATGCCCCCTCATTTGCCTCTCAGCCCCGGGAGAACCCCAAGCCGGAAAGGTTCTTACCGAGCTTTACTGCAGGACAGGGGGGCCTAAAACCCCTGTAATGATGGTGAGCAGTTGAAGGGGCGGGAATTAATTCCTGCCCCGAAATTCGAAGCGGTAGGCCTCTTGGGAAGTTCGCGCCCTCTCGCTTGGCTATAAATAGGGGGGAACTTCCCTAATTTTTCCCTTTGCCACAACTTAGAGTGCTTTGTCTCGATCTCCCGTTGAGCCAAGCGACTCCCGCCAACGACTGCTGTTTACCGATTTACGTCCCTGTATCTATCGTGAAAAGTAAGTCCCTTTTTCTTCTTAAATAGATATGGAGAGGATCACCGATGTACACGACGAGCCCCTGAAAACTACTGAAGAGGCCGAAGGAGCGACCATGGCCAAACCCGAGCAATCTGAGAGGAAGGAGACTCTAGCTCGGGTTCATCGTCCGGAAGCTCGGAGGAGACAGAAATAGAAAGCGGGGAAGAGGCGGCCGGAACCGAGACCCCGGAGGCCGAGGCCGTCGATGATGAGGTAATCATCATTAATGAGCCCGCAGAAGGGCCAATTGAAGAGCCCGAGGCATCTGAGGATGTGGCCACCTCGGAGGAATCCGAGAGGTCCGAGAGGAACGACTACGTTTTGCGTCAATCCGAGGGACCCCAAGACAAAGCCGGGACATCAAGAGCCCAGGAGCAAGCCGAGGACCAGAATCCAGGGCCTGCCGCACCTGCAAACCTGGACGAATACTATTTTGGCTCGGTCCTAGAGTTCCAGCCTATGCTATCCGACGTAGGAATGAAGCGGGCCCTGACCGAGTTCTACTGGCCCTGAACCATTCATTTGAGAAGGCCGAGGAGAAGACAAAGGGCATGCCGATCCCCTGCCGGGCACGTAGCCCTGTATTTTGACCAGGTTGAAGTGGGGCTCCGACTCCCTTTAATAGATTTTATGGAGGGGGTCCTGGTCTTTTGGGGGTTTCGGATTACCCAACTGGTCCTGAACTCTATCAGGATCCTGGTGGGTTTTCAAATCCTCTGCCGACACCTGGATGTGGAGCCCTCGGTAACTCTCTTCAGAAAGTTTTATGTCCTGAAGAGAGTTACGGAGCCAGGGTGGTACTACTTCGCAACGAGGTATGACATCTGAGCACTGGTGGTGGACGCCCCGACGTCCATCCACGACTGGAAAAACATGTTCTTCTTTGTGCCGGATTCTTACTTCCCGCGAGGGTTCTGGTAAAGAACGGCTCATTGAGACACCAGTCTAAACCCTACGGACTTTCTGGAGGAAGAGTTCTCTATTGTGGACTACTCAGGGCTCGTCGTGTACAGTTACAATATCCCCGAGGGCCCGTTAGTAGACACCGGCCTCAGTCAGGCCGTTTTGACCGAGGAGGAGAAGAAAACTCCTTTTTACAGTCGTCGGCTACAGAAGCATTGTAATTTCCTTTCCTGTTTGTTTTTACTTCTCTTCTCGTTCACTAACTAATGATGGCTTGTACATGCAGTGAGTTCCATGTCCGACTTCGTGGCCGTAGGAGAATGAGGTGTGAAGAAGAAGAAGAGGGCCAGAGAGGGGACATCCAACGCCCCTCCGCCACCTAAGTCGTGAAGACCACGACCTCTACTACCCTGAGATCCGCCATGGTTGACTCGGGGGGTCACAGTAGCTGTTCCACCCCCCATCTTCCCCGAGGTGGGTCATCGGGGGCTTTAATTACCCGACCCTTCCAGACGGGGTCTGGAGCTCCCTCTCAGGGGAAAGGGAAGAACTGATGGTACAGCCTCGGGGTGCCTCCTCGGAGACTCCCAAGGTATGGGAAGGATAGAACGTGCCTCCCTTGGCACCCACCCGGGGCACGACCACCCATGCTCCCGACCACTTCTGCCCTGGGTGGCAGGCGCGTCGGAATGACCAAGCGATGGATTCCTGCACAGCTCGGAAACTGGCCCTGGGGGCAGTACTACCTCATGATCAGGAATTCTGCCAAGGCCTCCGGGCCGAAAAGTTGGTTGAGAACTACTTAGCCAGCAAAGTTGCGGTAGGTAGTAACTTCTCGTCAAGTTGTCTTATGTGGTTTTATTTAAACTAACTTTTCTTTTAATGCAGTCTGACGCCTTCGTGGCCGACCTCATTGACCGATACACGGCCTACTACCGAGAGGGCCAGGGGTTGATGAGGGAGAAGAAACAGGCCAACGATAGAGCGGCCAAGGCAGAGAAGGCTCGGAATGTTGTCGAGCAGGATGCCAAGGACTTGGCCATCAAGGTTGAGTCTTTGGAGATGAGTCTTCGGGAGGTCGAGAGGAGAGTGGTCGAGGCCGAGGACAGGCTGCAAAATGAAGTGGCTTTTGCCCGAATGATTGTGCTGGGCGAGTACCGAGACTCCAAGGAGTTCAAGGACAGCATTATACAGTTGTCTCGTCCGAACTACAGGTTCGGGTACACCACTGGCCTCTAGAAAGCCAAGGCCCTCCATCCTGAGTTGGAGCAAGAGCTTAACCTGGAAGAGGAAGAGGCCAACGACTCGAACATCGGGGAGCTCAATGAGATCTGCCTCCAGGGGTTCAAGGCCGGGGAGGACCTCGTTGCTCTGATCGAGGCCTTTTACGCGAAGAGGAGGGTAAAAAATGAGGCAGCAGAGGCCGAGGAGAGGGCAGCAGCTGAGCAAGCTGCAAAGGAGGCTGCTGATGCCCAGGGGGCTGGTGGTGCTGAGACCCTGGCAACATCC